>WNNJ02000360.1:0-318103 GCA_012934845.2 Pomphorhynchus laevis | reverse complement strand
TGCGTGCTAGTCGACCGTTCGAACGTCTTGCTATTGATTTTAAAGGACCAATGTCGAATTCTACAGGAAACCGATATCTCTTGACTGTAGTTGACGAATTCTCTCGTTTCCCATGGGCTTTTCCGTGTTCGGATATGTCGTCAAAGACGGTAATATACTGCCTACGTCAACTTTTCTGTATCTTTGGAACTCCGGTGGCTATACACTCCGACAGAGGCGCAGCATTTATCTCAACAGAGACACGAGAGTTTCTTCGTGATGCAGGTGTACATGTTACTCATACTGCAACGTATAACCCGAGAGGAAACGGACAGTGTGAACGGATGAATGGCATCATATGGAAGGCTATTGAATTGGCTTTAGTCGATGAAGGTGAATTGAGCGACAAGTGGGAGCAGTATCTTTCAACGGCGTTGAACGCTATTCGCACACTTTTAAGTACAGCGACTGGCCAGTCTCCACACGAACGCTTATTTTCATACGGTCGAAATAGCTGTTACGGTAAATCCCTTCCCAGTTGGTTATGCGAGCCCGGTCCAATCTTGGTGCGTAACTTTCTACAGAAAAGCAAGTTCGATCCTAAAGTGTTGGAAGTCCAACTCGTCGAAGCAAATCGCCATTCCGCATTGATTAAATATCCAAATGGACGCACTACGATGGTCTCGCCTCGCGACCTCGCCCCGATATCACGACCAGCAACGTTTGATATCACGTTTCAGGCTAAGGACACCCAAAGTGAAGGTACCGAGGAAACACTTCCGGTAAATCACACACAACCAGGATTAATCGACGCCGATGATGTTCAGACTACTGGCAGTAGATCATTCACGGTTGACGATAGCATATCGTTTACGGTTCCTACCGATGACGTGGTGTCGATAACGAACGAACATCCTCGTACAACAGAGGCACCAGATGTCGATACCCTTCGGTCAGATTCAGACAGACCTCGAAGAAAGTTAAGGAAACCGAAACGGTTCGACGATTTTATTAAGTGGGAGGATTGTGGTGATTCTTAACTGTTTTCTATCGTTCTGACACATTTAATTATTTACTCGAATTGTTTGTAGATGTTCGAATAAACCTCTTTGGTATATCTCGATTTACAACAATGGTATCTTTAGAAATTCAAGCCGCTCACGATATGAATATGATCCATCCATACACATTCGAGAACCTCTACGAAGGATTGACTCTAGTCTATTGAACTCTTTCTTAGTGTATGGAAAAACTGCTTGCACGCGGTACTCTATATGCGGCGAACAAGAGCGCAGTAAAGCCGTTTGAAGACGTATGGATTAATACGATTAAATGCATTTTTGACGCAGTACATAGCTCGCAAAGCCTTGCTATAGGCAAACTCTGTATTTGATCGGGATTTCAATGTCCTATGCACCATGACACCCAGATCCCTATACTCCATGACGACATTAAGAATTGAAGTTCCGAGGCGAAAACGACGGTCATCGCAACGCCTTCCTAATTTCATGTGGCCGCATTTGTCAACATTGATCTTCATACCAGTAGCCTCACTCCATTGATATATTTCATTAAGGTCTTCCTGCAGGGAAATGCCAAGCGGATCAATATCATCTACAGACCATATTTTGAGGTCGTCAGCAAAAGCAAGACAGGGACTCTGAATCCGCAGCAACAAATCGTTAAGGAACACAATAAACAGCAGAGGTCCTAGTACGGTACCTTGCGGAACACCACAGTAAACGCGTCTGGAAGTGGAAAGATGGGTGCGAACTCTCACCCTAAAGAAACGATGACGTAGGAAATCTTGAATCCAATTACACAACATTACAGGAATGCCGTAGTTAAATAGTAATGCTACCAAGCTCTCATGCGGCACCCGATCGAATGCTCTTGAAAAGTCAATGAATACCACATTAATTGATTGGCCGCGACTGACCGCCTCAACCCACATTTCGCGTGAAGTCAATAAGTTTGTTAAGCAGGAACGACCAGGGAGGAAACCGTGCTGAGAAGACGACATTATTCCGAGTTCCCTCAAGTGATGCCTGATCCGGGTGGCGATCAACTTTTCAAGCACTTTGCATAGAGAACTAGTCAGGCTGATTGGTCTATAGTCAGTACAAGCCGTTGCAATGGTTTTCTTTGGGATCGGAACTACGATGGCAGTTTTCCAGACTTCAGGAACACATCCACTGTTCAAACTGTTCTCAAAAATAGCAAGAAGGGAAGGAGCCAAATATCTAGATAAATTCTTCAAGAGAAACGGAGAAATGTCATCAGGGCCAGTAGAGCTAAATGGGTCAAGCTGATCAAGCTGACTTACAATCTCACTAATCGTTACTGGAAGAAAACGCGAAGATTGCTTTAATGCTACACCATGCGAAGTGATAGAAGCTCTTTGTGAATTATTTGTCGGTATCGAAAAAGACGTAGCAAGGCATTCCACAATACCACTCTGAGAAGTTATCATACATCCCTCCGCATTAAGGACATACTTGATTTCTGTATTAAGGGTTCTGTTGCGACGAACATAGGCCCAGAATAGTTTTGGATTCCGTGTTACATTATTAGCGATATACGATTCGAATGCACATCGTTTTGTTGCTTTCACTCTAGTACAAAGATTTCGAACATATTTATATCTGGCAGAGAAACTAGAATCAGAACGCTGAAGCTTCCATAAACAATTTCTTGAACTTATTAGTTGTCTGACGTTGGAATCTATCCATGCAGGTGACTTAGCAGCATAAGAGGATTCGCGCATAGGGGCAAGAATATCAGATAATTTATGTAGGTAATCAGTGATCATATTCAATGATAGCTTGTCCGTATTCATAAAAGTACACGGGAATTGGTTGTAAACTCTCAAAACATCTTCTCTTCTCACTTTCGACCAATGACGTTTGTAAGTTTTTGAACAAGGTGGACAGAATCTGGAATAAGGGACAGCCGTCAAGGAGAGCAAGCAGTGGTCACTACTTCCTAAAGGAGGGAGATGATCAACTTTGATTATGTCTCCTACATATCTGGAAAACACCAGATTAAGTACCGAATCCGATCTTGAAGTTAAGCAAGTTGGTTCTTGTACATGCTGAATCAGCATGAGTTCCTCAGCAAGGAACTCAGATATTTCCCTTTCCGTGGAACTACCATCAGAAAAGACATAGTCTGACCATCTAGATCGTGGAAGATTAAAATCGCCCAAAAGAATAAAGTGAGGGGAGGAACATACCGATTGTAAAATAAGTTTTAGTTGATCAGTGTCTGCAATTACTGACGGAGATCGATACACGACGCAAAAGTTCATACTGGTCGCTGAGTGATCAATACGGAAGCATAGAGTCTCAAAAGACCCACAAGGGTCACAAATATTCAACACCTCAGATATGAGGAAATTTTCTCTGACATACGCGGCGACACCGCCACCTCGCCTACCTGATATCCTGTCGCTTCGTATAAGGCGAAAACCAGGAATGTTCACAGTGGTATCGACAATATATTGATGCAACCAGGACTCAGCAACGCAGGAAATGTCATACGAATGAGAAAGCATGTGATACTTCAACTCCACTATTTGAGCAGGCAAACTACGAAGATTAGAATACCCAATCGATAAATAGCGTGTGGGTTGTGGTAAGGGATTACTAGGAACGGTGAATAATTTGCTGAATGAAACTAAGTGTCCCAGATCAGAATTGAAACTAACACTATTGAAGAGTTGCGATGAATGACTGTTGAAACTACCTTTTCCAGACGAACTAGCAAAATTCAAACTGGATACTGCTAAGTGACGCTGTTGATCGTTATGGGATTCCAACGAACTACTGGGTGCCACCTGACAACCTGAAAATTTCGTATGCATAAGTTTCACCTTCAGATAGCCGGTTTCGTAATACTGTTTTTGCTTCTTTCAACTTTAAACGATCTTCGAGACTCAGATCCTTAAGAATACGATGTGGATAATCTTTAAGTCGAAAACCACGTTTGAGCAAAAGGTCTGCATGTTTTGCGGAAGATAATACAACTTTCAACAATCTTGGTTTCTCTACCACCTTTTTTCCAAGTCGAAACAACTTTGTAACCTTCAGAGTAGAAGCTAGCTTCTCATCACCTTCCAAGAGTAACTGACAGAACACAGTACGGAGGCTGGACACATCATCATTCATACGTGTTTGTGAGTTACTGGCCTTTGATTCAGCGATACCACTAAATAAGATATTGCAAGACCTATCTGGATGCGAACGGTAGTTTGTAGAAGGAGCGTTGTCCAAAGAAATGCTTTGACCATTTGAAGGTAAATAATTTCCTGATTTATTCTTATTTTTGGCCTTATGTTTTCTATCGATGGCCCCACTCGAATCGCTACCTCTGATTTCACCCAATTGATGGTATGTCGATCCAGCGTTTCGTGTAGGTTGCAATAGAGTGTTGCGCCATACCCTTCCTTTGTTTACAGCTGGTGTAGTTTGTTCAACATGAATGACCGATTTTTCTTTGTCCTGAAAGGATGACAGCATTTGAAGTTCGACATTTGAAGTATTATCGTGCTGATGCGTAGATGACAGTGAAGGTAATTCAATCCTCGGTTCACATAGGTCAGGAGTTGAACTGTCATCTAATGGCAGCTTAACGACAGGATTAACGGTACAAGTGTTTATCGAAGTTTGATGGTCCGTGCTGTCTTGAGAGACACGAACGTCATTTAAGTTGATAGGTAATGATATATCACAACAATTCACATCACAAACCATATCTTGCACTAGTTTCATTTGGAGGGCCGAAATCATTGTAGCAGAACAAAAGCCGCAATAAAAGTCCTTGCTCTTGAGTGACGACTCGGTATTTAAAGGAATGTCGACAATAGACCACACTTCACAGCCTTTATTGCAGCATTCGACCTCTAGCCGCTTATACGCATTACGATGTTGCGTGATATGTATAGTGTTTGACGCTCTCTTCGAATTTGCTTTCTTCATTGTGAAATTTGTATGTTATTATATTGTATGTTTATTAGAAACCAAAATTTTTTAAGGTCCGAATTAAATGCAGCTGGAAATTTTTTAAGCTGGGACACGGCGTGGCATTCAGTTGTTGCTTTTCAAAATATTGTGGATTTAAGCATTCGTCTGCAATTCCTTAGTCTGCAAGTCGTTAGTTGTATTTACTTTAGATTGTAATTTTGTATATTTATTAGAAACCAAATTTTATTTAAGGTATGTATTTATTTAAATATGTATTTAAACAATCAATTTTTTTAAATATGTATTTATTTAATTATTTAAATGATTTTGAAGAACACCAACATCTTTTTTAATTCCCAGAAACTATCAGGTATAGTTAAACGACAACAAAAATTAGTTTGATATTTCGCTAGTAACTATCATCTTCAGAAAATTAACATAAAAATGAAAAAAAAACGTTTTTTCTAGCGAAATATCAAAATAATTTTTGTTATCGTTTAACTATCCCTGATAGTTCCTGGAAATTAAAAAATTTAAATACAGATCAGCATTGATATATTTCTAAAAACCAACATCATTACAAATAATGACAATTCTTAAAATTTCATTATTATATTATATTTTATATTATACATTATTGTATTATATTTTATATTATAATAAAAATATATTTTATTTTATATGTATTATATTGTATTATATTATTATATATACATTATTGTATTATATTTTATATTATATGGTAGGTATATATGCTCATGTAAAAATTTGTTTATTGTAAATTTAAATGTCATCTTTACGTATAAATTAATGGTAGTTTTAGTTGATGTAAATTTAATGTTCATATCTAGATAAGAACATTCAATCAAACATATTTTTTGAAATATCATTATTCAATCTATTATATTTTATATTATATGGTATGATGGAATGCTTATGCCAAAATAAAGATATGAAAAATAAGTTCCGATATAAGTGAACATATTTACCCGAATAGTTTAATTCGTCATAGTTGTATTATTGATAAAAAGTCTAAATTATATCAGATCAGGTAACTTAGTCTCGTATATTAAATTGTTTATGAATTAAACATCATGATAAATAAAACAAATTTCAAAGACAAAATTGTATTCAAATAACTAAAATTAAAATAGTCAAAATATGTTGTCACTTCTTATTCATCTATGCCTATCAAACGCCGGCCTGCTATTTGCTGAGCGCAGGCCGCGGCTGCACATCGATATGCAGGGCCCAAGCTGGAGTCCGATAGTCTTTCGGAGGCGTGTTATTTCGTGAGCACATGTGGAGAGTACTAAACATATACCCGCTTAAGCAGGAGAGTACGATCGGGGAGAAATTTACTCTCTCGATCTACGAGACGCGCTCTTGGTATTTTTAGCACATTCTGCTCGTGGTATTCGAAGCATGAAATTGTAGATCTGCTGTAGGTTCTACGGAGCGAATGCGTTGAAATCGCAGTTGTCGAATAGAGCTCGCCCGAGCGGCCGCCGTAGAATCCACAACATGTAATGTCCATCCTTGCGTCTGGGTCAGATGTCGTTGCTGCATGCTCAAAACGAATATTTGCATCGACCGGATTCAACATCGGATTGTGTCATGCGTGATCGAAGGGTGACCCCCATTGGGATATGATAGGCAGTGCGCTAGTGAAGTCGTCGAGCCGCAAGAGCAGCGGGTAGGTTGAGCCGCAAGAGCAGCGTCTTTGCATATCGTGTTGTAGAGCTCGGCGATGGCATCGCGAAACGTTGCATTGTCGATCCGAGTCTGCCTATTTCTAAGGGGGCACGCAGATATCCACGATGATCCTCCCTTAACCGTTGAATGCTCGATTGTTTTACGCATATTTTCGTCGTATGCTAAGACAGGTGATAACATGGTTGCCTTGTTGCTAGCCTGTTTTTGTTTGCGCAATTCGGTATATCGTAAGCATTGTTCGGATCTCAATTCGGCCTCTTGCAGCCCTTACAAATATGACTCGCACAATATTAGCGAGTTTTTGTATTCTTCTTCAGCGACCCGATATGGATCTTCTATCCCGAGACCACCGCAATTTAGAGGTAATGAGAGGATGGTCCACAGCAAACCGCGAGAGTCATCTAATCGAAGATCGTTGAACGCATCGTATATTGTACTCTGAAGAGGGCTGAACCAATCTGGCTCACACTGAATCGTCCGTTGCGTGTGAGAGCTCACTTGTGTTGCAATGATTTTGTTGAGCAAGTACATACGATCTGTGTGTCCATTACTCCAACTTTAGCTAGTCGCTCCACGAGTGCGCAGAATTTCGATACCTTCGTCTCGATAGAGTTTAGAAGGTGGGGACGATCTCCGACAGAAGCACCAAGGATGGTCGTTCCGTTGTTTCTGATTTCTATCTCAGTTTTACAAAAAAGCTGATGAATGTGTGTCGTATTGGATGTAAAATTGCATAAATGCATTTCTTGTGATTCACATAAAATCCGAAAACTGTCCCTACGTTAAACAACAATCGAAGGTATCCTTGATGTCACTTGGTGTGCCGATCATATTACCATCATCAGCAAGCCAGAATTGTTGGACGTCGGAAAACCTTGTCATTATCTGGTGTATGAGGGTAGTATAGCAATCGCGAACGCCGACATAGCCAAGACATTCCCTTGTGTTCAAGGGGATATCAATCCCTTCTGAGATTGAATTAGCTCTTCGCTGATTGCGAGGTTAGAGATATTGTCGCAAAAGTTGTTCATGACGTTTGATAATGCAGGGCAAATGCAATCTATATTGTGAATGGCAGCTCTTTTATTAATTTTTTCGAAAGCGTTGTCATCATCAATCGACAGAATGACCTTGTTGGGCTTGCTAGTGAGTTCGTTACATACTGCCCGCGTCACGCATTCTACTCATGCTCATTAACCTGCACACATTTGAATCCGTCCGCTCACCTGCTGGATATCATCAGACTCTATCGACAAAATTATTTTGGTCATTATCCTCCTGCTAACATCGCAGATGCCGATTAATCTGTTGCAAGGCTTTTTCGTAAGCGATATGAGCCTACATATAGAAAGTGCACTGGTTACATCATAAGGGATGTGTATAGTGGCCAGTGCCCTTGTGAATATGGCAAGTGATTCATCCAGTTTTACTGACTCCCTCCCGAACTTTGTGAGCATGTGCGTCCGGATTGCCGATCAAATCCCGAAAGCCAGGCACCACCTGCTACACGCTTTGCTATTTGAACGATCAGATCAGTAATGATCGCGTGGAAGATTACTGGATGATAGTTTGCGTTCGGGACGTTACATGACAAATCAGTAGCTGAACTATCGAGTGCTGCCAGCTGGGATGTTGGCCGGACAGTATTCGCGCACATACTTTGCGCCTTACGTATAACCGGGGTCCAACGGTCTGCCCTCTGCAACTTCGCTTTCTAAATAATGCATCGCCGTATCTAATCTCCCACTTGTGACGAGATTGATAAAGGTCGTGCGCCAATCTCGCTGGACTTTGAGCGTTCGTCTTTGGCAGCATAATTGTTGTAACGTGTATGCCTCAGTGAATAGGGTGTCTTATCTTGATTGCACCATGCGTTCATCCTTCGCACCAGTCTTTCTTAGAGCGATTTGTAAGAAGTCCGAATATCGCGTTGTAGAATGAGGTGGCCTATGACCATAGCTTTATTGGATGATTCCTGTACAGACAAGAAATATTT
This sequence comes from Pomphorhynchus laevis, assembly GCA_012934845.2. NCBI lineage: Eukaryota > Metazoa > Acanthocephala > Palaeacanthocephala > Echinorhynchida > Pomphorhynchidae > Pomphorhynchus > Pomphorhynchus laevis. Next base: position 309,448 of record WNNJ02000360.1, on the reverse strand, counting down.
GTAAATTTTAGCGAGCTCGGTTATGAAACGCTTGGATTCGGAACAGCTAGGCAATCTAATGAGATTGGGCTTCTAGTGTATAACACGGTCGCAGATGTCATTGATTGAACTCACACGTGCAACGCTACTTCTGGGTTTGGCACCAATAAATATCTCGGGTGCTCCGGTATTATCCTCTTCATGGCCTGCTCGTGCGTCAAAGTGCAATTGAACGTCTTTCACTGTCATCGGGTCGTTGTCGTAATTGACTGCTCTGCAATTGAGGCAGAGAGTATCCGCCTTGGCACATCGGCAAGATTTGCATTTCGGTGCCGGTCCATTGCACATATAACAATGGTCAATGTCGATGACTTTCCGCGAGTTTGTTCGCTTTTGGGCGGATAGGTGCGCTCCCAGGCGGTTTCGTAAGCTCTCAGGCGGTGTCGTGTGCTCTCGGGCGGTTTCGTGCGCTCTCAGGCGGTTTCGTGCGCTCTCAGGCGATTTCGTGCGCTCTCATGCGGTTTCGTGCACTCTCAGGCGTTTTCGTGCGCTCTCAGACGGCTTAACGCGCTCTCAGGCGGCATTGTTCGCTCTCAGGCGGCATTGTTCGCTCTCATGCGGCTTCGTGCGCTCTTAGGCGGCTTCGTGACCTCTCTTATTTTGTAATTATACTGAACTATAACTTATTATAACTTATTAATTATACTGCTTATAACTTCTTTAAACATAAGAACCAATAACCAAGAATATTTTATCGAGAGATTAAACTCAATCCGCGAGCGTAGCGAGCGGAACTGACAGGAAAATCTGGAATGTGTGTTATTTATCTCTCAAACGTTTTTTAAGAAAAAAGTAAAAACGTTTCTCTCAAACTTATTTTTTATATTTTATGATAAATAAAATAGCAAAATAATAAATAATTAAATAATTACAAATAATTTAATGATTTAATAAGATTTCATATAATTTATATTAATTAAATCTTTTTAATTAATATAATACTCTCCTCACAATGTGTACCAGTCGTTGTAATTTTATTTTTGAATCTGTAATGTGGGATCAGATCGATGGATTGGCAACGGGCAAGCCTCTTGCTCCTGTATTGCCCGAGTTATACATGAGGAATTTGGAAAATTCTTTTGTCAATAAATAGTATTGATGGAGTTGTCAGCTGGTTTCGTTATGTTGACGATGTTTTTTAATTGCTCAGAATTGCGTTACACAGGATTTCCTTGCCCATACGCTAAATTCTAAGGATTATCGAATTCAATGGTGCGTTTCTTCTGAATCTAATGTGGGTATACCTTTTCTCGATGCCTTGGTTAAGCGGGCCAATTCTTCTATACTTCAAGCATGTTTTTATCAAAAATTTGGTACAGGGCCAGATATTGTTTCTTGAACTTCACCCGTTCCAACTAATTGGCTGATTTCCGCTGCTACGTCACATTACCTACGTTACAGGCTTATCTGTTCTAACTAACACTTAATTTGTGAAAGAGAAAAAGCTATCACACATAATTTACTAAAAAGTGGTTTTCCGCTTTGGTCTATTAAGAAAGCTAAATTTAAATCTTTAGCGCATAAAAATAAAGTTTTTGGTCCTGAAAAAGAATACATCATATAGGAATACCTTTTGTTATTAACAAGTGGAGTTCAGTATTTTCAAAGTTTATTAACAATAATATAAAAAAATAGTTGTATTAACCAAGTGCACATTTTTAACAGAAAATTACCTAAACTTTACAACATTTTTAAGCGTAAACCAGATTTTAACAAAGATGCCATTGTTTATAAAATACCTTGTAAAGAATGCGAACAGGTATATGTTGGTCAAACGGGTCAAGGCTTGGTTAAGCGTATTAAACAACATAATTACAACGTACGTAAAGATACCAATTCGTATTGGTATCAAATTCGTATTGTTTTGTCACTTATTTTATGATTTTAATTTTATTTTGTTTTATGATTCTGTTTTTTTCTTTCTTTCTGTTGTTTTTAAAATGTGTGTAAAATTTTAGTGTATGATTGTTTTGTTTCTCGGTATTTTCTTTTTCTTTTAAGTAGAAATGCGAGACACATCAATGCTTGTATTTTTGTATAACTGTTGGAACCACGGGGGGAATTGTGAAACATTTTTTTTGTAATCCTGATAATAATAGCAGGAGTTATCGAAATATAGAATTTTTATCAAATAAAGGATATTTTCTTCTTCGTTCCTGTAAAAATATATATTAATTAAATCAGTTAACTGAGTGTACGTATTCAATATAATTATACATTAAAAATTAAAAAATAATGCGAAAGAAAAATTTAATAGTTAATGAATGCGCGTTTATCACCGGTTGTCCGCCCCAACCTTGAACCAAGCTGACTCCAAAACGCAGATGCGCTAAGGCTGACCGCGCCTAGTGTTTCGATGACGATGGGGACGAGCAAATACTATCGATTTTCGAAGCAGCTGTATTTAGTTCGTTTGAGCTGCTCCGCGTGGGCTGAAACAGCGCTAACAGAAGACACCGAATGTGCGACATGACTGGCAGCCATTGACTGTCTTAATTAACGATGGACTTGTTAAATTTTTTGGTCATTAAAACTTACAAGTTTAACAAATTCTTTGATTATATACTACTTACAAATTAATACAAGCGATCCTGCGTTTCATGTAGTCATCGTCGAGGAGGAATCGAATTAAAAATTGTGCCGTATGCCATTAACAATTTCGACTAAATAACACAGGCCGTCTTCGTATGCACGGGCCAGTTTCAATGAGGTGCTCGGGTTCTGGTAAAATACTGTCTACATTTAATCACCCACCGGTTGGCACCGCTCGAGGGTCGGTTCATGTAAATCACGCGGATTACGATGTTCAATCGGAGCATGTTAGTAACCAATCTGGTTCTTCAGCTGAAGAAATCATAATCACTCCGGATATTGATTTGAATGATGCATCACTCGAACTCTTACGGAAAGTCTGGATTGCTCCAATTAACACTGTGAAGCGCTTTTCATGGAATTTGCGTCGTCGAATATCAGAGTTATTCTCAGCCCTTATCCTTAAGGCCATATGTTCGCATTCCATACATGATTGGGTCCGTCTCTTATGTTTCCCTCAACTCTGCTTACAAACTATGACAGCTCGCGATCAATCTGAGGATAATGTTCGGTCGCGGATGACTACATGTATGGGGTGGTTTGGTAGATGGTAAGGAAAGTGAATGCCTGTCAACCTTGAAGAATCGTCCTTCCAAAACAGCCATGAGATCTTATTCTAAGCTCGACATCGCAGAAGCCATCGATCTGACAAGAAGCGGTAACTATGGATAAACCATACGTCGCTTAACTTTTAGCGGCATCTGTGAATCGTCATACTCTACTCGAGAGAAGCTCGTTTTGCTACACCCGTCGTCCGACGAGGCCCGTTTCTTGCCATCATCAACTTCGTCACTACCTTTGTCGTTTGATTCTGATACCGTTCAAGCTGCAATATCGTCATTTTCTCCTTCCACTTCTCCCGGATGTTTTGGGTTACGAGCAGTGCATCTACAGGATATGCTGGCGGTCGACGACGTATCCCTTCTTTACCGTATTACAACGTTGGTTGATCACATGATTGCAGGGTTACTACCACATGATCTCGTACGCTTCGTCGCAGAGGCTAATCTCCTTGCCTTGAGTAAGCCTGACGGCGGGATCCGTCCAATTGCAGTTGGTGAGACCTTGTGACGTCTCTGTTCCAAGTGCATATGCATTAAACTTCGTGCGCGCTTTTCTGCAGCCTTTCAACCCCACCAACTCGATGTAGCCATACCAAATGGAATCGAAGAGATTATACAACATGCTCGATTATTAAATCACCGTCACCGACAAAATGATGACCTGATATGGATCAAAATCGCCTTAACAAATGCATTTAACTCTCTGAGTCGAAAATGCATTATTGACGCTATAAGAAGGCTTTTCCCAGAATTTCGCAAATGGGTAAATTATTGTTATGACAGTGGATCCGGTTTACGATTTGGAAATTTTGGAACCCCTTTCATCCTTAAGTTGTGTTCAGCAAGGAGACCTTTTGGGCCCATTACTGTTTTGCCTTGCAATAAACCCAATCATTGCCCACATTTCAACAATCGATGGCATTATTTTCAACAAATGGTATTTCAACGGAGTTGTGACCGGTACAAATAAGGCTATGGCAGAAACCTTGACACACTTATCGTCACATTTTCATGCCATTGGAATGAATATAAACTGGAAAGTAGTGGTAATAGGCGAGGCCAATCATATTGAAACAATCCGAGGATCGTGGCCGTTCATCTGTAACTTGAAGCTGTCCAGAGACTTTAGTATCCTAGGTAGCTCGGTTGGCTCAAGTGAATACTGCGCTAATCACTTGATCACCGAATTACTCTTACCTTTTATACGGGATCTAGGAATCTTAGAATCTCTTCCGGACCCTCAGGTTGCATTCACCTTACTTCTTAATTGCGCATCCGCACCTATGGTAAACTAGAGGTTTACCATATAAACCTCTATAAATTAGAGGTTTACAAATACATCATTAGCATTTATTTGGCCCCGCTGCTATGTTGGGTAGAGGAACATGGGCCGAAACCTGATGACATAGCAGTTCCTCCAGATGACATCTAATCCTTATTCTGATACATAGTTTGTTATCTATTAGTCAATTCATAAAAATTGATTTTTATTTTTAATTTCAGTTTATAATTCATCTTGATATAAATTATATAAAATCTTATAACAATTATTTATTATTAATTATTTTTTTTATTATTTAACTATTTTACTTTTATTTTGCATTATTTTTATTTTGCAATATAAAATACGTAGACTCAGTTAGCTTATTTAATTGATTCAACAAGGACTGTCTATTACATATATCTGTTTTTCTCTATATAGAGAGAATTTCATGCTTCTACACTGCAAGACGACGTACCGTTTCGGCTTTGAGAAGCCTCATCAGTTGCAGCAATACACATGAAAAACATAGACAGCCTGGTTGATTCAAACCTCTAATTTATTTATTGCTCCTCTAAGGATCCCAGGCGGCGGTGCTGTTTCGTTTGTAATTTATTATTTTGGTCATTTAGTGGTCCCGCTGATGTCTATTACACTGAAAAATAATTCACTGCCCTGCATTGACTTCGAAAGCGCAAGCTACGTCATGCAATTAGCATATAGTGAATTCTTTATGCTTTAATCTGTATATAGTATGCTTTTCATGTGTATACATTGTATTGCTGCAACTGATGAGGCTTGTTTGATTAAATAGTTTTTGTTGCTGTGTAGATAAGGGCGGACAAGCGGTTATTTGGAGTAAGACTGAGTATATCTCCGAAGCTAATAAACAGCAACAACCCCCAATTTACGAAGTCTCAAATATAACTCAACTTCAAAAAGCGTCCGAAGCGGTAAAAAAACTTTTTGTTCACTGCTGTATCGAAAAAATCGCTGCAAGCTAATGAAGTATCCGAACTCATTGTCCCGCAACCGAAACAGGGCGTTTTCTATCTCCTCCCTAAAGTACATAAGACTGAGAGGCCGTTTATTGGAAGGCCAATAGTAAGCTGTTTTGGAACGATAACTGAACGTCTTTCTAGACACTTACACGCACAGTTGATGCCACTTGCGGAGTCAACACCCTCATATGTCAAGAATTCGTGGCAAGCCAAACAACGTCTAGCAAATTTACATCTAGAAGGGCCAACGAGTCTTATTCCTAGAAGTATTCGTCAAGGGTCCGAAGATCGTAACTCGTTTTTACCGCGAAGAGTCAAGCGTACCAATGTATATACATGCGGGAAGCGGTCACCCAACTAGTATGAAGAGAGGAATGATTTTCGGTGAAGCCCTGAGAATGAGTAGGAATTGTGATGAGGATATAGATTTTGAAAAGTGCATGTGTGACTTGACATCAACGTTAGTCCGTAGAGGGTACGAAAGCAGAACTATATTAAAACAAATTAATCGTGCCAGGAATAGGCGAAAATTCTCACGGAACACAAATACGAAAAATTCGGACGCATGTCACTCTGTAATAGTTCCATTTCATCCACGGTTGACAGGATTAAGAAAGGATATTGAAACAATGTCAAGAGACGTCAATAATCTCCTAAGTATGGTCGGGACTCGGATTAAAAAGAGTACCTTTTACGATTCCTGTCAAGTTATCGCATAGTCTTACAAGATCTCGCCTATCCAGAAAATCACCTACAGCACTAGGTAGTTGTAAGCGCTGTATGAGACTTAGATGCAAGGCTTGCGAAAGCATAAAAGAATGCAGCAGCTTAAAAAGTAATTCGAATGAAGTTTGTGTTTGCATAAGAACATCTTTAGATTGCAAAACGAACAGCGTTCTCTACTGCGCGAATTGTAACGAATGCGGAGCCCAATATATTGGTGAAACTGGTCGCATGTTCAGTATGCGCTTGAACAACAGAAGAGCTGATACGCGCGCAGGAAGACTCGCAGCGGACGCGATAGTAAAACACACGATAGAAACAGGTCACACATTCTATTATATCTTGTTCGAAGGAGGATTTCAGTCTCAAGAAGAAAGAAAACGGGCTGAAATGGACGTTTTGCGACTGATGATCCATTCGGTCTCAATGACGTATCTATCTATAATTACAAAAATAGATGAGTTTAATTTTTTTTCATCAACAATTTTCTAATTTTTAAAATGAACGAATTGAACTGTCATAAATATCGAGTATTTCATTAACTATAATGAATGATCAGATTCTAAATCCTCACCGATCGGCAAGGATTTTGTAAGCTCCGGCTTATTACTGTACTTTTTAGAGTTATTTCTTTGTGATCGCTGATATTCTTCGCTATCATGTTCATGCGATCCATGAGCGTTGCTGTGACCACTATCTTCCGATTCGGTTGATGTATTCGCGGCCGCGGTGGTGGCGGTTGTAATGAATTCGTTATTTCTTCGAACCATGTTTGAGCAACTCTTCAAAATTGATGCGATATTACTACTTTTATTCGTAATTAAGTGATTGGCGGTATTTGTTGTCGCTATCATTTGTACTGCCGCTGGTGCATCGTCATGTTGATCATGCTCAACACCTTGAACATCAACATAAATGATGACGATTCAAACTCCAATCCCTGTTGAGATGATCCTTTTAATTTTATCGTCAAGTTATCATTATCCTTGATTGGACAACAAATTAGATTATTGAATTCGTTCATTTGGTTATTATTTATTTGCATATCATTACTAGCTAAGGGATGCATTGAACTCTGATGCAGCTCACCAAGTTGTTGGATCTTATTTATTTGATCGGTAACTTGTCCTGTCGGTGCATTAGCAGACATCAATAGATGACTTTCAGCATCAGTTGTAGTTGCACAATAAGTAAATATCATTTCTTTTTCGAAATCTGTTTGACCGTAGTCCGACGATTGCTTTCTAACTTTGGTAAGAGATTTGGCTACATCAGTATCGTCATTATCGTCGACATTAAGCTGGGAATGATGATGCTGAAAAACATCATTAGTAGCATCGAATGGAGTATCGTGCTTAGTGATATTGGCAGGAATGTCATCGTTACATTGAGACGCATGCTTGTTTATCGGTTCATTATCTGCGACTATCGTAGAAGTGGCGCTCACAGCATTATACTCAGTTTCAATTGATCTGGAGTTATATGTATCACAACGTCTAGTCATACAAGGTAGTCTTATCACATCACGAGTTCGGCTCGAAGCACAAGTGTCTGGCTCGAAGAGGCGTTTCCCGGCTTCACATGTTTCCTGGTGTTCACCATCAAATGTGGATATTGGGATCTGATCAAGTGACGCTAGCATTGCTTTGGCGTTGCCTCTCATTATTGCAATAGAGAGGCGCTGGTATAAATGCGTGATTGTCAGGGCGAAAGTGACTCCGCTTGTCCGACTCATGTTATTTGCAACCCGTTTGATGACCATGTTTCCCTCTTCATTCCATCCCCCAAACGACTCCACTACAGCGGCTGAGAATATATACCCCGCTGCTTCGACCCTGCTCTTGTACTTTCGGTCTTTAACATTAATCGCATACGATGTAGCGGCGGCGAGCTTTGCGTTAGCAGCTGAGCGACGGTATGCCGTCTGTTGGGGGTGAGTGACTGCAAAGTCGATTGCATGGGGAGGGTCCCCATAAAATAGGATGTCTGCCGGCCGTTCACGTAGGTCCGGGATAATACCTCGCACTTCCAGAGCTACATCCATCCGGGCTGATTGTGCGGCTGCGAATACCACGTCACGAATAGCATTATGCCGCAGTCCTTGGTAACCCCCGTATTGGCATGTTAGCGAGTGTATGCCTTCCTTATCAGCTATGCGCATGCAGCGGCCGCATCCTTTTGTGTAAAGGAATTCCAAGCCACATGCGGACTAGAATACAGAACTGTGGGGGTGTTAATTCCGTTCCAGATGCCGCATTTGGTACAGCACTAAGCCAAGCCCCAGCTTTTGGACACGACACTGCATGTAGTCGGGCACGATCCATTTCGCTAGATGATTGTATAAGCTGTGTCGAGGCGAGATTTTCAATCAGGCGTGAGGTTGATGATTTTAACCGCCCTCCGTAGACGGTATGAAGTGAGATCCCACTGTGGTTCTAAGGGTGGCTAATGCCTCTGAATAGCCAGGAAAAAGTGTAGGATCCAGACTGTATTCTTCTCCGACCTGCATCACGCTATGTATAAATGCGCTCTGGACATGCGCCGCATTGCATCTTAGGCCAAATCCACCCAGACGGATTGGGAGTGTCATCTGTGATTTCGCTGCTTCGTGTAGTTGACACGCGCATATTTTCTGAAAGGCGCTGGCGATTTGTCTGTCGAATGACTGACATAACGTTTTTGTAACCCTTGGATCAACTGAACGGAGAAGGTGGTTTATCCTGGACGAGGAAGCGCAGTGTTTGAGTAGGATGTATCCGACTTGAGGGTCTGGCAGCTTGGCTACTGCTTCAATTGTCTGGATTAGCGGTGGCAGAATCTCGTTTGTCAGGTGGGTTTCTATGAAGGACTCGTCACCGATGGGTATGCCTAACAAGTGCATGTTTCCAGAGGTGTTCTCCGAAACCACCTCGGATAGTAGGACCAAGCAAGAGCTAACGGCTTCAGGCGTGCCGATGACCTCTGTATTTCGCCAATTTAGCTGCAATTTAATCGCCTTGAAACTCGCGAGTGCGGATGGGATTGCCGAAGGCGTCCCGCCGACTATGTCATCGTCCAGGTACCACATGTTGAGGTTTATTCCAGGGATATGAGAAACGTGTTCAATCGTTTTCTTAATGGCCAACGCGAAGAGGAACGGGCCTAATGGATCACCCTGCTGGACTCCTTCACATGAATTGAGAGGGTCCTGCGGGCCAAAACGAAGGGGTGCCTTGCACTTGTATGAAAAGTCAAACCATGGCAAGAGCTCTGGGACGTTCTCTCGGACAGTTGCTCGTAAGTGCGCTCTAAACAATGAATTGAAGGCGTTTGAAAGATCGATCTTTGCCCAGGCCCAGTTGTTGTCGTTGGCGTGAAGTTCGTGGATTCGTCGGATGTTGTGAACGATCCTTTCCACTGCGTTTAAGGTTGCTACTCCTAGTTGTGTTGGTTGTAGTAGACCAGCGAAACGTTTGCGGAGTTGGAGACATATGCATTTCGAGCACAGATGGCGTAGAGTTTCGCCAACGGCAATTGGTCTTATACCCCCGTCCTTTTTGGGAAGTGCGATCAAGTTCGCGCCGGCTATGTAAGGCGCCACTTCAGAGGGTGCTAGTCCCGCCAGAAGGTGGTTGACAAGGTGCGTCAGGTTTTCTGCTAGCGAACCGCCGCTATTTGCTCGTAACATGTCCTGGAGATGCTCCGGTCTTAGCCCCAGGCAACCTGGTCCCGACGCTTAAGGAAAAGAGTTGACCGCGGTAATGACGGTCTCGCGGCCTACAGATATAGACGAAATCGGATTGTTTGAAAGTCGTTCTATAAGATTAGGTGAGGATAGTTGCTGATCCCGCCAGATGCTGTATGTAAGGGGATGTTGTATTTGCAGTGCTGTCCGTGCTTGTGTAGATGGGCTGACTATTCCTCCTGAAACCAAACGCTGGAGTGCTTTACCGTAATTCCCATGCTTGGTCAGGTTGATACAAGCAATTTCTGAATTGCCGTTTAGTTTACGGTTTGCATATTTATGTGGCGTTTGTATCATGGATAGCACATCCGTTGAAGCGGTTGTCGCGTAGGCTCTTATTGATTCGCAAATGTGCTTCTCAAGCTTATATCGACCTTTGCATATTGTGGGCATTGGGCCACTGAAGCACGATTTTGCGAAGAGCAGCAACTTTGTCCATGAACTGACATCTCCGATCTGCAGTGCATGTTTGATACTGTCACAGAAGTAGGTGGCTGCTAGAACACGTGCTTTGTACGGAATGCGTATGACTGTTGTTGATTCTCTGCGCCAACATGATTGAAGACATGATAGACGGTTCGAAGCGTCGACTCGAGCGATTGGAATTGTCAATGTTGAAGCTATGACTTTTGTCGTGGCCTCATTTGGCTGGACCTTGAACGCATGTTCGAAACAGCCGAATCCCTCGCCCGAACCTGCACACCTAGAACCTCTGAACTTATGAAAGCGGAAGCATCCATTAGTTGTCAAAACGATGTCCCTCTGGCAGATGCGACATGGCCGCCTACCTCTGATAATATCATTTTGATCTTGCCCATCGTACGCCATTGTGTATGGTAACATTGTAAGTAAGTTTGTAATTGCCAAGATAAGTTTGTAACTGTTGTATGTTATTTTATTGTATACAATTGTATGTTTATTAGAAACCAAAATTTTTTTAAGGTGTTGAGTTTAATTGTTAATTAATGTGTGCTTTTGTATTGTAGATTTTGAAAAAGGCGAAAAGCCGAAACGTAAAAATATTTTTCTTTTTTGCTGAGCGTTCGGTGTATTGCCAATCATTTATTAGATACCCCGTATCCTATATGGATCCTGAACAGCGGTTTATTCAAACACAACCTATAAATAATATATACATTATATATATTATTTATTACAAGACTTTGACACATAAAAGAGTCATTTTGTCTGATCACAATATTAAGAAAAGAAAAGAAAGAAAAAAAGTAGTTCAGCAATAATAAATTGTCACATATAGTTATATATTTCCTGCAAAGAATCTTCTCTTTTTATCCACATGCTCAGCGCATTCTGGAAAGATTTGTACTGTGCCATAGACACGATCGAATTCGGCAATCGGTTCCATAGGTTTACCGCTCTGTGAGATAATCGCAAGTATCTATGACATTTCCCGTGTGATTGCACAACAACTGATAAAGAGTGTCCTCTGTGGCTCGGGCGATCATTTAGAATAACGGATTCCGATGGATAACCAGGAAAGACATGGATCATTCGCCATAACTGTAATAAATCATTGTACACATATCTCTTGTAAACTGAAGTAATATTTAGTTGGCTTAGTCTATCACAGTAGGCGATGTTCCGAAGACCCGAACATAGCTTGGAAAATCGGCGAAGAATCTTTTCTAATTGGTTTATTTCACCACGCGTGGAAGGAAAAGTCGCCGGCGAAGCATAATCAATGATTAATCTGATCAACGCCTTATATAATAGTGAGAACTGAGACGGTGGAAACGAACTAAAGGTATTTTTGATCATGTAAATAATTTTTCTCGACGTGTTGCATATATTTTCAGTATTGAGGTCGGTTTTAAACGAATTCTGAACAATTATCCCAAGATCTTTTGTATACGAACTTGTGGGAATAATCTCACCACAAACAGAATAATCATTTGGTAAATCACTACGACCAAATCTGAGGTGGACACATTTAGTAATGTTAATCATGATTCCGGTCAGTTCGCTCCACCTATTAACCATATTTATGTCATCCTGTAAGTGTTGCATATCGGCATAGCATGTAATGACATTCCATATTTTAAGATCATCCGCGAATGCTAATTTTTTACATTTTAGAGAGCGTAGCAAACTATTCAGAAATATGACGAATAATAATGGACCCAACACCGATCCCTGAGGAACACCCATTGATAAATTTGACGGTCTAGGTAGACAATTTCCAACTCGAACTCTGAAAGAACGATTAGATAGGAAAGCGTGAATCCCTCGAATAATAGGAATTTCAATTCCGTAATCTGCAAGATCCTCAATCAACATATTGTGGGGAACCCTATCAAAGGTCAGACTCAAGTCGAAATACACGACATCAACTGCATTACCCTGCGCAACTGCATCAACCCATGCTTCGCGTGCACATAAAAGATTAGACATGCAAGAACGTCCAGGACGAAAACCATGTTGCGAATTATCTAACAAGTTCGATGATTCAAGATAGTATAGTAATCGCCGATACAATATGCGCTCTAACATCTTACATACGACACTTGTTAGGCTTATTGCTCTATAATTTTCAATGTTGTGACGATCTCCTTATTTGTGGACTGGCACTACAGTGGCGATTTTCCAATCTAATGGTAGAATTGACTTAGCTAGTGATAGTTGAAACAAATCTAATCTATGATCATGCACCCGCACATCGCATACACGATATCGGCATTTCTGCCTCCAACTGTCTTTCTTCTATCTACAAACGTCTCTCCAATCTCCATCTCGTTCTAAACGCCGATAATGTGGATCCTTCCCCGTAAACCAAGCATATCTCCTCCCATTGTATCTTTTGCCTCATCGATCATCCCTATAGTCCACAATCTCACTTTCTTAGGCTTCCATTTCGATGATCACCTTTCCCTTAAACCCTTCGTCCGTGACAAGGTCCGCTCGTCTAACTTAATTCTTCGTGACATCCGCCGTATCCGCCTCCTTATCGACTTCCGTTCTTGTATGTCTCTTCTTTCATCGCTTCTTTTCCCTAAAATCGATTACTGCCTTAGCCTTTTCGCCAATTCTCCAAAACTCCATCATCCTACCCCTACAACGAATAATCAACACCGCCGTTCGAGTGCTCTTTCGTCTCCGTCGCTTTGACCACACATCCACATAGTTTGCCCAACTTTCCTGGCCCACCATCTACATCCGCTTCAAACTCCGCCTTCTTCTCGTTACTTTTCGTCTCATCGCTGCTATCCATCGTTCATCAACCTTCCTTTGTTAGACGATCCTCGTCCCACCTCGCTATCGCTTCGTTCCTGTCATACCCTCTTACTCCACGTTCCTAATTACTCCAACAACTACGGTCTCCGATCCTTCCTCGTCGCCGCCTCACTCGCCTGGAATCAACTCCCTCTCGACGTCCGCCGCGCTCCCTCCTTTATTACATTCAAACACCTCATCCGTTCACACCTTCTCGACACCTGATTCACAGTTTTGTTTTGTTGTGGTCATGTAAGCGTGCGCTGGCACGCATTTGCCACGTTAAAATAAATCCTTTTTTTAATAAGCTAACAGTGAAGCAATAAATGTAGATAATATCTTTAGTATCTGGGGATGTAATCCATCCGGACCAGGTGATGAATGTCGTAAAGAATTTAACTCACTATAAACCTACTCGGTAGTAACATCAAAATAACTTCGTGAATGGCTTACACGAGATTGCTGGTTAATTTCTGTGTTATTAGTTACGAGTTGAAAAGTCGACGCAAACGTATCGGCTACATCTTGAGGCGATGTGATAAAGTTATCATTAATACGAAGAGACGAAATCGCAGGAGGAATTGTCCTATCTCTACGTATGTGAGCCCAAAATCGTTTTGGTGCACTATGAAAATCCGCAGCTATTCTCATTTCGTATTTAAATTTTTTGCGTTTTTTAAGCTTTTCGAAAAAGTTACGACAATTGACGTATTCCTGTCGATAAGTATTGTCCTTGCAGCTTAATTTAAACAGTCGGTTTCTTCGTCTTAGTTCTGATTTAAGTTCTCTATTAAACCACGGAGGATTCACTTTTTTTATTTTTATGCACGATCTTGGTAGGAACGTATTTTTCTATTATTTCGCACATTGCTGAACGGAAAACTTTCCAACAATCTTCAACATCGTCGCTAGCGCCTACAAAGTTCATAGTCGATGCTGCTTGAAGAATTTTACACTGATCCGCACGATACCAACAATGCTTGAAGATTTTAGTTTCGACTTCGTCGATAATATTATTTGAAATCCATGAGAAGTGAAAAAGCAATACACAATGATCACTAACTTCTATGGGTGCTTCATGCATAATGTCACGCACATTGTTAATGATTTAGATAAAATTAAATCCAACAAAGAACTTTGATCATTCATAATCCTAGTTGGTGCTGATACATGCTGAACAAGAAGTAGGTGATCTAACAAAAAATTCCACAAGTCGTGATCTAGTTTACTAGAAGATGTTATTCCTGAATGAGGATCATCCATATTGATGCTGGAAATATTGAAGTCTCCTAAACAGAGGAACCGGTCACCCATTGCTGCCTTTGTCAAAATATCTGAGAATTCCTGAGTGAGAACGAAGCTAAATGGAGATATATAACATAGTGCAATAGTAACTTTATTTCTTACATGAGATAGACTCGCCACCATCAGTTCACAAGTACCATATGTGTCAGTATAACATTCAAAATCGTCAACACCTATACATTGATCGACATAAAGTGCAACACCGCCTCCTCGTCGTACTTTACGATCAACCCTGATGATCGAATACCCATCCACAGCTACCATACTATCAGCAATATCATGATTTAGCCAAGTTTCGGTAACTGCGATTATTTGAGGTTTATATGTAAAGAATCTGTTCCGAAATTCGTCAATCTTCGATACTATACTACGAATATTTGTGTAAGCGACGTTAATAATTGGAGTTGAACATTTACTGGTTCCTGCGTTTATAGATAGTCCAGTAGGAAATATATCTAACGAGGATGGATCAATACCTAAGCAATTAACGGACCGATTGGATTCCAACGTACAAATGGCTTTCTTCGAACCACACGAAAATTTCTTATTGTCAAGTCCTTTTCACCAGAAGCATTCCTGGTCTTTAGCTCTTCCAAAACTTGATGTCGCATCTTACGATCCTGAATGTTGAGATCCTTAAAGATTTTAGTAGTTTGACCTTTTAATTTATACCCTATAAATATATATAATTTTAATTTATACCATATATATAAACAAGACGCAAACTGGATTTTTATTTATTGAGCACAGGACACGCAACGTTTCGACACAAAGTCTTTACCAAGCGGTAACTAGTTTACACATTTTTGAAATAAATTCACGCTTTTGATCTGGAAGCATTCCGCATTATTCTACTTATTTTGGTCTGTCATGGCAAGTGATATTCATGTTTTGTATTTAAGCCTTGTAGATCGGTCATTAACTGCCTAATCCAATAGGATTTTCCCTGTTTCCTTTTAGTTTCATCAGGAACAGTTTCAATTATCACACTGGTAAAGTGATGATCAGGATTTTCGATTATATGACTAACAGCTCCATCTGTTTGTCTTTTGAATTTAATATCGTTCCGTCTATTATTTAGGCGAAGATGGTACGGACGGTTCGTCTCACCGATGTATTGAATATTACAATCGGTGCAAGTCATAAAATAACTCCCACGAGCTGATTTGCACGTGAAACCACCTTTTACACGGTACGATAGTCCGGTGACATTGGATTTAACGTATTCTGTATTTTCCATAGATTTACAACAAGCACATCTTTTATCACCGCATGCCTTTGAGCGATTTTGTACTTGGGTGTTACTTGAGTCATTCCCAAGATCAGCTCGGACTAGATAGTTCGCTAAGTTTATCCCTCTCTTGAAATATGCCATTGGTGGGTTAAATCCCTCATGAATAATTGGCTCTATTTTACCGAATGCATTGCTCAGGTGTTTTGCAATGTTCCTGGTAGCTTGGTGATTGTCGTAATGTAAACGAAGTCTAAACCAAAGAGGTTTTATTTATCAATCTAGAAAACAATCAGTTTATAAAAACAGTTATAGATACTCATGTCAATTAGAGATTATTGACTATATACCACATTCTTCCCATACATAATAGTTTAAAAGATAAGCAGGTTGACCTCGCTGTCTTTTACTTCTTCGTACCTCGTTGTTAGATTGGTTGACTTGAGTAGTAATCGTCTGCCTATCCAAATTCAAGTTTGATTGGGTTGATGTAGCTTCTTCGTTGCTATTTCCGTCCATTGCTTGGGAGGAGGCTTCCTCAAAGTTTGATAAGTTAAGATATTGGCTTATGGATGTCGTTGTTGGATGTAGGAATTCCTTTTGGTTAGTATTGTTTGACTCTGCTAATGTCGTTCCATCTTCTGGCCCGGACCACGACAATGATAGTTGATCTTCAGGGCAAGGTGCTAAGTCCCGCGTTGAAACCGTGGAAACGTGCCCACTTTTTAGTTGTATTCTAGCGTAGTGCTGGTTCGATTCTAGCAACAGTGCTTCTTGTACCACATTGTCTCCTTTATTACGACAACGAACCAGAACCGGCCCCAAATTTAAAAGCCAACTTGGTAGCGAACGGCCTGTTGAAGATCCTCGGTCGTACTTGTACATACGTTCATGAGGCGTTGCGTTGGTAGATGTACACAGCAAACACCGAATTGAGTTCAGCACAGAAGGCAAAACTGACGCCCAAGACTGTATTGGTAATTTCGCATCCAACACCGATAACTGAATTCCACGCCATATCGTTCCATTTAATCGCTCACATTGGCCATTGCCCCGCGGATTGTAAGAAGAAGTTTGGCTTGTAGCAATCCCAAGTGAAGATGTAAACACTTTGAATTCGCGTGACACAAAAGCGCTTCCTCTGTCTGAGTGCAAATATTTCGGTGTCCCAAAAAGGTAGAAAAGCTGCTTTAAGCATGTTATAACTGATTCGGCAGAAGTATCGCAACACGGAAATGCCCACGGAAACCTTGAAAACTCATCGACGACCGTCAGTATATATTTTGCGTTTGTTTTACTGGGAAGTGGACCCTTGAAGTCGATTGACAAACGTTCAAACGGTTGAAGTGATTTGATTAAGACGCTGGTGGGAGGACGATAGAATCTCGGCTTTATCTTTGCACACGTTGAACAAGAGTTTACAACTTCCCGTATATCACTTAAAGAAAATGGCAAATTCTTCGCCCTGACATAATGCCACAATCTTGTCTGACCAGGATGACATTGTGAATGGTGTAATTACATTAAGTCGGATTGAGAAGTCGTTACGCCGGAGCATGCTAGTCGTGATAAAGCGTCCGCTGCTACGTTGTCAACGCCGGGACGATAAATGATCTCAAAGCGAAATTGGGATAACTCTAATCGCCAGCGTTCAATTTTTTCATTTTTTATCCTATTCGAATGTGAAGACATCATATAAGCAACTGATCTTTGATCTGTAATAACTCGAAATGGATGTCCAATGAGATAGTGACGCCATTCTTTAAGAGCTTCAATTATTGCCAGAGCTTCTAATTCAATCGCTGGATTGCGCTTTTCATGTTTGGACAGTACTCGCGAAAAAAAAGCAACTGGTCTACCACGCTGGCTCAAGGTAGCCGCTATCGCTACTTTTGATGCATCTGTCTCTACTTCAAGCGGTAAATTTTCATCTATACACGAACGGCAGGCACACATTTAAGCTGCTTTTATATCCTTCAAGCTCTTCATTGCTGATTCACCCATGGGAAAATTTGTCTCTGTAGCAAAATCTCGAGCGCGGTGCGCAAAACCAGCTATCCAGCGACAATAGTAAGTTAACAACCCCCGCAGATGGGAATGTTCGGTTGCATCCGTCGGATTCTTGAGCTCGAAGATTGGTTTAGTTCGTCGTGGGTCGGGCTTAATCATTCCGTTCTCAAGACACTGTCCCAAAACGCTTATTGACTTGGATGCGAACACACTCTTGGTTTCGTTTAATGTTAGATGGTGTTTTCTTGTCATGGCTAATAATTTCTGGAGGTTTGCGTTATGCTCTTCCCTATTCTTTCCTGCAATTAAAATGTCGTCGAGATACGAAAAGACACCAGACAATGCTTCTCAGTCAATTAAACTATTCATGATGCGCTGGAACACTGCTACACCGTTTGTGAGCTTGAAAGGCACTCGTTTGTATTGATAAAGGCCTCCAGCAGCCTCGAAATCGGTGAACTCTTTTTCGGATTGTAAAATAGGTAGTTGATTGTAGGCATCTTTCATATCCACGCATGAGAATATTCGATAGTTTGAAAGCTTGTCTATTAAATCATCCGTTCGTGGCAAGGGAAATGCGTCGAGCAATGTGAATCGATTGATCGTCCGTGAATAGTCGATCATCATTCTTTGTTTTCCCTGAGAATTTGTAACAATGAGTGCTTGTGCCCTCCAGGGGAATGAACTTGGTTCTATGATGCCGTTTTCGAGAAGTCGCTTTACTTCTGATTTAATAAATGCGTCCTGACTAGGAGTTCGTCGACAAGATTTTGTTTGCAATGGACGAATATCGATACTCCTATGTTCAAATAACGGATGTGGTTCAACATGCATTGCTTCCAGGGCCCCAATAACAATCGGTGCATGCATTCCTCCAAACTCCAGTGCAAGATGCTTGAAACGCCTGAGAAAGGATGGCCCAAAATTACATCAGCACAAAGGTTGTCTAGAACAAAACACTTGACATCATAATATTTTTCGCCCATTAGCTCCAAATCGAGTGCAACTGTTTCCCTCAAAACGCTTTGAAAATAAGACGATGCCATCCGAGCAATTTCGTAACACTTAGTAGTTGACCGTTTACAACGTTTTATCATGTTTGACGATATAAAATTTGAACTGCTACCAGTATCTATCAGAACATTTATTTTGATACCGTAAGCCATTATAGAAACCATGGCGTTCTTGAGACCGGAGAAGAAAGCTGTGAAATTTGAGCAATCTCTATTAAATTCAAGTCAATCGAATTGCGCTTCCTGGACATGCACATTTTGGCAAAATGACCGACTTTTTGACACGATCGGCATTTAACTTTTAGCGCAGGGCATTGGGCTCGAGGATGTTTTGCATTTCCACAGAAGAAACAAGATTGACGGGTAGCATTAACTTGAATTGCCAGAGAGTCGTCCGTCATATTTTCACTACTAGCTGCAACATTAATAGGATCCATCATTTGCACAGGTTGACAAGGGTAGGAGTTAGCTTGTAATTCGGCCTGTTCAAGCAATCGGTCGTCCAGCAAAAGCTTTGACCGCTCCAATAAATGTTGACGGATGCTCGAAGAAGCCAACCCTCGAATAAACGAATCGCGAACGTACTCATCGTGATAACGCTTCGCATTTACATCCTCAAAATCACATGATTTTGCTAAATGCAGTAGTTCATGTAGAAACTGATCAATGGTTTGTGGATAAGCTTGCTTGTACGTTGACAAAACGTGTTGTTGAAACACCACATTGCGCGGCTTTACGAACAAAGCCTCTAGAGCAAGCATTGCATCTGCAAATATTTCGGTAGACTCGATGTGTCGAAACAGATCTGCACTGATCAGGTTCGTTAATAGTGGCATTTTATGCTCTTCTCTAAGATCGGGAATACAAGAAAGAAACGCATTTAATCGAGTTTTCCAATGCCTCCACTGTGTTTCTGAATCCGTCGAATCCTTTGACAATGAAAGCACATCTGGTTTCTACAGCTTGTCCATAACAAATTGATAAATAAATTGTCGTAATGTAAACGAAGTATAAACCAAAGAGGTTTTTTTTATCAATCTAGAAAACAATCAGTTTATAAAAACAGTTATAGATACTCATGTCAATTAGAGATTATTGACTCTAAGACAATAATTGATTATTGACTCTGAAGACACATTGAATCGTTCTAGTCGAATGTTCGACCGTTGGCCAGATGAATGTGAGAGTTGATTAATTTGTTGACTATCCAGCGACATTGATTCGAGTTTTTATTGTATTAAATAAATTGTTGTAGCTTAAACCAATTAGGTTTTATTCAACACAAAGTAATCTAGAATAAAACTAAATCGAATTAATATAACAATCCTATCAGGATTTCATGTTCCAATGTTCACAGCATAGTCTCTAAATTTGATGAGTTCAACTTTTATTTATCAAACAGCGACGTGTCTATTTTCGCACTCACTGAGACCTGGCTGCACAGTGGTATTGATGACAATTGTGTTAACATCCCGGGCTTCTCACTATTAAGAACTGACCGAGGAAATACCCGCCGTGGTGGTGGGGTTGCGATCTATGTAGACAACAAAATGATTGTGACCAACGTCATGTCATATCGAGATGATGATCTATTGGAGTCGCTCTCTTTAACAGTGAAATCGGGTGATACGACAATGTCGATTTGCGTTTGCTATCGTACTCCGCGCACTTACTGCTTGAAACATGACATGATCAGTTATTTCACGAAAGTGTCGAAACCGTCCAATTTCATCCTTCTTAGTGTCTTTAATATTCCGAACCTAACTGGGAGAGCTCCCTTTCGAATGTCCTCGCGGTGTGAGTCAGATGGATGTCGACTTATGGAATTTTCTCGTGGACGATTTAGCTCTTATACAACAAGTCACTCAGTCAAGTAGGCTTATGGAAAATAGCTCCTCGTTATTGGATTTAGCTTTCAGTAAAATATTTCTCGACATACGTGAAGTTCAATATGACCCTCCCATTGGACTCAGTGACCATCTTGTCATTAAGTTTTTTACTGGTTTCTGTGCCGAAGCCCACCTAACGCAGTTAAGTACTTCACACGCAAATGGAATAAGGTGGATACGGATGCCCTCCGTAAGCTTACAGTACGATTGGGTCTTCACAACAGTGTTGTCAGTGATATCGATGATTGGAAAACTTTGTCTGTTTCTCTCAACTATCTTACAGATTGCGTAGCCCCATTGAAAAGAAAACCGTACAATCCTCTTCGAAACTTAAATCTCCGTGGTTTGATCATGAGTTACTTGACATTTTGAAGATGCGAAATAAACTATTTAAGCTATCTCTGAAAATTCAGGGTCTTCGGTCAGAATACCTTTAATATCGTCGTCGTTTCAGCTCTATAAAGAAAATAAAAAGACAAAGGTATGAAGCTGGAATAATATCATCATATCGAACTTCTTCCAAACCATTCTGGCGGTATGTGATGGCTCAAACGAGGAATGTGATAAGATCTCAAACAATACGATATTTACGAAGAGGTTGTTCACTGGATCCCTAATCACTTCCTGTTACCTGTCTGCAATGAGAGCAAAGAATTTGTTTACATGCTATCTAAATGCTTTAAAAGCTTCAATACGGATACGCAGAGAAGGGATGATCTTTTATAGGAAGTCAACGTGTGATGAACTATAGAAGCTTTATTGAATACATCTAGAAAACAAAAAAAATGTTATGCAATCACCACATTCACCCCCCCCCAAAATATAATAGTTTAAGTACGTAGGGTGATTTCTCTACCGCTGTGGTCTTAGTAAAATGTAATAATTCGTTCATATCATGTCTCGGTTCTGGCACATAGGAGGAATCTTCTTTGTAAATCGAGTTATTGTTCATCTTCTGATCAGACTTAATATCTTGAATGTGATCCTCATTTGTAGTATCATTCGATTGATTGGACATACCATTGTAAGCATTGCTCGATGTAGTCAGTTCCGCGCATCCGGGAGCTACGTCTCGTAGAGAAACAAAGCTCTCCCGATTATCAGTATATCTTACAACAGCATAGTTCGGATTAACGACTACTAGCTTTGCTGGTTCCACTAGAGGCTCGAATTTAGAATTTCGAGCGTGCCGCCTTACTAGTATATCTTCTTACTTAACCAGCCAATCAGGCATCGGTATTCCATCATTAGTCTTACGTGGATATCTAAAAATTCGCTCATGGCGGTTTTGATTTGTTGCAGTCGACAACAATGACCTTATACTATTAAGGACCTTTGGAAGTATAGTCTCCCAAGCGTTCAAATGAAGTGATTGACTCATTAAAGTGGCAGAGACTGCTGTCCAGATAGTGAAATTAAATCTTTCACATTGTCCATTGCTCCTTGGATTATATAGCGAAGTAGAACCACTTACAATACCATGTTCGTGAAGGAAACGGCGTGTATCAGAAGACAAGAATGACGTGCCTCGATCCGAATGAACATAATTCGGACATCCAAATATCCCGAATATTTGACGAAGACAGCGACATACCGTTTCAGATGGCATATCTAAACATGGAAATGCAAAAGGATAGCAACTAAACTCATCTACTGCACCAATTATATATTTATATTTTTTTTACTTAATAGAGGCCCTTTAAAATCCAGGCACAGCCTCTCAAAGGGTCTCATCCTCTCGTCTATTGTCCCTGCGGATAAGCCATCCTTTTTCAAGGACATTTCTCCTGTCGCATTCATCCGTCTAAACAAACCTTCTCAATCTAATCCTTCCAGCCCCCTCCCTAAAAAATTGTTTTCAAGCATCGCTCTCACGCGTCTTTTGTCCTCTATCAACGATTCAAACTCATGTCATCTTCAACCACTTGAATTTTCCCCGATCACGCCCCTTCTGAAATTGCTCAAATCTCTTCAGCCCGCATCAAAAAACGCCGTCGCGAAAAAAACGGCGAAACATCACTCTCTATCCGAAACATAGACGGAAATTTTCAAGTTGTCCACACCCGTCCAAAAATTCGATGGCGCTCCATCTCTCCTATGTGTCTTCTCCACTAGACTCTTTCGCCACAGCACACGGTTTCCACCTCGGTCTCCTCAACACTAGATCTATTCTCAATAAATCCGATTCTGTTCTTAACCTATTCACCAAGCAATCCATCGATATCTTCTGCCTCACCGAATCCTGGCACTCAGATTCCGACGACCTTTCCATTCGCCGTCTGCTCTCTGCCGGTTGCTCCCTAGT
Source organism: Pomphorhynchus laevis (assembly GCA_012934845.2). Lineage (NCBI taxonomy): Eukaryota > Metazoa > Acanthocephala > Palaeacanthocephala > Echinorhynchida > Pomphorhynchidae > Pomphorhynchus > Pomphorhynchus laevis. Next base: position 286,561 of record WNNJ02000360.1, on the reverse strand, counting down.
CGAATCCGCCCGCCCCCTCAGCTCATGCCCTTCTAAATTCTCTAATCATGGCGGCATCGTCGCATTCGCGCGTCACCCCGCGTCTCTTCGCAAAATCAACCCCCCTTTCAGTCCTCGCTCTTTTGAATTGCTCACTTGTCATTATTCTAACCCGATCACTCTAGATCTCGCCATTGTATACCGTCCTGGTTCATCTGCTCCTACCTCCTTATTTTTTACTAAACTCGCTGACCTCCTTTCTCATTGTTCTTTGCCCTCAATCCCTTCACTCGTTCTTGGCGACTTCAATATCCGCCTAGACCGCCCCTCTTCCACGGATTCCATCCGGTTCATCAACATTCTATCCAACTACAATTACAAACTAATCACCACTGCCCCCACACATATAATTGGTGGGGCACTCGACATCATCGCTGTCCCCGATCATTTTGCTGCCTACACCTCACTGTCCATCTCTGATCCTGGTCTATCCGATCACTTTCTTATCGCCCTTGATCTCACTCGCAACCACACCCCTTTTCACACATCTACAATCCTAAGTCGCCTTTACTCAAACAAAATCACGATATAATCATCAAAAAGGCAGATAAATCCGCAATGGCGGTAGTCTGGGATCGCAAAGACTATATTCAAGAGGCACTACGACAACTTGAAGATGATACGTATTCGGTAGCAAGCATCGATGACCTAGTAAGTGTACGAAACAATGTCAGTGACTTTTTAGACGAGATGGTAGCAATGCAATTCCTCGATAGTTCGGCTGCAGATAAGCTAAGAACCCAAAATCCGAAACCCGGGATATTTTATATGTTGCCCAAAGTGCACAAAAACAAAAATCCATGTCCAGGAGGGCCGATCGTCTGTAACATCAACACACCTACAGAAATGTTGTCTTGATATGTAGACAATCTACTGAAACCGTCGGTGCTCCAGATAAGGAGTTATGTTAAGAATACATATTCTTGCATTGACGATTTACACACAATAGAGAGCAAGTTGGAATCTTGTGATATCCTTTTTACGATGGATGTGGAATCTCTATACACTCGTATTCTCCATGATACGCCAATACAATTTGTTGAACGAGCAAGGGAAAAGGCCCAATTTACCAGTACAAAAAGGATGTTTATAAATGGTGCACTTAGTCTGATACTTCAGGGCAACGTATTCGAGTTTGAGGACCGCTTATACAAACAAAAAATTGGGATAGCTATGGGCACGCCGGTGACACCAACACTAGCAAATATTTTAATGGGTGTTTACGAAGAGGACTTTATTTCACAATGTCTCCATCGCTCGATACTATGGAAACGGTATATTGACAATGTCCTAGGGATCTGGAGATATGATGCAGAATCACTACAAGACTTCCATTTATCATTGAATGCCTTCGGACCAATGAAATTCACAATGGAGAAAGGATCAACTGTCTACTTCTTGGATATAGCTATCTCAATCTGATGTGACATGAAGACCATTATTCGTTACATTAATGTAACGAATAATAGGCGATTATCATAGGCGATTATCATAGGCGATTGATCCACAATCGACTATGGTATGGATGCATTGGAAACAACGGTTCACTCACTTCCTACAGTCCATAATTGATATAACAGATGACAATAGGATTCATATACTCGTGAATCACATTTCACCATTTCTTTATCAGCACATTTCAAATGTCGACGATTACAAAACAGCAATTCAAACCCTTGACAGCTTGTTCGTCAAACCGAAGAACGAAGTTTTTGTTCGATTCAAACTGAGTTCATGCAAACAATCAGATTCGCAATCTATCGACCAATTCATCCAAGCGTTAAATACGTTTAGTAAGGATTGCAAATTTGCTGCGTTGTCCGCAATAGATCACAGAAATTTATTTGTGCGTGATGCCTTTATTGCTGGAATTCGCAGTACCTTTATTAGACAAAGGTTACTAGAGTCTACTCCACGATAGAGGAGCAGTCACCAGGAAGGAGCGGAGTCCAAAGGAGGTAGAGTAGTTTGGAACATGTAAAAGAAAGGAATTACAGGAACGCAAGGAACAGTAAACAGAACTAGAATTATCAAGAAAAGGAAGGTTGAGAAATGAAGGGGTATGAAAAGTTACAAGGCGGAAAGCAACGATAAGAAGACGAATTTGAACACGACAATAAATTGTAGGCAAATCGAGAGAAGCAAGATGGTAGGATGTATGATCAAAACGACGAAGACGGAGGAGAATTCGGACGGCTGCGTTGACGATGCGTTGTAGGGGAAGAAGAGTGGATTTAGGTGAGTTGGAAAATAGACTAAGACAATAATCGAGTCTAGAAAAAAGGAGAGAAGATATGAGAGTCATACAAGAAGGGAAATCGATCAATCTACGAACTTGACGGAGGTTGCGGAGTATCAAGGTAGATGAGCGTACTTTATCTCTAACGAAAGGTTTAAGTGAAAGTCGGTTGTCAAAATGGAAGCCTAGGAAAACGAGATTATCAACGATAGGAAGAATTGTAGAATTTAATGATACGGAGGGAGGTTCGAAGCCGAGGCGTCGAGGTAGGATCCACATAATTTTGGATTTATCAGGATTCAGAGAAAGGCGAAGGGAAGAAAGATGATTGGAAATTGAGACAAGACAGTCGGAAGCAGAAACACTAAGATCGTGAATACGATAAACAGGTGCATGAGCATAGATGAGAATGTCATCAGCATATTGCATAACATGGAAGTTAAATTTATGAGAAATCGAAGACAAATCACCAAGAAGAAGAGAGAAAAGCATAGGGCCTAATACGGAGCCTTGTGGAACACCGGACGGAATGGACGAAGGATGGGAGAGAGAAGAGTTAGAATAGACGCGAAATGTACGGTTTGATAGATATGAAGAAAACCATGATACAGTGGGTAAAGAGAAGCCATAATCATGACGAAGGCGATGGAGAAGAATCGAGTGATCGACGATGTCAAAAGCAGACGATAGATCAAGAGAAACTATGACACTACATAATTTATGATCGCGCGATATGAGTAAGTCGTTATAAACTTTAAGACATGCAATTTCGGTAGAGTAATTAGAGCGAAAAGCGGCTTGGAAGGGAGGAAATAAGTTAGAGGAAAAGAGATATGTATTAACTTGCTTAAGAACGAGACGCTCAAGGAGTTTAGAGAGGGTTGGGAGAAGTGAAATAGGACGGTACGAAGATGGTAGTGAGGAGTCGGGAGATTGCTTTTTGATAAGAGGACGAACAGTGGCGCATTTCTAGATGAAAGGAAATGTACGGCTACGGATGTACGAGTTTAACAATGTGGTTAGGAAGGGTAAGATAAAGGAGGAGATATTTTTAAGCAAGTAAGTTGGAATTGGGTCAGAAGGATAAGTTTTATTAGGTATTGACAGCAGAAACGAAGAAACTTCATCAGACGAAACGGGAAGAAGGTGCAATAGTTCTGGGAGATAAGTATTTAAAGATAAGAGTGGGTACAAGGGGACTATGGGTAATAGGGAAAGTAAATTAGATAGCTTAGTTTGTAGATAAGAAGAAAATTCATCAGGATTTATATTACAAGGGGTAGATGATCGTGAAAGAATTGAGTTTCAAGATTTTCCAATGAGATTTAGAGTTGGAAGATGACTCGAGTTGATTTCGCCGAAAGAGAGTACGTTTAGTACGTATAAGAATTAGATGTGAACGGCTTTGAGAAAAGTAGGAATCTCCAAGATTTGGAGGGAGTGAGTTGGGAGAACGTTTAAGAAAAGGTTATACATACGAAAAGAGTGACTGAGTCGACGCTTAGAAAGACTACAGTCAGAATCGTACAAGGGAGCATGGCGCAAGCGCTGGGAACCTCGAAGTCGACTAGGCAGAAGGTTATTGAGGATCGACGTAAGTTCAGAATCAAACAGAATGCAGAGATCATCGGGAGAGAGATAGTTAAGAGGAAGTGAAAAGAGTGAAGAATTGAGTAAGGCTGTGCAGAGAATAGGGATATCGAGAAGCTTCCAGGGTCGACTTGGTGTAGATAATGGTAAAGGCGGAGAAGGAGGATGGGGACGAGTAAGAGTAAGAGTGACAAGGAAATGATCGGACAAACCAGGATCAGTAATTGACAAGGAGGTATAGTCATTGAAGCAGTTAGGAACAGCAATGATGTCGAGAGCACCGCCGAGAATATGAGTTGGGCTTGTTGAAAGTAATTTATAGTTAAAATCAGAAAAAAGATTAGTTAAAGTGATAGAGTCAGAGTCAGCAGGGCGATCAAGACGAATGTTAAAGTCACCGAGAACAAAAGAAGGAGTATGAGACAATGAACAGTAATACATTAAATCCGCAAGGTCGTTAAAGAAGATACGTGATGGGGCAACTGAACCTTGACGGTATACAATCACAAGTTCCAGTGGGAAAGGCGTTGATAATCTGCATATGAGTAATTCGAACGAAGTGTAACGGATGCTAACGTTGATTTTACGTAAAGACATTGGGTGACGAGCAATGGCAACAATACCGGCATGGTTAGAAGCAGTAGATGTATGAGATGTAATTTGACGAGCTGATTCAACTAGGGAACAACCAGAGCGACATAGACGACGAATAGCAAGATCTTCGGAGTCAGAATGCAAGAATTCGGTAATGCAGAGAATATCGATAGATAATTGATCGAAGATATCAAGGAGCTATAAGCTTTATGAAGAATGGAGCGAGTGTTGAATAGACTTAGACGAAAAGTATGCTTAGCAGCGAGATCGACTAGCGAAGACAAGGGGGAGAGTTGGGACGCCATCGAATTTTTGGCCTTGTGTGTACAACGTAAAAATTTCCGTTGATTTGACTTATAGATAAGGATGACTCGCCGTTTGTTTCACGTCGATGTTTCTCAATGCGAGCTAAATTGAGCTGGGCAATATCAGAAGGGGATCGATCAGGAAAGATACGGCAAGTAGATGAAGTGGTAAGAAGTTTAAAACGTTGGGAGAGTACAGAAGAGGCATGTGAACTATGTCGGAAAACGATTTTTAAGAGTGGAGGACTGAGATGATTGGATTTAGTGGATTTGTTTAAACGAATAAAGTATACAGGATCGATATTATTCAAGAGGGATGGGTTATCATCAGGAAGAATGGTTGCTAGGATAGACATGAAAGCAGATACATCATCATCGAGGCGAGATTGTGGAGAAGAATATTCGGAAAGCTTTAAGTTTGATATGATTATACAGCGATCGCGCGAAGGAAAACGATTTCGTGGAAGTGGTGGACGGATAGAGCTGCTAGGAGTCGAGGCAGATGAGCAGTTAGAAGTGGAAATGACAGGGGTGGTTGATAGAGAATTAATATTGGTTGGAGCAAGTGTGGCAGGAGCTGGGTGTTGAATCGGTTGATCAGAGATGTGACTGAAGATGATTTTAAATGAAGGTTGTAAATTATTTGGAAGTGTTACGTGAAAGGTAGAGTAAGGAGAATTAAGATAGGTTGGGGCATGAGTGGCATGAATGGAGTGTTGAATCAGTTGATCGGAAATGTTGCTGGAAATGATTTTGATGGAAGGATGTAAATTATTGAGAAGTGATACGGGGGAGGTCGAGTAAGAAATACGTGAAGAGAATAAAGAAGTTTGAGATTTATTTAGATTGGGGGAAGAATACGAAAGAGGAGGTACGAGATGAAAAGCTTTACCGTTAGCATTGTTAGAATGAGAAAGATTAATGGAAGTTTGGTACGTAGTTGAACGAGGAGTGTGTGAGAGAGTAGGTTCAATAATGGGATTATATGATGCGAAGTCAGGTGTTGATGCGAAGGAAACATCTAAAACAGCATTGGTCTAAGTGGTCGTGTGTGATACAGGAGTAGATGAGCAGGATAATTGTAGTAGTCGTACTGATGTACAAAAACTGCATGTGAACTGTTTACGTTTATATACCGAGTGGTCGGATATTTTTACACGAACAAGTGTCCATGCATCACAATCTTTGGAATCGAATCCAACTTCAAAGCTGGTATAACCATCATTGCATTCCGATGTGGAAGATTCTTGATCAGGAACAGGGATCTGAGATCGCGCTTTTTTAGGCGTGACTTTTTATCGATAGATTGAGCTCGATCCGCGAGCGTAGCGAGCGGAACTGACAGTAATAATCTGGAACTTGCAGGAATAATCTGGAACTGACAGGAATAATCTGGAACTGACAGGAATAATCTGGAACTGACAGGAATAATCTGGAACTGACAGGAATAATCTGGAACTGACAGGAATAATCTGGAACTGACAGGAATAATCTGGAACTGACCAGAATAATCTGGAACTGACAGGAATAATCTGGAACTGACAGGGGATAATCTGGAACTGACAGGAATAATCTGGAACTGACAGGAATAATCTGGAACTGACAGGAATAATCTGGAACTGACAGGAATAATCTGGAACTGACAGGAATAATCTGGAACTGACAGGAATAATCTGGAACTGACAGGAATAATCTGGAACTGACAGGAATAATCTGGAACTGACAGGAATAATCTGGAACTGACAGGAATAATCTGGAACTGACAGGAATAATCTGGAACTGACAGGAATAATCTGGAACTGACAGGAATAATCTGGAACTGACAGGGATAATCTGGAACTGACAGGAATAATCTGGAACTGACAGGAATAATCTGGAACTGACAGGAATAATCTGGAACTGACAGGAATAATCTGGAACTGACAGGAATAATCTGGAACTGACAGGAATAATCTGGAACTGACAGGAATAATCTGGAACTGACAGGAATAATCTGGAACTGACAGGAATAATCTGGAACTGACAGGAATAATCTGGAACTGACAGGAATAATCTGGAACTGACAGGAATAATCTGGAACTGACAGGAATAATCTGGAACTGACAGGAATAATCTGGAACTGACAGGAATAATCTGGAACTGACAGGAATAATCTGGAACTGACAGGAATAATCTGGAACTGACAGGAATAATCTGGAACTGACAGGAATAATCTGGAACTGACAGGAATAATCTGGAACTGACAGGAATAATCTGGAACTGACAGGAATAATCTGGAACTGACAGGAATAATCTGGAACTGACAGGAATAATCTGGAACTGACAGGAATAATCTGGAACTGACAGGAATAATCTGGAACTGACAGGAATAATCTGGAACTGACAGGAATAATCTGGAACTGACAGGAATAATCTGGAACTGACAGGAATAATCTGGAACTGACAGGAATAATCTGGAACTGACAGGAATAATCTGGAACTGACAGGAATAATCTGGAACTGACAGGAATAATCTGGAACTGACAGGAATAATCTGGAACTGACAGGAATAATCTGGAACTGACAGGAATAATCTGGAACTGACAGGAATAATCTGGAACTGACAGGAATAATCTGGAACTGACAGGAATAATCTGGAACTGACAGGAATAATCTGGAACTGACAGGAATAATCTGGAACTGACAGGAATAATCTGGAACTGACAGGAATAATCTGGAACTGACAGGAATAATCTGGAACTGACAGGAATAATCTGGAACTGACAGGAATAATCTGGAACTGACAGGAATAATCTGGAACTGACAGGAATAATCTGGAACTGACAGGAATAATCTGGAACTGACAGGAATAATCTGGAACTGACAGGAATAATCTGGAACTGACAGGAATAATCTGGAACTGACAGGAATAATCTGGAACTGACAGGAATAATCTGGAACTGACAGGAATAATCTGGAACTGACAGGAATAATCTGGAACTGACAGGAATAATCTGGAACTGACAGGAATAATCTGGAACTGACAGGAATAATCTGGAACTGACAGGAATAATCTGGAACTGACAGGAATAATCTGGAACTGACAGGAATAATCTGGAACTGACAGGAATAATCTGGAACTGACAGGAATAATCTGGAACTGACAGGAATAATCTGGAACTGACAGGAATAATCTGGAACTGACAGGAATAATCTGGAACTGACAGGAATAATCTGGAACTGACAGGAATAATCTGGAACTGACAGGAATAATCTGGAACTGACAGGAATAATCTGGAACTGACAGGAATAATCTGGAACTGACAGGAATAATCTGGAACTGACAGGAATAATCTGGAACTGACAGGAATAATCTGGAACTGACAGGAATAATCTGGAACTGACAGGAATAATCTGGAACTGACAGGAATAATCTGGAACTGACAGGAATAATCTGGAACTGACAGGAATAATCTGGAACTGACAGGAATAATCTGGAACTGACAGGAATAATCTGGAACTGACAGGAATAATCTGGAACTGACAGGAATAATCTGGAACTGACAGGAATAATCTGGAACTGACAGGAATAATCTGGAACTGACAGGAATAATCTGGAACTGACAGGAATAATCTGGAACTGACAGGAATAATCTGGAACTGACAGGAATAATCTGGAACTGACAGGAATAATCTGGAACTGACAGGAATAATCTGGAACTGACAGGAATAATCTGGAACTGACAGGAATAATCTGGAACTGACAGGAATAATCTGGAACTGACAGGAATAATCTGGAACTGACAGGAATAATCTGGAACTGACAGGAATAATCTGGAACTGACAGGAATAATCTGGAACTGACAGGAATAATCTGGAACTGACAGGAATAATCTGGAACTGACAGGAATAATCTGGAACTGACAGGAATAATCTGGAACTGACAGGAATAATCTGGAACTGACAGGAATAATCTGGAACTGACAGGAATAATCTGGAACTGACAGGAATAATCTGGAACTGACAGGAATAATCTGGAACTGACAGGAATAATCTGGAACTGACAGGAATAATCTGGAACTGACAGGAATAATCTGGAACTGACAGGAATAATCTGGAACTGACAGGAATAATCTGGAACTGACAGGAATAATCTGGAACTGACAGGAATAATCTGGAACTGACAGGAATAATCTGGAACTGACAGGAATAATCTGGAACTGACAGGAATAATCTGGAACTGACAGGAATAATCTGGAACTGACAGGAATAATCTGGAACTGACAGGAATAATCTGGAACTGACAGGAATAATCTGGAACTGACAGGAATAATCTGGAACTGACAGGAATAATCTGGAACTGACAGGAATAATCTGGAACTGACAGGAATAATCTGGAACTGACAGGAATAATCTGGAACTGACAGGAATAATCTGGAACTGACAGGAATAATCTGGAACTGACAGGAATAATCTGGAACTGACAGGAATAATCTGGAACTGACAGGAATAATCTGGAACTGACAGGAATAATCTGGAACTGACAGGAATAATCTGGAACTGACAGGAATAATCTGGAACTGACAGGAATAATCTGGAACTGACAGGAATAATCTGGAACTGACAGGAATAATCTGGAACTGACAGGAATAATCTGGAACTGACAGGAATAATCTGGAACTGACAGGAATAATCTGGAACTGACAGGAATAATCTGGAACTGACAGGAATAATCTGGAACTGACAGGAATAATCTGGAACTGACAGGAATAATCTGGAACTGACAGGAATAATCTGGAACTGACAGGAATAATCTGGAACTGACAGGAATAATCTGGAACTGACAGGAATAATCTGGAACTGACAGGAATAATCTGGAACTGACAGGAATAATCTGGAACTGACAGGAATAATCTGGAACTGACAGGAATAATCTGGAACTGACAGGAATAATCTGGAACTGACAGGAATAATCTGGAACTGACAGGAATAATCTGGAACTGACAGGAATAATCTGGAACTGACAGGAATAATCTGGAACTGACAGGAATAATCTGGAACTGACAGGAATAATCTGGAACTGACAGGAATAATCTGGAACTGACAGGAATAATATGGAACTGACAGGAATAATCTGGAACTGACAGGAATAATCTGGAACTGACAGGAATAATCTGGAACTGACAGGATAATCTGGAACTGACAGGAATAATCTGGAACTGACAGGAATAATCTGGAACTGACAGGAATAATCTGGAACTGACAGGAATAATCTGGAACTGACAGGAATAATCTGGAACTGACAGGAATAATCTGGAACTGACAGGAATAATCTGGAACTGACAGGAATAATCTGGAACTGACAGGAATAATCTGGAACTGACAGGAATAATCTGGAACTGACAGGAATAATCTGGAACTGACAGGAATAATCTGGAACTGACAGGAATAATCTGGAACTGACAGGAATAATCTGGAACTGACAGGAATAATCTGGAACTGACAGGAATAATCTGGAACTGACAGGAATAATCTGGAACTGACAGGAATAATCTGGAACTGACAGGAATAATCTGGAACTGACAGGAATAATCTGGAACTGACAGGAATAATCTGGAACTGACAGGAATAATCTGGAACTGACAGGAATAATCTGGAACTGACAGGAATAATCTGGAACTGACAGGAATAATCTGGAACTGACAGGAATAATCTGGAACTGACAGGAATAATCTGGAACTGACAGGAATAATCTGGAACTGACAGGAATAATCTGGAACTGACAGGAATAATCTGGAACTGACAGGAATAATCTGGAACTGACAGGAATAATCTGGAACTGACAGGAATAATCTGGAACTGACAGGAATAATCTGGAACTGACAGGAATAATCTGGAACTGACAGGAATAATCTGGAACTGACAGGAATAATCTGGAACTGACAGGAATAATCTGGAACTGACAGGAATAATCTGGAACTGACAGGAATAATCTGGAACTGACAGGAATAATCTGGAACTGACAGGAATAATCTGGAACTGACAGGAATAATCTGGAACTGACAGGAATAATCTGGAACTGACAGGAATAATCTGGAACTGACAGGAATAATCTGGAACTGACAGGAATAATCTGGAACTGACAGGAATAATCTGGAACTGACAGGAATAATCTGGAACTGACAGGAATAATCTGGAACTGACAGGAATAATCTGGAACTGACAGGAATAATCTGGAACTGACAGGAATAATCTGGAACTGACAGGAATAATCTGGAACTGACAGGAATAATCTGGAACTGACAGGAATAATCTGGAACTGACAGGAATAATCTGGAACTGACAGGAATAATCTGGAACTGACAGGAATAATCTGGAACTGACAGGAATAATCTGGAACTGACAGGAATAATCTGGAACTGACAGGAATAATCTGGAACTGACAGGAATAATCTGGAACTGACAGGAATAATCTGGAACTGACAGGAATAATCTGGAACTGACAGGAATAATCTGGAACTGACAGGAATAATCTGGAACTGACAGGAATAATCTGGAACTGACAGGAATAATCTGGAACTGACAGGAATAATCTGGAACTGACAGGAATAATCTGGAACTGACAGGAATAATCTGGAACTGACAGGAATAATCTGGAACTGACAGGAATAATCTGGAACTGACAGGAATAATCTGGAACTGACAGGAATAATCTGGAACTGACAGGAATAATCTGGAACTGACAGGAATAATCTGGAACTGACAGGAATAATCTGGAACTGACAGGAATAATCTGGAACTGACAGGAATAATCTGGAACTGACAGGAATAATCTGGAACTGACAGGAATAATCTGGAACTGACAGGAATAATCTGGAACTGACAGGAATAATCTGGAACTGACAGGAATAATCTGGAACTGACAGGAATAATCTGGAACTGACAGGAATAATCTGGAACTGACAGGAATAATCTGGAACTGACAGGAATAATCTGGAACTGACAGGAATAATCTGGAACTGACAGGAATAATCTGGAACTGACAGGAATAATCTGGAACTGACAGGAATAATCTGGAACTGACAGAAATAATCTGGAACTGACAGGAATAATCTGGAACTGACAGGAATAATCTGGAACTGACAGGAATAATCTGGAACTGACAGGAATAATCTGGAACTGACAGGAATAATCTGGAACTGACAGGAATAATCTGGAACTGACAGGAATAATCTGGAACTGACAGGAATAATCTGGAACTGACAGGAATAATCTGGAACTGACAGGAATAATCTGGAACTGACAGGAATAATCTGGAACTGACAGGGGATAATCTGGAACTGACAGGAATAATCTGGAACTGACAGGAATAATCTGGAACTGACAGGAATAATCTGGAACTGACAGGGATAATCTGGAACTTATAGGGATAATCTGGAACTGACAGGAATAATCTGGAACTGACAGGAATAATCTGGAATGTATGTTATTTATTGTATTTACTTAAGATTTCAAACTTGTTAAGGTTGAAATTAAAGACCATTTTTTAACGTATTTGCAGTACAGCATATTTTCCGTACTCTTGTTGCATCATTATAAATCAAATTTCGCTTATTTTGAGGAATGTGACCGCTTTTGGCGTGTACATAGGCTCTCACGCTATCAACCTTTCTGTATAGTGATGTTTGCAACTTATCATCAATCTTATGAATACGTATGTCTAGATAATGAATATCGGTGCTTTCATCGTATTTAAATTTGACTAGATTGTTTGTATTGAGGTGTATCAGGAATGTGTTCAATTCTTCTCTACTATGAATAACTATCACAATAACTATCACATCATCTATCACATCATCTATATACCTCTTCCACCATAGCGGTTGTTTCTTAGCAGTGGATAATATTTCATCTTTTAACCAAGCCACGAATAAGTTGGCATATGGTGGAGCAACTGGAATCCCCATTGCTGTGCCGTTAGTTTATCGCCATATTGGTTGTCGAATGAAAATACATTCTCTCTTAATACGGTTTTTAGCAATTTCACTATGTTTTCAGATTTTTCTAAGGGTGTGCCGTAACTTATCATTCTGTCTTTACATGCTGCTATACCAGATTCAATTGGAATTGAAGTGTATAGTTGTTCAACATCTAGTGTTAGAATAATGGATTATTCTAACACTAGAATAATATGTTAGAACAGACAAAAGGAATAAATTTTCAAAATATAAACACATATGATTTTAGTACGCATTATACAAATCTAGATTTAGAATATATTATAGAAGCTTAAGTAAATTTAATTAATCTTATATTCGGAAAAAGATATACATATAGATGTTATAAAAATTATAACGCCTATCTAACAAAAATTAAACCATCAAGTAAATATAAAAATATGGATAAAATTGAATTAATGAAGAGTGCTCCCGCTTCATCATCGGATGCCCCAACGTCTTTCGACAACGCGATCTTGTGGCTTTGACGTGTGCTTACAGAGAAGTCAATAGAGAGTGCATGCTCGAGGTTTGAACCCCGTAAATAGAGTTTGCAATGCACACGCCTCCACCATTCGGCCACGCGGCGCTAAAATTGAATTAATAGAATCCTTAAATATTTTGATAAATCAAAATTATTTAAAAGTAGGGACATCTATATTTAGACAAGTAAAAGGTGTTTCAATGGGTGGCAATAGTAGCCCAATTATAGCTGACTTGTTTTTAAGCTTTATAGAATATTAAATTGTTCATAACTGTGTAAAAACTAAATCTAAACAATATAAATATATGAAATATATGTTTCGATACATTGATGATATATGTGTATTTAATTCTAATAATTTTTATTCAATTAGTGAGCACATTTATCCAGAAAGCCTTATTCTTAACAAAACCAATATTAATGATAAAGAAGGTGTATATCTAGATATGAACATTAAATTAACATTAACTAAAACTACTATTAATTTATATCGTAAAGATGACATATTTAAATTTACAAGAAACATATTTTTGCATGAGCATTCATGCATACCATATAATATAAAATATAATACATTAAATAATGAAATTTTAAGAATTGCAACAATATGTAATGATATTGGCTTTCTTCAAAATCATTTAAATAATTTAATAGATACATATTTTAAACTAGGTTACTATAAAAATAACATCAAGCAGAAAATAGTAAAATATATAAATCAACACAATAATATAAAGAATAAATTTAAACTCTTAAGTGGCAAATTTTTATGGATGGATAATAAATAATATACTTTGTATTAGAATAAGATACTAGATAGTTTTATCAGAGGAAATTCATCATTAGCATGTATTTGGCCCCGCTGCAATGTTGGGTAGAGGAGTTAGGGCCCGAAACCTAATAGCATAGCAGTTCCTCCTGATGACCTCTAATTCTTATTCCGATACAACGTCTGTTATTTATTAGTCAATTCATAAAAATGACGTTTATTTTAAATTTATTTTTTTATTTTAACTTGATTTAAATTATAGAAAATCTAAAAACAATTATTAATTTTATTATTTAATTATTAAATTTTGATTTAGCATTATTATGTTTTGTTTTTTTATAATTATATTAAATACGTAGACTCAGTTAGCTAATTTAATTATCCGGAATTTCTTCTTTTATAGAATGGAATTGTCGAAGGAAGTCATCTGTACTTTGTAGGCATCTCTCTTGTACTTGTACAATTGGATTTAGAATAGAACACAGGTATTTTGATAATTTCTCAGACGCAGTACCGCAATTACTTACAATTGGTCTTCCTTTACAGATAATATCTTGCTTATCTGTTTTTGGAAGAAGATAGAAGCGTCCTGGGTGGGGTTCTTTAATGTGAAGTTTATCTGCTAGGTCTTCTTCATGGACATCAGTTGTAATAGCGCTCGATATTCTGCGATATGTATCTGTAATTCCAATTTCATCGATTTATTCATATGAACCTAATCGCAGTTGGCGGTAACCTTCTTCTAGTTATTGTGTCTTACCCCATATTACTACATGTCCAGATTTGTCGGCTTGTTTAATAACTATGTCGTCTATTTTCTTTAGTTGTTTAATTGTTTTCCATTCGTTTCCACTAAGGTTGCTTTTATATTTTGAATTCGGTTTCATGCAGATATAATTTCGAATATCTGCGTCGGTAAATAATGATTTTAGCTGTATACCTCTCATGTTTTCGTCTCGTTCTGTTTTAAATATTTTATTACCAGCAGAGCGTATGGATTTAGTCAGATCTTGGCGATTGAACTCACGTTGTGTAGGAACAAAGTTGAGGCCGTAATTTAGAAGTGATTTCTCATCTGCACTGAGCGGTCGATCTGATATATTCTTTATGATATTCTTTTTGGAAATACTTATGGTTTGAGTAATTCTTTGTCGATGAACGAAACGTCTATTCGGATGTACCTTAATACGTGAAAGTTCAAATTTATGAATATCGTGGCCAAAGTTTTGTCGAATCTTTGAAAGCTTTATATTGGGTGCTCTATCGTATGTCGTTTCGTCTATTTCTCTGCATACGGTATTGTTTAGATATACGTAAGTCACGAAGAATACGTGTTATCTGTTTCTGAGTTTTCTAACACTTTTCGTTATTTATCTTCAAAAAATGCATGCTTGTTGGGATACAGATCTTTATTTACTTGCATTTGTTTCCGCACCGTAAGTCCCTTCGGAGTAATTTGGGCACGACAACAATATTCCAACATTGCATATGTGCTCTGATTTTAGCCGCGCAGTTTGCTGAACACCGGGTTTGTTGAAAGACTCCATATATATTATTGTTATTCGATAGAAGCGGTTGTCTTGGATCAATTAATGATTCCATTAAATATCAGGTTTTAAAGAAAACAAGACGCAAACTGGATTTTTATTTATTGAGCACAGGACACGCAACGTTTCGACACAAAGTCTTTATCAAGCGTTAACTAGTTTACACATTTTTTAAATAAATACACGTTTTTGATATGGAAGTATTCTGATCTACATTAAACTGTTGTTCAATGTAGAGGCCGGCGTAAGTGGGTCCTACAGGTTTACTTATTGCCGTACCTGTGATCTGTTTGTACCATTGATTCTTAAACTTCAATGTATTCGAGTTCAGAATCACAGTCAGGAGATCACATACATCGTTAATTTGCTTAGGCGTCCAATTTTCCTGAGTGATCATATGTCGGTTCGGATCACTCTTATACCGTTTTGAGTGTCTATGGAGGTGAACAAAGAGACTACATTCATAGTTGCGACTAAGCAGTCCTGCATGCTATGTTTAACTTCTTCCAAATACGTGATAAAATGGTCTGTACTCGAAATGAACGAGGGCATTGTCTTTAGTATCGGATATAACTGATGTGTAACCATCTCGACAATTTTTCTGTAGTCGTGTCACGATTACTGATAATCGGGCGTCCTGGTATCGGATTGATGCACTTGTGTGTCTTTAGCAGCATATAAAATTTTCCTGGCTTTGGGTTTTGTACACACAGTTTGTCGCATTTTCACAGAATCCTTTGAAGGATACATTTTTATAATTTTAAATCCGATTGTGTTAAACTGTGCTCCGCGAGCTAATAAGCTTCAGTTTCATAATTGTAGTTGTTGCCAAAAACCGGAGTATGATTACAAGTTGAGCAGACTTCATTATCATTCCTAGACGAGCTGATTGTAGCCGGCAGCACTAATCAGTAGGGTGAACTACCATAAGTCGTTTCGGCTGCCTTGTGATATATTAAAAAGGCATCTCCGAGAATTTGCTAACGTGGTTGCATGGGCCTAGCCTCTTTAAACTAACCATGCGCGTTCCGGATCATCCTAATTTTATTCAGCAGAAATTTTACTTGCTTTCTCACAGGATCATTTGAAGGAAACATTTTTATAATTTAAAATCCAATTGTGTTAAACTGTGCTTCGGAAGCTAATAAGCTTCAGTTTCATAATTGTAGTTGTTGCCATCCTAGACGCTTTCACTCTTTCAGGAAATTACGTAATTTTCTGAAGATGCTAACAGAAGTTAGCGAAATATCAAAAATAATTTCTTCTTTCTTTGATCCAGCTCCAATAATTATTTATCAATAATGAATCAGTATCTAGATTTGTATAAAGCGTACTAAAATCGTAAGTATTTATATTCTGAAAATTTATTCCTTTTGCGTGTTCTAATTTTTTTGTGGAATTAATACTAAAGTAGTGTTTTATACCAGTATTAATTTCCATTACCTTACAATATTGTTAAATTGTGTTTTAATTACTTTAAGTAATTTACTAAATACACGTTTGGTGTTATAAATTATAACCCAGTCTATCATCAATGTATTTTAAAGGTGTTTTAATGTACATAAAAATACCAGTTTTATTGCAAATATATTTTTTAGTAAACCGAGCGCCCAACAAATAGAAACGAGCACTTGTTTCTTTACGTTTCGGCTTTCATCTTTTTCAGAAATTGTAAGTAATTTGTTATAATCAAGACAATTGTTTTCACCAATTGTTTTGATTAAAGCAAATTACTTACAATTTCTGAAGAAGGTGAAAACCGAGACGTAAAGAAACAAGTTTTCTTTTTTTATTTGCTGGGCGTTCGGATAATTAAAAAAATATGCATAATCCTGCATCCTCCGAGAATCACGAAGAGCGGTTTACTAGTTGCTTATATATTGCATCTGTGAGCTGAAATTCTTCTGATTGTGGCACGATGTTATCCTTACAAGTATTGTTCCTATTTTTGATACAGCATGGTTGGGTCTCATCAGCTGATGACCCGAATGCGTTTTTGAAACCAGTCTAATTACAAGCATCGAGCTGTCACCCAGCCCTTATCAAAAAGAACATGATGTTCAATGAAATACTTAGAGCACGAAAAATATGCTCAGACGAGAACGTTTCATGTTACGTGGATTTAAACGACGTCAAATTCAAGCAGGTTTTTATCGAGTCGCAATACTTGATCTTAATGAATTACTGGATCCAAAAGAAAAAGAAAAAGATGAAAAGAAAATTCAAATAAGGCGAATTTCATTTGAATGGAATTCGTGCTTTATCGACTTACGAACTGAGATGAGACGAAGTATTGACAATATTAAATTAAATCTGGAAATTAATACCGAAATTTTGGTAAGAGCTAGACTACCTATGAATACGAAAATAAAAGATCTAAAAGTATGTCGTCCTTGTAATGAACAATGATGCTTGACATGTATATACATAGTACATACTGATACATTCGCTAGCACATCAACAGACCTGAAATATTATGTAAGAGCGAGTAGCACATGTAAAAACAAGAATGATATATATCTACTGCAATGTCGAAAGTGTAAGTTTCGACACTGAGCTTATACTAAATCCCATCTGATGATTCAGATTAAGGGTAGTTCTACTTTTCGAGCTTTAAACAGTTTAAGAGGATGTTAAGGTGCCTATGGTTGATTAAATTGCAATACGAACGACCATGCACATACCTTATGCTAAATTCTCACTGATGATTCAGATTAAGGGTAGTTCTGCTATTCGAGCTTTAAGCACTGTTTAAGCGTGTGTTAAGGTGCTTATGGGTGATTATTGAAATAATCATCCATATATATATGTATAAATACATATATATTTATAATTATATATAAGGTAAATATTTATAAGATATATACATATTGTTAGTGCGAAAAATCGCTTTAAACTGTGGTCCAGGGGCCAAAACTGGCTCAGATTGATTTTTAATCCATTTTGTTGATAAATAACTGGGCTTTGATCATCAGCTCCATCAGTCTAATGTATTCCTCCGAGACGTTCCTAACAACCCAGCAGCTATCGTTAGTCGAATGAAGTGGTTAGGGTGCGTTTTCGTAATCGCAAATGAGTCTGATATTTCATAAGCGTCGCTGTGCAGTTGTTTCTCTCTTTCCGCACCATAGTTGGTATTATAGTCAGTACCATAGTCGGTATACATAGTCCGCACAACTGCTCGAGCATGTTCCATCAAATCTTCGAAATACGAACGAGCTACTCACATCCCTTAAGAGAATGAATGATCGACCCCAGGTGGCTAATTTTATAGCGACCTGGAGGCTATAATAATTTAGCATTATTAATAATTTAGGATTATTAATAATTTAGCATAATTAGGTTTTGTTTATTTTATAATTATATTAAATACGTAGACTCAGTTAGCTTATTTGATTTATTACAATAAACGTCAACTCGTTGTATACATCAATTCATCATCAGAACGGAATATGCAGTTGTTCAAGTTACGACCCATGCATCGTGGAACAACAAGAAAATCTCGTTTATAAACGACGCTCTATATGTCATCGTTACTAATAATGTTTCTGAATTTAATGGTCATCTCTATCGTCAACTAAGATGCATGGCCATTTGTACTCATGTTGCGCCTCATACGCAATCTTATACATGCATACCTATAAACGACAAGTACTTGATGGTCTACAAGTACAATTTGTGCTGTATTACAGATACATCAAAGACATATTTATAATGTTTAGTGGAACTGATGATATGTCGCCACAAATAGAGCGCGCGTTTAATACAGCTGGACCCTTACAATTCGAAACGTGCGCCGGTAAAAGTGTGATATGAAAGTGAAATATGTTATAATAATTATAACGCCTATCTAACAAAAATAAAACCATCAAGTAAATATAAATATATGGATAAAATTGAATTAATAGAATCCTTAAATATTTTGATAAATCAAAATTATTTAAAAGTAGGGACATCTATATTTAGACAAGTAAAAGGTGTTTCAATGGGTGGCAATAGTAGCCCAATTATAGCTGACTTGTTTTTAAGCTTTATAGAATATGAAATTGTTCATAACTGTGTAAAAACAAAATCTAAACAATATAAATATATGAAATATATGTTTCGATACATTGATGATATATGTGTATTTAATTCTAATAATTTTTATTCAATTAGTGAGCTCATTTATCCAGAAAGCCTTATTCTTAACAAAACCAATATTAATGATAAAGAAGGTGTATATCTAGATATGAACATTAAATTAACATTAACTAAAACTAATATCAATTTATATCGTAAAGATGACATATTTAAATTTACAAGAAACATATTTTTGCATGAGCATTCATACATACCATATAATATAAATATAATACATTAAATAATGAAATTTTAAGAATCGCAACAATATGTGATGATATTGTCGAAGGAAGTCATCTGTACTTTGTAGGCATCTCTCTTGTACTTGTACAATTGGATTTAGAATAGAACACAGGTATTTTGATAATTTCTCAGACGCAGTACCGCAATTACTTACAATTGGTCTTCCTTTACAGATAATATCTTGCTTATCTGTTTTTGGAAGAAGATAGAAGCGTCCTGGGTGGGGTTCTTTAATGTGAAGTTTATCTGCTAGGTCTTCTTCATGGACATCAGTTGTAATAGCGCTCGATATTCTGCGATATGTATCTGTAATTCCAATTTCATCGATTTATTCATATGGACCTAATCGCAGTTGGCGGTAACCTTCTTCTAGTTATTGTGTCTTACCCCATATTACTACATGTCCAGATTTGTCGGCTTGTTTAATAACTATGTCGTCTATTTTCTTTAGTTGTTTAATTGTTTTCCATTCGTTTCCACTAAGGTTGCTTTTATATTTTGAATTCGGTTTCATGCAGATATAATTTCGAATATCTGCGTCGGTAAATAATGATTTTAGCTGTATACCTCTCATGTTTTCGTCTCGTTCTGTTTTAAATATTTTATTACCAGCAGAGCGTATGGATTTAGTCAGATCTTGGCGATTGAACTCAAGTTCTGTAGGAACAAAGTTGAGGCCGTAATTTAGAAGTGATTTCTCATCTGCACTGAGCGGTCGATCTGATATATTCTTTATGATATTCTTTTTGGAAATACTTATGGTTTGAGTAATTCTTTGTCGATGAACGAAACGTCTATTCGGATGTACCTTAATACGTGAAAGTTCAAATTTATGAATATCGTGGCCAAAGGTTTGTCGAATCTTTGAAAGCTTTATATTGAGTGCTCTATCGTATGTCGTTTCGTCTATTTCTCTGCATACGGTATTGTTTAGATATACGTAAGTCACGAAGAATACGTGTTATCTGTTTCTGAGTTTTCTAACACTTTTCGTTATTTATCTTCAAAAAATGCATGCTTGTTGGGATACAGATCTTTATTTATTTGCATTTGTTTCCGCACCGTAAGTCCCTTCGGAGTAATTTGGGCACGACAACAATATTCCAACATTGCATATGTGCTCTGATTTTAGCCGCGCAGTTTGCTGAACACCGGGTTTGTTGAAAGACTCCATATATATTATTGTTATTCGATAGAAGCGGTTGTCTTGGATCAATTAATGATTCCATTAAATATCAAGGTTTTAAAGAAAACAAGACGCAAACTGGATTTTTATTTATTGAGCACAGGACACGCAACGTTTCGACACAAAGTCTTTATCAAGCGTTAACTAGTTTACACATTTTTTAAATAAATACACGTTTTTGATATGGAAGTATTCCGATCTACATTAAACTGTTGTTCAATGTAGATGCCGGCGTAAATGGGTCCCGCAGGTTTACTTATTGCCGTTCCTGTGATCTAATTTAACCATTGGATTTAATGGTCATCTCTATCGTCAACTAAGATGCATGGCCATTGGTACTCATGTTGCGCCTCATACGCAATCTTATACATGCATACCTATAAACGACAAGTACTTAATGGTCTACAAGTACAATTTGTGCTGTATTACAGGTACATCAATGACATATTTATAATGTTTAGTAGAACTGATAATATGTCGCCACAAATAGAGCGCGCGTTTAATACAGCTGGACCCTTACAATTCGAAACGTGCGCCGGTAAAAGTGTGATATGAAAGTGAAATATGTTATAATAATTATAACGCCTATCTAACAAAAATAAAACCATCAAGTAAATATAAATATATGGATAAAATTGAATTAATTGAATCCTTAAATATTTTGATAAATCAAAATTATTTAAAAGTAGGGACATCTATATTTAGACAAGTAAAATGTGTTTCAATGAGTGGCAATAGTAGCCCAATTATAGCTGACTTGTTCTTAAGCTTTATAGAATATGAAATTGTTCATAACTGTGTAAAAACTAAATCTAAACAATATAAATATATGAAATATATGTTTCGATACATTGATGATATATGTGTATTTAATTCTAATAATTTTTATTCAATTAGTGAGCTCATTTATCCAGAAAGCCTTATTCTTAACAAAGCCAATATAAAACTAATATCAATTTATATCGTAAAGATGACATATTTAAATTTACAAGAAACATATTTTTGCACGAACCAAACTACTCCAGACATCACGATCCTGAGCCACAGACAACAGTTCTCTTTTAGATACCCCAAGGAGGTCTTCAGGCAGTTTCGAGATTTGATCTCTCTACCAGTATCGAGGTCTCTTTTCAGAGAGTCCGGCCTAGAAAACCCTTCGAGGAAAGCGATCATAGACATCTTCAGGACGTGTCCTAACCACCTAAGCTGACTTTCTTCGATGTGGAGAAGTAGCGACTTTACTCCGAGTCCATCCCAGATAAACGAATTCCTGATCTTATCTCTAAGGGAAATAACGGCCAAACTGCGAAGGCACCTCATTTTGGTCAACTGTATCCGAGATATTATCTTTTCAGTCATAACCCAAAACTAATGACCATAGGTTAAGATATGACGAATATTACATGGTAAACCGAAAGCTTCACCCAAAGACTCAATTCTCGCTTCACCACAACAGACTTGTACAAAGAACGCGTTGATGCATTAGCTTCACAAATCCGCTTATCAATCTCCTTAATGTTCCTGTCATCACTAAAGAACAATGACCCCAAGATACTTGAAATACTCAACATCAGGAAGAACATTTTCCCCAATCCGGATTGATATTGACAACTGAATCCGAGACGAACGCATAGAGACAGTCTTGGAAATACTAACCAACATCCCTGCCGCTTGGCATTCCATCGTGAATCGATCTAGTTGGCCATGCAAATCCTCAGGACAAGAAGCCAACAAAACAACGTCATCTGCAAAAAGCATAGATGGTGTCCTGATGGAACCGAACTGAAGACCGACATCGGTCAGAGCAGCCCGTCTCGAAATTTTGTCCATGCAAATTAAATCAGATAACTGAGTCTACGTATTTAATATAATTATAAACTAAACAAAACATAATAATGCTATATCAAAAAGTAATAATTAAATAATAAAATTAATAATTGTTTTTAGATTTTCTATACTTAAAATCAAGTTAAAATAAAAAAAAAATTGAAATTAAAAAAAACGTCATTTTCATGAAGGAAAAAGAGTTGACACAAAGGCAACCCTGACGAAGCCCAACGTCTACTGGAAATAATTCAGACTTCCTACCTAGAACACAAACACAACTCATACTTTGTTCATACAGATAAGCTACAGCTACCCAAAGATAGGGCGGTACTCCATACTCTCTTAGTACCTCCCACAACCTTTCTCGCGGAACTCGGTAGAACGCCTTCTCCAAATCTACAAAACACATGTAGACCGGTTGAGCTAACTACCAAGACTGTTCAAAGAAAATAGTTGAAAGAGTAAAGAGCTGATCCGTTGTTCCACTACATGGACGAAAGCTGCATTGTTCCTCTTGCAACTGTCCCTCAACTATAGGCCGTATCCCTAACTCACGCATCCTAGCAAATACCTTACCAGTTTGGCTAAGAAGAGTAATTCCCCGATAATTAGAACACACTCTTCGGTCACCTTTCTTAAAGATCGATACATCCACCCAGTTTGTCACTCACTAGGAACGTTGCCCGACTTTAATGCAACATTGAAGATCCATGTTAGCCACTTCATGCCAACAACGTCGAGAGTCTTTAAAGTTTAATGTCGAATCTCGTCTACTCCAGAAGACTTGTCATTACGAAATTTTTTAACAACAGCAATGACCTCTTCCGAAAGATGAGCTCTTTCGTTGGTTCTAAAGGCTCCATTTCTACAATAGAAGGCATATCGATAGGATTATGGAGATTCCTAAAATGCTCTTCCAATAACTAAGAACTTCTTCAATGTCAGTCATCATAGATCCTGTCTTGTCATAGACAGTATGAAGAGTTTTCTGCTTTCCAACACGAAGGCTGCTGATCGTTCTCCAGAACATCTTCAAAGCTGACCTATAATCAAGTTCTAAGGGCTCTCCAAACTTCTTCCAAGCCGCCTTCTTCGCTTCGGTAACTGCTTGAACTGAAGCTCTCTTTGCCTTTCGGTACTTGTCTACAGCTTCCACTGATTTATCTGACAAAGTTGCCTTATAAGCCAGTTTCTTCTGTTGGACAAAATCTCTAACTGTTAGTGTTCACCAAGCAGTTCGAGTATTTCCTCAGTGACAAGCACCTAATGCCTTCGAGCCACAACTTTTAACAGTCTCTTGGGTAAGCGAGGATATGAACATCTCCCATTCCTAATCAATGTTCTTCACCTATTCTGGCAACCCAGAAAAGTCCTCCCGGATGTAGCCATAAAAACGTTCTTTGACAGAAACATCTGCTAGACGCTCACAACACGCCCTCACACAATGTTTGGGTTTACCAGAATTGTCTAGCATCCGATCCTGCTATCAAAGTTTACTAACTACAAGGTAGCTGTCGGTTGGCAGTTCATCCCCTCTCTTCACATGATTGTCCAAAACATAACGTCGCAGATCAGATGAAACGATTACAAAATCGATCATTGATCTTTGCCTGAGAGAATCCTGATGCGATGTGCATCTATGGATCTCCTTATGTTCAAACATGGTGTTGGTTATGCACAAAATGCTACGAGAACAAAAGTGCAATAATTCAACACCACTTGCATTCAGATCATAGAGTCCGTTCCTCCCTAACACTCACTTCCAAGTGCTACTGTCGCTACCAACCTGAGCATTGAAGTCATCCAATAAAGCGAGGAAATCTCCAATAGGAGTACTATCAAGCAGAGCCTGAAGATCTTCCACGAAGGCTGCGTATTCCGAAATAATGTTTGGAGCATTCACACAACAGTTATCCCCATTCCCGATTGACTAAAAGTCTCAGAGACCCCAGCCTTTCGTTCACTGAGTTAAACCTCTCTACCACGAAAGACAACGGGGGACTTGTAAGTATCCCTGCACCCGCATGTCGTCGCTTTCCGTTGGTTACTTCCGAATAGCTCAAGGTCCAGCCTTGATTTAAAAGTTTAGTTCCAGTTCCAGAATAGTGAAGATAAGTCACTCCGACTATTTCAAGACCGAAACGAACCATCTCTTCTACTAATTCTGGTTTCTTCCCCGTCAGCGAGATGACATTCCACGTTCCTACATGAAGGCTAGTCAGCTTCGGATGTTGATGTCTTTTTCGCTTTCTCCGTACAACTCCCTGGTCACACAGCACCCGACAATAAAAACTGTCCGGTTTGTAAATTTGTTGCTTGTCATTTTCATTGTCTTGATTAGCTTGTTCGGCTATCTCCCGCTCCCGATATCATTTGATGATCCAACATCGCTACTGTAGGAAACAGGTCTCAGAGACTCTCTTCCGCCTTTTCGTCTATTGTCCAATCTGCCGTTGGAGTCATCGGAATGATTTTGATTGTTCGGCTATCTCCCGTTCCCAATATCCTTTGATGATCCAACAGCACTACTGTAATGAAACAGGCCTCCGTGACTCTCTTCCGTCTTGTCGTCCATTGTCTAATTCACCGTTGGAGTGATCGGAGGGATCTGAGATAGTCTATGAAAGAACTATCCCTACGGCGAATTATTAATGATAAAGCCGGCCAACTATTTAGCCGTTGATCGACGAATGTCGAACATACGTTGCCAGGGCCGCTCCACGAAGAGGCTAATTGGCAATAGGTGCCAGTTAGCCTCCTGTGACACGACTTGTTACTGTTCGTGCTGTTTTTTAAACTTCGCATGTTTTGTAGCGCTTATCGCCACACGGCTTACACCATTATATTCACGTTTACGAGATTTTTGTAGGATCCTCCCAAATTTCGATTTTGTGTATTCGAGTTTCCTGCCACACTCTAAGTTTTGATTTTATTCATAGCTTGTATGGAACGCACATCCTTAACTATATCACGCTGTACACGATTAAGCAATGGATGGTGTGGCTGGGCAACGGTTACGAGTATACTGTCTTTGGTTTATTATGGCGTTGAAGTAATTCTTTACGCTTATATTTAAGTGCATTGATAAATTGTCTATTTATTATCGTCTTTCCGTAGCTGGATCGAAACGATAACTGGTAGGGAGTTTAGGGCGAAGCCAACCATTGCGAAAATATCGCTCTGTGTAAGTCCTTCATTAGATATCAGGTTGTGGGACCCTACTGCCAATCGCGCTGGAGTTGAGTAGATGTTGCGAAAAGAATAGCACAGCGACGGCCACATGTATTTGATTGAAAGCGTTGCTCGCGTCAATCGTCAATATGCGGTGGTCGTTTCGTCTGCAAAACTATTTCCTTAACGAGCATATCGCAGCCTCTATTCCGCCTCTTTGTGAAGCCTTTAATTGTGTGCATTCAGCAACGTCTTATATGTCATTAGGTGTGAAATCCAAAATAGATCATCTTATGATACGTCTCACGGTGTTGCATATTCTGATGGGGTAAATTCCACGTGATTTTTTTCCAACGTAAAATAAATATGATGTATAATTTTAATATTATCAATTTAATATTAATATAATATTAATATATTATATAACATTAATATTAATATAACATTAATATTAATTTAATGTTAAAAATGTCATTAAACTGAAAATAGTAAAATATATAAATAAACATAATGACATTAAAAATAAATTTTAAATCATTAGTGGAAAATTTTATTGGATGAATAACATACTTCGTATTAGAATAAGATAATTGATAATCAAATTTCATCAGAGGAAATAAGTCATTAGCTTGTATTTGGCCCGCTGCTATCTTGGATCGAGGAATAGGAGCTGAAACCTGGTAGCGTAGCAGTTCCTCCTGATGACCTCTAATTCTTATTCTGATACAACGTCTGTTATTTATTGGTCAATTTTATAAAAATGACGTTTATTTTAAATTTCATATTTTTTATTTTAACTTTATTTAAATTATAAAAAATCGTATGACAATTATTTATTATTTATAATTATTTATTATTTAATTATTAAATTTTGATTTAGCATAATTATTTTATGATTTGATTATATAATTATTTTAGTAATTTTTTTAATTATTATATAATTATTATATATAGCCCCGCGTGGCCGAATGGTGGAGGCGTGTGCATTGCAAACTCTATGTACGAGAATCAAACCTCGAGCATACACTCTCTATTGACTTCTCTGTAAGCACACGTCAAAGCCACAAGATCGCGTTGTCGAAAGACGTAGGGGCACCCGATGATGAAGCGGGACCACTCTTCATAGTGGTCCCGCTTGATGATGTGGTCCGCAATGTAGTGGTCCCGCGATTATGAAGCGGGACCACTCTTCATGGACCACACTCCATATATAAATTATAGTTATATTCTATCACAGTGTAATTATCACAAGCTATTAATTTTAAGAGAAATGTGTGTTATCTTTTGTATCGAGCTGGGGTAAATTCATTAAACTAAAAACGTAATCCTCAAATAAGCTGTAAAACGAAGCAATTTCTAGAATAATGGTGTAACTAGCTATAAACGTTTTAAGGACAACGTTATCACAATGAGTTTAATGTGGAATTTTGCAAAGCGCAAGTGATCAGACTATAGATTTATAGTTATTTATTTAAATGTATACATGCAAAGCGCCTAATAATAGTTTGCAAAACTGCTTATTTGTTATTTTCTACTGAGTAATTTTATTAGCAGTTATTCATTAGATGAAGATTTAAGCTAAAATCTGTTTTATTACTCTAAAGATATATTTTCAACATCAGAAATTTATTTACCTGTAATTAGTCATATTTCGGTAAGGATATTCTTCTCAAAAAAATCTTTACTGCATACATATAATTATAAATATTTTGTAGATGTAGGTGAATGATCTTTTAAGATATAATTATGCAAGTAAGCCCAATTTAATTATATATGATTAGATAGTCTATATAACCGTCTTTTAAACCTTTTTTTATTAGTACTAGTATATTTAGATGAAAATCAAATATAACTATTTATATGTATAACCATAAAGTAGATATTTTCAAGCCTAAAATTTATTCAAAACGTTTCTGCTAGATTTTAAACTATTAATGCACACGTCAATTCAATTTATTCGTCAAGAAAATTTTAAAATCAAAATTTGAAGTAGAATAGTAGAACCAATAAATGCCTTTATTGAATAGATCTACAAATCAAAAAAAAACAAATAAAGTAAACATCATTCAAAGTTAAGTTTATAATAATTAATATTTTATCAATAAAGAAAATTTTAAATTTTTTTAATCTAAATTAAAGAAAATAAAAATATTTTAAAAATAGATACATATTTAAACTAGGTTACTATAAAAATAACATCAAGCAGAAAATAGTAAAATATATAAATCAACACAATAATATAAAGAATAAATTTAAACTCTTAAGTGGCAAATTTTTATGGATGGATAATAAATAATATACTTTGTATTAGAATAAGATACTAGATAGTTATTTCAGAGGAAATACATCATTAGCATGTATTTGGCCCCGCTGCTATGTTGGGTAGAGGAGTTAGGGGCCGAAACCTGATAGCATAGCAGTTCCTCTTGATGTATTCCACTTGTATATATTCTCAGAGTCGTTTGTGGGATGGAATGAAAAGGGAAACAGGGTCATTAAACGGGTTGCAAATAACATGAGCCGGACAAGCGGAGTCAGATACGCCGTGACGATCTCGCATTTATACCAGCGCATCTCTATTGCAATAATGAGAGGCAACGCCAAAGCAATGCTAGCGTCACTTGACCAGATCCCAATATCGACATTTGATGGTGGACACCAGGAAACATGTGAACCCGGGAAACGCCTCTTCGAGCCAGACTCTTGTGCTTCGAGCCGAACTCGTGATGTGATGGGACTACCGGTTTGCAAAGATAACAACAAGAACCATACCCCAATGAATGAGTACGACGAAATAATTCCCGTGTCATGCATGACTGAGATAGTGCACCAAATTCCCGATACACTGCCAATAATCCAGGCCAGCCCGATTTCTAACATACAAATAATGTCCCATCAACCTATCCAAACGATCATGATCATTGAACAGCCGCGTACGACAACTGCGAAGATCGATATCGACAATGTTGAGTATTTTCCTGAGCATGAAGGAGAAACAATGGGACCGAAATTTGGTGTAGCAATTGAAAAGTGCTCACGATGTGGAACCACATTGTATGCTGCGAAAAGAATTGGTGCGTGCAGTTCGCAATGGCACGAAAAGTGCTTTAGATGTAAAACTTGCAATACAACGTTGACTTTGGGTACATATAAAGATCAGGATGGATAAATATACTGCAAAGGTTGCTTCGCCGATAAACTTCTTCCACACGACAGAAACCGCAAACAGGCCGGGGAGGAAATGAAGGCCAGCAAGCAGCTGTAATTCAGTAGTTTTGTATTTGATTTTTTTTCGAAGACAAAATTATAACTAGCTTAAAAAAATGTTAAAACTGTTTAGGCAACACATATAATATACAGCATAATAGTCAAACTATATTTCATAAACATATGAGATTAATAGGACATGATATTAAAAACTGTAAATTATTTATTTTAGAACATATTATCGAAGAAAACATTTCAATATTAAATCAAAAACTATTAGAAAAAGAAGATTTTTGGATTAAAACGCTTAATTCCATGTACCCATTAGGATTGAATGACGTGGTACAAGGAATTGGCAGAAGTAGTATAATAAACAACTATATTATAATAATCCGTTTAACATAAGTCAAGAAGTCATAGCGATAAAAATAATAAGAAAAATAAACTTAAAAATATTAAAAAAGATAAGTATATTTATGAACAATTAGAAATATTAAGACAACTTTTAAGAAATAATAAACTAAAAGATCTTTATGTAACTATATGTAGTTTTTCTAAAAATATCATCGGTTCAATAAATCAAATATGAATTAACGAATATGATAGATTGAGTTGTATAATAGACAGGTATCGTAATATAAAATACTATAATCGGACAATAAATGTTAATAATAACAATAAAAATATACACTGACCATCAAATTCATTAATAAATGTATAGATTACCATACATATAGGTAGACTTTTAAATCTTTCTAAAAGTAAAGAAATAATAGTATCAGATTTAAGTAAATATATTCCTAAAATAAGGTATAAGTTGTTACCGCCATTAAGACGAAAAATTTGTAATTATAATAAAGAATTGAAATCTATATGTAAGGATAATATCAGAAACAAATAAAGAATAAATTTAAACTCTTAAGTGTCAAATTTTTGTGGATGGATAATAAATAAAATACTTTGTATTAGAATAAGATACTAGATAGTTTTATCAGAGGAAATACATCATTAGCATGTACTTGGCCCCGCTGCTATGTTGGGTAAAGGAGTTAGGGGCCGAAACCTGATAGCATAGCAGTTCCTCCTGATGACCTCTAATTCTTATTCTGATAAAACGTCTGTTATTTATTAGTTCATTCATAAAAATGACGTTTATTTTAAATTTATTTTTTTTATTTTAACTTGATTTAAATTATAGAAAATCTAAAAACAATTATTAATTTTATTATTTTATTATTACTTTTTGATTTAGCATTATTATGTTTTGTTTAGTTTATAATTATATTAAATACGTAGACTCAGTTATATGATTTGATCATAAAAAATGAATGCGATTGCAAAAGTCTTAATTTTGATAAAATAAACATATATGCACTCATAATCTAGAATAAATTGAATACTATCAAAAGGGTATAAATTTTTTTTATAATGAGAATTGTTTTTATTACATTTACAGGATAACCTCGTGGGCCGCCGAGAAAATAAAAATAAAAATAAAAAAATGTATAAAATTGATTTCATCGTTCTGACATTTTAAAGTCTTTCATAGCCCTTCACAATTGGGCTCGTTGATTATCCACATCGTTGAAAGTTGAGAGACTCGGTGACTTTTTCTTCTCAAAAGTCATTGAAACCGCTTTGACGATTAGCATTGATAGTTTCGTCTTTACGTATTTAATTTATTCAGAATATGTTGTTTCTTGTGCTGGTAACAATCTTGACAATTGTTTTATGATAGCGTTCGCCGAATAGTCAATCCCGCCGGTTGTAGAGACAATAAACGGATGGAAGGAACCGATTCTATCAGTTGGATTCTCTCACTGTATTTCGATATTTTTCTATTTTCGTGATATCTGTATAGATCAAGGACATTCGTTGCAGAGTACGACGGAGCCAAACAATTGAAAACACATACGTCCACGAAGGACCGACTTGTCGCATCACCAAACAATCCATGAATTAACAGGTCACACCGCGCATCCAGGTTTCTTGTTGTAGTATATGCCTCAAAAAGGATCGTATCCGGGACGGGTTTAAGATGTGGTTATTTTGTCGCTTTTAGACCTGCTTTCTTGCTAAGATCGTTAAGCTCGTTAACAATGATGCTGTGACGAAGAGATGTGAGACCGTGTAATTTGCATGAAAGAACGTGTACCATGCCGTTGACTGAACCACAAGCACACATTTTGGCGAGTGGTATTGATAAAATGTATCTGTTTGCCACTGCATTATGAAATTCCGTCGTGTTCAGTTACAGGTCCATCAACTTATCCATATGTGGTTATCCAAGAAGACGCTCTAGTTTGCGCTGCGTTTGTACAAATCGACTTCAAGTCTTTTTTAGAATTTTGAATAAGATCAAGCTGTAGATTTCTGTTTTCTCGAAATTTTCTTTTCTAACAGCATCAAGTATCTCTTTTAATCGTCGAGAATTGTCTTGCTCGTTTTGCTCGTAAGCTGTGCACATTCGTTAGAGTTATCGAATTCTGACGAACACTTTCGTGGCGCATCACGAATGCCCAAACCTTCTTGTTTTGGAGGAAGTGTTAAAAGCCTACACAGTTCTTCATCTAGGCTGTCTCGCCCCAGAATTGATGGTACCGTCTCTTTCCATAACGTGTTCCGCCAACCTTCGAGTTGTAGTTCATCTATCTTTGTCGTTCTCAAGACATAATTTTGTTTATGTTGTATACACTTTGTAAGTAAAGTAAAGGCAGCGAAGGCATTGTAATGGGAAATTTCTTTAAATACATCTGCAGTCTTTGTCCACTTCTGGATTTCATAGGCTATCTGTTGTCGCGTATATTCATGTTGACTAATGTAGCCGCCCAAGTAATTGACACCATCTTGCCGTATTTGTATTCCTGCTTCTAGCATAGTTGTGGAGCATTCCAAGTTCTCTTGGTGAGAAAGAAGGACACATTTCTTCGGATTGAGATAGTATCCAATTAAGGGTCCGATACGATTTATTTCCTTCCATATAACTTCCAGTTGCTCCATTGATCCACAATAAGCACCGCTGTCGACATACCAGCTTTGTACTACTTCTGGGACCAGTTTCTGTATGTTATTTATCAGTAGTATATAAGCAGTCGCATATGCCGCCATTGACAAAGGATCACCCTGTGTGAATCCCTCTTTTGATTCGATTACCATTCCTGATACTGCTATGATAGCCGGTTTCCTGTATGTGTTATTGAGTATTGTGCATAATGATGGGCATAGGTATTTTATGTTCGCTAAAGCTAATTATCTGATCAGTCGATTGAATGCATTATACGCATCCAGGAGTAAGATGTGGTTCCGGTCAGAGCGATTGAAAGCCTTACGCATTGCGTGAATTGTTCTTTCAGTTCCATACTTATGCGCCGCACGAAATTGTTTCAAACCACAAAGATTGATAACATCTCCTCCGACACATTCCAAAATTACCCGTTCTACTATTCTTCTCAGCACCTCCCAAACACTTATCGGACGTATTCTAGGATTTTTGTCAAGTAAAATAAGCCTGCTCGCTGTGAACGCTGAAAGACATGTTTCAGGCAATATTTCAGTTGATATTTTGATGATGAAATCGCTTATGCTGGCAGCCAACCTTGTCGAAGCAATCCCAAATTATGCTAAGAATTTATTCCATTCGCGAGAGTCAGTTCCTGAAGGACCAGCTGAGCCTCTTCTTAATTTTGCTGCTTTTACAACGTTGTTCGAAGATATTTCAAGGAAGCGGGTAGGATGAAGTTCAATGGTGTTTTCATCTGCCGCTGTGGTCGATAGTTCAGATTCAGCTGTTTTTCCTTCAGGATGTAGATCTATAAGTCTATCCAGCAGAGACTTACCTTGAATGTCTTCGTCCAAATCAAGGACACCACGACTTTGCTGATTTTATAGTAGCCTCGATACCATGCTAAGTAATCCGTTTTCAATCATATTGATGATTCGCTTTCTTCCATTCGCATCCTTCTTGTGGTTCCTGCGTGAAATCTCATCAACCTTAATCTTTTGTAAATATCTCGCTTCTGATAATAAGCTCTGTAAGTCGTTATTTTTCCAGATGTCTATTTATCTCTCTAGTGTTTCTCGTATATGTTGAATTTTTCTAGATGGCGGTTCTTGCAGGATCAGCTGACACGTGATCGTAAGCAGTCTTAGCGGATCCTGCCTATCCCAAGCGTTTCGGTTGAATGACTCACAAAATTTTCAAAAACAGCCTACTGGCATTGCAATTCGGAAGCTTTAGGTGATTTGGAATCCAGTGAACTATCTTTTCAAATATTTTATCATTTTTTGTCCTTTCGCTAGTTTCAAATGCTTTCGCTTTTGTATCATTAATCAAATATTGACCGTCTCTTAGCTCAGGAGTAATATTTTTGTCTTTATTTGTACAATTTGGGGCTAGACAGTCAACGCAACGTCTTATTGCTCTTGCGCAAACGCAACCTTTGCATTTCGTAGCTGCAACTGACCTAGGACAGCAACGTGGATTCGATCTCGGTTTACCTCGTGGCATTGTACCACGCGAGATGTGATCCGCAATGTATCGTAATTGTAGTTATCAGATAAAAGCTTGTGTTATACTTAGCTTCAGTTTTCAATGTGTTTAAGCTTGTATGTATATAATTTCTCAAATCTATGTTATTTATTGTATATATTAATCTCACAAACGTTTGTGAGAAAAAGTTATAAATACCTTTTTAGGTATAAATATAGATTAAATAATAATAACAATAGAAATAAAATTTACAATTCGTTATATAATGACTTCAATGCTTACTTTGGTTAACTGATTAACAGTAAAAGCTTAAATACATCAATGATAAAAATTTGGAAAACTTAGATAAAATTAGATAAAATTAGAGATAAAATAATAAAAAACAATTATAAAAGGAAAGTTCAAATAAATAAAGATATGTATCCAGAACCTTACTAAATTACAGCATAACTATATAATAACAACTATTGATAAATCTAGTAATAACTTTGTCTTCATATGCGAAAAGCTTTATTATGATATACTGATGAAAGAAGTTTAAATATAAACACAACATATGAATGTAGTGATTTAAGTTTAGAAAATAAAATTACAAGTCATTGTTCTATAATTGATAAGAAGGGTATAAAAATTGAATCAGATAATAAAACTATACCTATATTATATTGGAATCCTAAATTACATAAAAATCCAATAACATCTAGGTTCATATGTAGTGCATTTAAATGTACATTAAAATCGCTTTCGGTTTATATGAATAAAATACTTAAAGTAATTAAAGCACACTTTAATAAATATTGCAAGGTAATTGAAATTAATACTGGTATAAAACACTATTTCAGTATTAATTCCACAAAAGAATTTTAGAGCATACAGAAGGAATAAACTTTCAGAATATAAATACTTACGATTTTAGTACGCTTTATACAAATCTAGATTTAATAGATATTAAAGAAGCGTTAGTAAAATTAATTAACCTTATATTCGGAAAAAGATATACATATATATGTTATAATAATTATAACGCCTATCTAACAAAAATTAAACCATCAAATAAATATAAATATATGGATAAAATTGAATTAATAGAATCCTTAAATATTTTGATAAATCAAAATTATTTAAAAGTAGGGACATCTATATTTAGACAAATAAAAGGTGTTCCAATGGGTGGTAATAGTAGCTCAATTATAGCTGACTTATTTTTAAGCTTTATAGAATATGAATTTGTTCATAACTGTTTAAAAAAAATAAATCTAAATTATATAAAGGTATGAAATATATGTTTCGATATATTGATGATATATGTGTATTTAATTCTAGCAATCTTTATTCAATAAGCGAACAAATTTATCCAGGCAGCCTTATACTTAATAATACCAATATTATTGATAAAGAAAGTATATTCTTGATATGAGCATTAAATTAACATTAATTAAAACTACTTTTAATTTATATCGTAAAGATGACATATTTAAATTTACAAGAAACATATTTTTGCATGAGCATTCATGCATACCATATAATATAAAATATAATACATTAAATAATGAAATTTTAAGAATTGCAGCAATTTGTAACGATATTGGCTTTCTTCAAAATCATTTAAATGATGCATATTTTAAACTAGGTGACTATAAAAATACTATCAAACAGAAAATCGTAAAATATATAAATAAACAAAATGATATTAAAAATAAATTAAAAATCATTACCGGAAAAATTTTATATATAATTAATAATATACTTTGTATTAGAATAAGATACTATATAATTACATTTCATCAGAGGAAATAAGTCCTTAACAAGTATTTGGCCCCGCTGCTATGGGTAAGGAGTTAGTGGCCAAAACCTGATAGCATAGCAGTTCCTCCTGATGATCTCTAATTCTTATTCTGATACAACGTCTGTTATTTATTAGTCAATTCATAAAAATGACGTTTATTTTAAATTTCAATTTTTTATTTTAACTTGATTTAAATTATAAAAAATCTTGAAACAATTATTTATTTTATTATTTAATTATTAAATTTTGATTAGCATTATTGTTTTGTTTATTTTATAATTATATTAAATACGTAGACTCAGTTAGCTGATTTGATTTTTAATAATATTATGTTAATTTATGTATTAACTGCTTTCGGTTTGATTTTATTTTTATTTATTGTAGATTTATATTTGTAATATTTACGATATAAATTAATAATAGTTTTAGTTGATTTTAAACTACTGGCTACGTAGACTATCTTATTGTA
The DNA here is from genome assembly GCA_012934845.2 of Pomphorhynchus laevis. NCBI lineage: Eukaryota > Metazoa > Acanthocephala > Palaeacanthocephala > Echinorhynchida > Pomphorhynchidae > Pomphorhynchus > Pomphorhynchus laevis. The sequence continues at coordinate 250,518 of WNNJ02000360.1, read as the reverse complement.
TACAGTTATTTAATACAATATACTCCTTCTTATCCTTCGCCTTTTCCTGGCAGGCCAGGGTCGGCTGCTTTGATAAGTCTTATCCATACTTCCCGGTTTTATGCTAGAGCTGGCGCTAGGTCACATGTATTGAGATCTTCATGGATTGTATCCATCCATCTTTTCTTAGGGCGGCCACGAGGTCGTACGCCTTGAACGATTGGCTCGGCTCGGCATACTGCTGTTTTGTCAGCCCTGTGAATGTGTCCGAACCATCGTAGTCGATGTTCCCTCACCTTGAGGTTTATTTGCGTTACACCGAAAAAATGGCGGATGTTGGTATTCGGAATCCTATCTAGGCGTGTTACTCCATAGGACCAGCGCAGCATATTCATCTCCATGGTGTGCAATTTTCTTTTGGAGTCTGAATTTGATGGCCAGCATTCTGTGGCGTACAATGCAACCGGTCTCACAACTGTTTTGTAGATTTTGGCTTTAAGCTTTAGTGGCATTCGTCGGTCACATAATATTCCTGAAAGGCTTCGCCATTTTAGCCAAGCTGCGTTAAGGCGCCCCTTTACATCTTTATTTATAGTACCATCCGATGAGAGGTAGGACCCCAGGTATTTGAAGGTAGTACACTTTTCGAGTGGCTGCCCGTTGATCTCGATAGAGCCAGGTGTTTGATATCCCAACTCAAGATACGCAGTTTTACCCATGTTCAGCCTCAGCCCGTATTGTGATATGCGATCAGACCAGTTTTGGACTTGCTGTTTCAGGTTTTCGCGTGTTTGGGTAGCAAGCATAACATCGTCTGCATATAAGAGGGTCCAAGGACATCGTTGTACAGTTTATAAGTAATCGTATCCATACATAAGATGAATAGCAGGGGTGACAGGCTACTGCCCTGATGTACGCCAACCGTGATCGGATATGGTTGAGAATCGCCGGTAGCGCAGCGTACTATGCTGGTTGTGTCCGAGTACATCAGTTTAATCCAGTCAACGTACTCCTCTAGGACACCGTGTTGTCGCAAGGAGTACCAGATAAGAGAATGTGGCACCCGATCAAAAGCCTTCTCCAAATCAAGGAAGGCCATATGTAAACTCTGCTGCTTTTTTTATAGCAGTTCCTCCTGATGACCTCTAATTATTATTCTGATACAACGTCTGTTATTTATTACTCAATTCATAAAAATGACGTTTATTTTAAATTTCATTTTTTTAACTTGATTTAAATTATAGAAAATTTAAATTATAGAAAATCTAAAAACAATTATTAATTTTATTATTTAATTATTAAATTTTGATTTAGCATTATTATGTTTTGTTTATTTTATAATTATATTAAATACGTAGACTCAGTTAGCTGATTTAATTTTTCCATCAATATCCTTGCTGCTTGTATGCATCTGTGGTTGATACATTTTTGACAAAGCCACACTGGTTAACGGCGATATTAATCAGAACCCTTAGTCTTTTGTCCAGGACTTGCTCAAAGATTTTCATTGTGTGGGATAATAACCGAATAGGGCGATAATAGCTACAGCTAGCAATGTCACCCTTCTGTTTCCAGATGGGGATTGTAAACGAGCTTTTCCATGCTTTAGGTACTTCGTGCTGTATAACTATTTTGTTGAAAAGATGCGTGAGAAAAGCTATGCCCGCAAGTCCGGTGAGTTTCCAAACCTCGCCAGGAATTCCATCTGGTCCAGTAGCTTTTCCGTTTTTCATCTTTCTTACTGACTCAGCTACTTCTGCGGTTGTGATCTCCGGGACTGGTCCAGAGGTGCATATACCCATAGGTAGATCAGGATGGGGGAATTCTATGTTACATATTTCGTTGTAATGTTCGCGCCATCTGTCCTGAATTTCTCTATCATCTCGCAGTATAGTTCCATCTTTACTCTTGATTTGGGCAAAGTGAATGATGTCTTTGGCGGCATTTGATCGAGACCTTGCAAGGCGGTATATATCACATTCACCTTCGGGGGACTCTAGATTATTGTACAGGTCTGCGATGTAATTATTTTTGCTCTCTGCCACTTTCGTTTTGGCAATCCTATTTTGTATACGGTAACGTTCTTTATCGTCTGAGAGCTGAGACAGTTTCCACTTTTTATATGCGTCCTTTTTATCTCGTACAGCTTGTTGGACCTCTTCATTCCAGAACCACGTTTGTTTGTCAATAAACTTTTGAGCTGGCTTAGTGACACCGAGGATTGGTTGCGCTGCATTGGATATATTTCGGACGGCAGATTCCCAACACTCGTTTACATCCTCTGTTAATGATGTGGTCTGGATAGCCAAATGGAGAGCAGGGGTTAGTTTATCTCCGCATTCTCGATGTTTCCACCACTTTATATGCGCATGTTTAGTCGTTGGGAGTCTGTTAATTGGCGTTGGTATTAGGGTATCCATTACCAGTGGGTGGTGTTGACTAGCAACTGGTTCGAAGGGAATCACTTTGGTGTTCTTGACTAGTTTAAGATCGATTCGGCGGCATGCCCAAAAATCGATCTGCGTCTTGTGGTTTCCACTGGAGTACCTGACTAGGTGAGAGTTTTTTTGGCGAAGAAAGTATTGCACAGTGCAAGGTCTTGTGCTTGCGCCCAGTCAAGGATCCTTGCTCCATCTTCATTTAGAGTTCCGATACCCAGGCCACCGTGGTTTCGTTGGAACGAAGGATGTTCGGAGCCGACATGGCCGTTTAGGTCTCCGCCTATGAAGACAATTTCATCTTCTTTGACAGATTGGGTCGCGTCACTGAGTCTTTGCCAAAAATCGTCCTTTTATTCGTCGGAGCAACCTTGTTGAGGAGCATATGCTGTGATTATTACTACTCTGCGTGTTTTGATATCTAACGCGGCTAACATAATGCGGTCTGAGATTCGTTGTATCGCTGTAATAGATTGTTGCAAGTGCTCAGATAATATGATCCCGACTCCATTTCGTCCTTTGATAGTGCCGTGGTAATAAAGCTTATACCCATCGCCGATCTCTTTCGCTTTGTAACCTTTCCATTTAGTTTCCTAAACAACTGCAATATCGACATTGCGTTGTTTGAGGTTGGCAGCTAATTCTCTGCTTTTTCCGGTTAGTGTACCGATGTTTAGTGACATTAGACGTAGGTTTCGAGGTTGGACTTGCTTCTTTATCCGACTTCGTCCGTGAGTCGGTAACCCTTTGATATTTGTCACGTCATGCGGGATATGGCGCGCGTCGCTTGCAGGGGACGCCCTAGTAACGTAGTTTGAGGTTTGTAGACTTTTCATTTTGTTTGTGGTTGGAGCAGAATTTTTACGAGTGGATGCCCTTCCTAGCCTCAACCCTCCTCCTTTTTCATAAGGGCTTGGGACCGGCATTGGCGGAGTTTATTTAATACAATATACAATATACAGTTATTCAATAAAACTTTTTAATTAACACGAACAGACATGTATAAACCTGCATGCTTTTTACAACCTTTGTCGGGAAGCTTAACCCGAAAGGTGCCTACCACAGACGTCTAGCCTTCAATAGTACGTTTCGACCTTAGTCTACTCATCACTACAGGGTTGTCTCATCAGTGTGGCCTGTAGCTACACAACTTCGAAAGTAATAAAGTCAATAAGTCTTAGAAGGACTTATTGAGCTGTCTACGGCTGCTGCACTTCAATCCAGTGGTGTAGCAGACCCCTACTGATGATACTCAAAAGTCGAAACAGCATAGAGTCAGTTTATGCTGTTTAGTCTTTCCGATTCCTCTAATCTGAATATGAATTAGCGGGAAAGTAGATCATTTGGTAAAATTTATCATATATAGATATATACTTTCTTTATCATTAATATTGGTTTTGTTACGAATAACCCTTTCTGGATAAATTTATTCACTAATTGAATAAAAATTATTAGAATTAAATACACATATATCATCAATATATCGCAACATATATTTCATATCTTTATATAATTTAGATTTAGTTTTTACACAGTTATGAACAAATTCATATTCTATAAAGCTTAAAAATAAGTCAGCAATAATTGGGCTAATATTACCTCCCGTTGGAACACCTTTTATTTGTTTAAATATAGATGTCCCTACTTCTAAATATGTTTGATTTATTAATATATTTAAGACTTTTATTAATTTAATTTTATCCGCATATTTATATTTACTTGATGGTTGAATTTTTGTTAGATTGGCGTTATATGTATACATAAGGTATCTATACGTTTCCTATGTATATACGTTTCCGAATATAAGGTTCATTAATTTTTCTAACGCGTATTTAATAACTGCTTAATGTAACATCGTAAGTATTTATATTTTGAAAATTTATTCCTTTAGTGCCCTAAAAATCTTCTGTCGAAGAATTAAAACACTTTAATAGTGTTTTAAACACTTTATAAACACTTTAATAGTGTTTTATATCTTACATTACCTTACATTTTTTAACCATTACCTTGCATTTTTTTAATTTTATAATTAAATCAGCTAACTGAGTCTACGTATTGTTATATAATTATAAAATAAACAAAACATAATAATGCTAAATCAAAATTTAATAATTAAATAATAAAATTAATAATTGTTTTTAGATTTTCTATAATTTAAATCAAGTTAAAAAAAAAAATAAAAATAAAAAATAAAAAATAAAATTTAAAATAAACGTCATTTTTATGAATTGACTAATAAATAACAGACGTTGTATCAGAATAAGAATTAGAGGTCATCAGGAGGAACTGCTATGCTATCAGGTTTCGGCCCCTAACTCCTCTACCCAACATAGCAGCGGGGCCAAATACATGCTAATGATGTATTTCCTCTGAAATAACTATCTAGTATCTTATTCTAATGCAAAGTATATTATTTATTATTCATCCATAAAAATTTGCCACTTAAGAGTTTAAATTTATTCTTTATATTATTGTGTTGATTTATATATTTTACTATTTTCTGCTTGATGTTATTTTTATAGTAACCTAGTTTAAAATATGTATCTATTAAATTATTTAAATGATTTTGAAGAAAGCCAATATCATTACATATTGTTGCAATTCTTAAAATTTCATTATTTAATGTATTATATTTTATATTATATGGTATGCATGAATGCTCATGCAAAAATATGTTTCTTGTAAATTTAAATATGTCATCTTTACGATATAAATTAATAGTAGTTTTAGTTAATGTTAATTTAATGTTCATATCTAGATATACACCTTCTTTATCATTAATATTGGTTTTGTTAAGAATAAGGCTTTCTGGATAAATGTGCTCACTAATTGAATAAAAATTATTAGAATTAAATACACATATATCATCAATGTATCGAAACATATATTTCATATATTTATATTGTTTAGATTTAGTTTTTACACAGTTATGAACAAATTCATATTCTATAAAGCTTAAAAACAAGTCAGCTATAATTGGGCTACTATTACCACCCATTGGAACACCTTTTACTTGTCTAAATATAGATGTTCCTACTTTTAAATAATTTTGATTTATCAAAATATTTAAGGATTCTATTAATTCAATTTTATCCATATATTTATATTTATTTGATGGTTTAATTTTTGTTAGATAGGCGTTATAATTATTATAACATATATATGTATATCTTTTTCCGAATATAAGATTAATTAATTTTACTAACGCTTCTCTAATATCTGCTAAATCTAGATTTGTGTAAAGAGTACTAAAATCGTATGTATTTATATTTTGAAAATTTATTCCTTTTGTCTGTTCTAAAAATTCTTTTGTAGAATTAATACTGAAATAGTGTTTTATACCAGTATTAATTTCGATTACCTTGCAAAATTTTTTAAAATGTGCTTTAATTACTTTAAGTATTTTATTCATATAGACATTAAGTGGTTTTAATGTACATTAAAACGCACTACATATGAACCTAGGTTTTATTGGATTTTTATGTAATTTTGGATTCCAATATAATATAGGTATAGTTTTATTATCTGATTCAACCTTTATACCCTTTCTAGCTATTATAGAACAGTGACTTGTAATAATTGTTTCTAAACTCAACTCACTACGTTTATATGTTGGATTTACATTTAAATCATTAGAATTAACCTCTTTCATTAGTATATCATAATAAAGCTTTTTGCATATGAAGACAAAGTTATTACTAGCTTTGATAGTATATCGCTATTACATCACTTTAATGGAACCGGAAGCATCGCAACACAGAACACCTGCAATGCCACTTCTTATTTTAAGCAATAGATGTGATTGAAAAAATAAGCAATTTCAAGCGATAGATTTATCAAGCAATTTATTTCATTTTTGTTTTTCTCATTTACAACCTAAGATATCAGGTTAACTAGGATCTAATAAATACTGTAAATCTTAAAACATTATTCATTCAAATATTAGTAAGCACATTTATCCAGAAAGCCTTATTCTTAACAATGCATCATTGCATGTATTTGGCCCCGCTGCTATGTTAGGTAGAGGAGTTAGGGGCCGAAACCTGATAGCATAGCAGTTCCTCCTGATGACCTCTAATTCTTATTCTGATACAACGTCTGTTATTTATTAGTCAATTCATAAAAATGACGTTTATTTTAAATTTTATTTTTTATTTTTATTTTTTAACTTGATTAAAATTATAGAAAATCTAAAAACAATTATTAATTTTATTATTTAATTATTAAATTTTGATTTAGCATTATTATGTTTTGTTTATTTTATAATTATATAACAATACGTAGACTCAGTTAGCTGATTTTATTTATCATTAGTTTTTATTATATAGTTATCCTTTAATTTAGTAAGTTCTTTATACATATCTTTATTAATTTTATCTTTCCTTTTATAATTGTTTGTTATTTTCATTTTATTTTTAATTTTATCAAATATATAATCTTTCCAAATTTTTATCTTAGATATATTCGAGCTTTCACTATTAATCAGCTTACTAAAGTAATCATTTAAGTTATGATATAACGAACTGTATATTTTATTTTTGTCGTTGTTGTTATTTAATCTATATTTATACCCTTTCGATAGCAGCTTTCTTAATTCACAATTTTCAATTAATTCTAGATTATGGGTACATATATGTTCATTTATTTTATCAAAACTAAGACTTTTACAATTGCATTCTGTTTCCATTATGTTTCTAATATTATCGTTACATATTGATTTTAATTCTTTATTATAATTACAAATTTTTCGTCCTAATGGTGGTAGGAGTTTATACCTTATTTTAGGAATATATTTACTTAAATCTGACCCTATTATTTCTTTACTTTTAGAATTATTTAAAAGTCCGGCTATATTTATGTTATCTATACATTTATTAATGAAGTTTATGGTTAATGTATATTTTCTATTGTTATTATTTACATTTATTGTATGATTATAGTATTTTGTATAACAATAACTGTCTATTATACAACTTAGCCTATTATAGTCATTAATTAATTTTTGATTTATTGAACATATGATATCTTTAGAAAAACTTCTTATATTTACATAAAGATCTTTTAGCTTATTATCACTTAAAAGTTGTTTTAACATTTCTAATTGTTCATTTATATACATATCTTTTTTAATATTTTTAACTCTATTTTTCCTATTCCTTTTATCACCATGACTTCTTGGTTTGCGTTTAACCGGATTATTATAATATAGTTGTTTATTATGTATTATACTACTTCTGCCAATTCCTTGTACCACGTCATTCAATCCTAATGGGTACATGGAATTAAGCGTTTTAATCCAAAAATCTTCTTTTTCTAATAGTTTTTGATTTAATATTGAAATGTTTTCTTCGATAATATGTTCTAAAATAAATAATTTACAGTTTTTAATATCATGTCCTATTAATCTCATATGTTTATGAAATATAGTTTGACTATTATGCTGTATATTATATATGTGTTGCCTAAACCTAGTTTTTAACATTTGATATGTTTTTCCTATATATTGCAATCCACATGTGCATTGTATTAGATACACTACACCTGCGGTATTGCAGTTACAATTATTATTAATATTTAATGAAAAACATTTGTTTGTCGTATTACTTACGATACAATTATTATTATTTATAACATCACAAACTATACAATTTTTTCTGTTACATTTAAAAGATCTAAAATTGAAATCATTAGTACTTACGTATTTTTCGCTACGTAGGTACTACTTTCGATACATATTTAATATCATATCTTTGAAATGATATTAAATATGTTGAGTCAGTTAGCTGATTTGTTTTATTTAATTTTAGAAAGGGGTTTTAATGTAAATTTCAAAGCACTACATATGAATCTAAAAATTAAACGAATCGAGAGAAGTTAAAGTAAAAATCTTTTTAATTGTTACAAATTTTCGATCACTACTGCGATCATCATCAGGACATGTATCAGGACATAATCATGACATGTATGTCCTGATAATGATCGCAGTATTGATCGAAAATTTGTAACAATTAAAAATAATTTTACATTGACTTCTATCGATTCGTTTAATTAAAAAAATGGAGTCTGCTTACGCATATGATACTAGGTTTTATTGCATTTTTTTAGGTTTTAATGATAGATAATAAAATATATACTTTGTATTAGAATAGGATTCTATATAATCAAATTTAATCAGAGAAAATACGTCATTAGCACGTACTTGGCCCTCGCCTGTGTGGTGTCGAGGATTAGCGACCGAAACCTGATAGCATAGCAGTTCCTCCTGATGATCTCTAATCTTTTTCTAATACAAAATCTGTTATTTATTAGTCAATTCATAAAAATTGACTTTTATTTTAAATTTCAATTTGTTATTTTAAATTGATATATTTTAAATCAGCTAACTGAGTCTACGTATTTAATATAATTATAAAATAAAGAAAACATAATAATGCTAAATCATAATTTAATAATTAAATAATAAAAAGAAATAATACTTGTTATAATACTTTATATTATTATTTTTTATTAATAATTATAATATAATACTTTATATTATTTGTATCAAGTTAAAATAAAAAATTGAAATTCAAAATAAAAGTCATTTTTATGAATTGATTAATAAATAACAGACGTTGTATCAGAATAAGAATATAATTTATATCAAGATGAATTATAAACTGAAATTAAAAATAAAAATCAATTTTTGTGAATTGACTAATAGATAACAAATTTTTTTAATTTTTTATAATTTTTAATTTATCATTTCGCTAAATTTATTAATAATTTAATATACGTAGACTCAGTTTAGTTGTTTAATTTTAAAAAATAGCTCAAATAATTAAATCAGCTAACTGAGTCTACGTATTGCTATATAATTATAAAATAAACAAAACATAACAATGCTAAATCAAAATTTAATAATTAAATAATAAAATTAATAATTGTTTTTAGATTTTCTATAATTTTAATCAAGTTAAAAAATAAAAATAAAAAATAAAATTTAAAATAAACGTCATTTTTATGAATTGACTAATAAATAACAGACGTTGTATCAGAATAAGAATTAGAGGTCATCAGGAGGAACTGCTATGCTATCAGGTTTCGGACCCTAACTCCTCTACCTAACATAGCAGCGGGGCCAAATACATGCTAATGATGCATTTCCTCTGAAATAACTATCTAGTATCTTATTCTAATGCAAAGTATATTATTTATTATCCATCCATAAAAATTTGCCACTTAAGAGTTTAAATTTATTCTTTATATTATTGTGTTGATTTATATATTTTACTATTTTCTGCTTGATGTTATTTTTATAGTAACCTAGTTTAAAATATGTATCTATTAAATTATTTAAATGATTTTGAAGAAAGCCAATATCATTACATATTGTTGCAATTCTTAAAATTTCATTATTTAATGTATTAGATTTTATATTATATGGTATGCATGAATGCTCATGCAAAAATATGTTTCTTGAAAATTTAAATATGTCATCTTTACGATATAAATTAATAGTAGTTTTAGTTAATCTTAATTTAATGTTCATATCTAGATATACACCTTCTTTATCATTAATATTAATATCAAGTTAAAATAAAAAATTGAAATTTAAAATAAACGTCATATTTATGAATTGACTAATAAAAACCAGACGTTGTATCAGAATAAGAATTAGAGATCATCAGCAGGAACTGCTATGCTATCAGGTTTTGGCCACTCACTCCTCTACCCATATCAGCGGGGCCAAATACTTGTTAAGGACTTATTTCCTCTGATGAAATGTAATTATATAGTATCTTATTCTAGTACAAAGTATATTACTAATTATCCATAAAAATTATTTATATAAATATATATAATCAAATCAGCTAACTGAGTCTAGGTATGTTATAAATAATAATAATTGTATAGTAAGTAATACGACAAACAAATGTTTTTCATTAAATATTAATAATAATTGTAACTGCAATACCGCAGGTGTAGTGTATCTAATACAATGCACATGTGGATTGCAATATATAGGAAAAACATATCAAATGTTAAAAACTAGGTTTAGGCAACACATATATAATATACAGCATAATAGTCAAACTATATTTCATAAACATATGAGATTAATAGGACATGATATTAAAAACTGTAAATTATTTATTTTAGAACATATTATCGAAGAAAACATTTCAATATTAAATCAAAAACTATTAGAAAAAGAAGATTTTTGGATTAAAACGCTTAATTCCATGTACCCATTAGGATTGAATGACGTGGTACAAGGAATTGGCAGAAGTAGTATAATACATAATAAACAACTATATTATAATAATCCGGTTAAACGCAAACCAAGAAGTCATGGTGATAAAAGGAATAGGAAAAATAGAGTTAAAAATATTAAAAAAGATATGTATATAAATGAACAATTAGAAATATTAAAACAACTTTTAAGTGATAATAAGCTAAAAGATCTTTATGTAAATATAAGAAGTTTTTCTAAAGATATCATATGTTCAATAAATCAAAAATTAATTAACGACTATGATAGGCTAAGTTGTATAATAGACAGTTATTGTAATACAAAATACTATAATCGTACAATAAATGTAAATAATAACAATAGAAAATATACATTAACCATAAACTTCATTAATAAATGTATAGATAACATAAATATAGCCGGACTTTTAAATAATTCTAAAAGTAAAGAAATAATAGGGTCAGATTTAAGTAAATATATTCCTAAAATAAGGTATAAACTCCTACCACCATTAGGACGAAAAATTTGTAATTATAATAAAGAATTAAAATCAATATGTAACGATAATATTAGAAACATAATGGAAACAGAATGCAATTGTAAAAGTCTTAGTTTTGATAAAATAAATGAACATATATGTACCCATAATCTAGAATTAATTGAAAATTGTGAATTAAGAAAGCTGCTATCAAAAGGGTATAAATATAGATTAAATAACAACAACGACAAAAATAAAATTTACAGTTCGTTATATAATAACTTAAATGATTACTTTAGTAAGCTGATTAATAGTGAAAGCTCGAATATATCTAAGATAAAAATTTGGAAAGATTATATATTTGATAAAATTAAAAATAAAATGAAAATAACAAACAATTATAAAAGGAAAGATAAAATTAATAAAGATATGTATAAAGAACTTACTAAATTAAAGGATAACTATATAATAACAACTATTGATAAAGCTAGTAATAACTTTGTCTTCATATGCAAAAAGCTTTATTATGATATACTAATGAAAGAGGTTAATTCTAATGATTTAAATGTAAATCCAACATATGAACGTAGTGAGTTGAGTTTAGAAACAATTATTACAAGTCACTGTTCTATAATGGATAAAAAGGGTATAAAGGTTGAATTAGATAATAAAACTATACCTATATTATATTGGAATCCAAAATTACATAAAAATCCAATAAAACCTAGGTTCATATGTAGTGCGTTTAAATGTACATTAAAACCACTTTCTGTCTATATGAATAAAATACTTAAAGTAATTAAAGCACATTTTAAAAAATATTGCAAGGTAATCGAAATTAATACTGGTATAAAACACTATTTCAGTATTAATTCTACAAAAGAATTTTTAGAACAGACAAAAGGAATAAATTTTCAAAATATAAATACATACGATTTTAGTACGCTTTATACAAATCTAGATTTAGTAGATATTAAAGAAGCGTTAGTAAAATTAATTAATCTTATATTCGGAAAAAGATATACATATATATGTTATAATAATTATAACGCCTATCTAACAAAAATTAAACCATCAAATAAATATAAATATATGGATAAAATTGAATTAATAGAATCCTTAAATATTTTGATAAATCAAAATTATTTAAAAGTAGGGACATCTATATTTAGACAAGTAAAAGGTGTTCCAATGGGTGGTAATAGTAGCCCAATTATAGCTGACTTGTTTTTAAGCTTTATAGAATATGAATTTGTTCATAACTGTGTAAAAACTAAATCTAAACAATATAAATATATGAAATATATGTTTCGATACATTGATGATATATGTGTATTTAATTCTAATAATTTTTATTCAATTAGTGAGCACATTTATCCAGAAAGCCTTATTCTTAACAAAACCAATATTAATGATAAAGAAGGTGTATATCTAGATATGAACATTAAATTAACATTAACTAAAACTACTATTAATTTATATCGTAAAGATGACATATTTAAATTTACAAGAAACATATTTTTGCATGAGCATTCATGCATACCATATAATATAAAATATAATACATTAAATAATGAAATTTTAAGAATTGCAACAATATGTAATGATATTGGCTTTCTTCAAAATCATTTAAATAATTTAATAGATACATATTTTAAACTAGGTTACTATAAAAATAACATCAAGCAGAAAATAGTAAAATATATAAATCAACACAATAATATAAAGAATAAATTTAAACTCTTAAGTGGCAAATTTTTATGGATGGATAATAAATAATATACTTTGCATTAGAATAAGATACTAGATAGTTATTTCAGAGGAAATACATCATTAGCATGTATTTGGCCCCGCTGCTATGTTGGGTAGAGGAGTTAGGGGCCGAAACCTGATAGCATAGCAGTTCCTCCTGATGACCTCTAATTCTTATTCTGATACAACGTCTGTTATTTATTAGTCAATTCATAAAAATGACGTTTATTTTAAATTTTATTTTTTATTTTTTATTTTTATTTTTTAACTTGATTAAAATTATAGAAAATCTAAAAACAATTATTAATTTTATTATTTAATTATTAAATTTTGATTTAGCATTATTATGTTTTGTTTATTTTATAATTATATAACAATACGTAGACTCAGTTAGCTGATTTAATTAATATAATTATAAAATAAACAAAGCATAATAATGCTAAATCAAAATTTAATAATTAAATAATATAATATATAATTGTTTTAAGATTTTTTTATAATTATAGTAATTTCTTTTATACTTATATTAAATACATACACTCAGTTAGCTGATTCGATTTATTCGTCCAAAGCCGAATCCTTTAGGAACGCTGCGTTTAAGATGAGATGGACATGAATATGTTAGTCACAACCGAGGAGAATATGCACTCGGATAGGTAGGGTTGAACTACACAACAGTGTTACCAGAAAGCCGTATCCACGACGAAGGCACTATAGAACTTAGTGGTTAACTAAATTATGATACTGCTGGGCAGTAAGTAAGAATAAGATGCTTCGGGATCAAGCTCAGATCACTATATCGAGGAGTTGCGGACGAGAATCTTGTTTAAGATTTTCCTAGAATCTTTCGGTGTATAGAAATACGCAAGTTTTATACTGCCAGAATGTTGAAGATTTTTGATGAATAATAAAATGATGAAAGCGTCGGAGTCGAAGATAGTCAATATTATGCTTATGAGTACAAGGATCATCGCAGCATATGCGATGTCGTAAATTCGATGAAGGTGACGAAGATTGCGTTTCGACATTCAACAATCAGAGTCAAACTAATGAGCATGATGAGATCGTTTCATAATTGAAAATGGAGAGGAAGAATACAATCAAAGATATTGGTCAACTCAGAGTCAAATAAAGATGATAACAGGTTAGTAGTTAGCTGTGAACACAGCTGCGAGGTCAGGGAGAAATGAGATATTGCGGAAATAAAATCATCGGATTGTAATTTGTTCTATGAACGGGATAAGAACTCTATATTTGAAGATGGTTGGACACCTAGATTTAGGCATAGAGACAGTAGAAAATGATCAAAAAATCCGGGATCATAGCTTGAAATAAAGTAAGACAGATTAGAATGAGTAGGTAAAGCAATGCAGTCGAGAGTTTTACAAAGAATATGATTTGCATGATTCGTTATTATAGAATAATTATAATCATTGAAATAGGTGACTAGTTTTATAGTATTAGAATCAGAAAGACGATCTAAACGGATGTCAAGATCATTATTAGTCAATTCATAAAATTGACTTTATTTTAAATTTCAATTTTTTATTTTAAAAATTCAGTGAAGAATATTCAGGGAATATTTCATTTTAAAAATTCCGCAATCTCTCGTTCTTCAGGGAAGAACGAGAGATCATCGGATTGTAATTCGTTCCATAAACGATAAGAGAACGCTATATTGGAAGATGGTTGGACACCTAGATTTAGTCATTGAGACAGTTGAAAGTGACTTGAAAATATGGGATCATAGGTGGAAATAGAACAGTGAAATTCAGGATAAGTAGGTAAATCAATGCAGTCAAGATATCAAGCAAGAATATTTTTTGCATTAGTCGGCTTATAGAGTAATAGTGTGAGAATAAAAAGTCACCTCTTTTAATGATTGTAATCATTAAAAGAGGTGACTAGTTTCATAGTATTAAGATAGAAAGAACGATCTAAACGGATGTTAAATCATCAAGTGCGAGGGTAGAGATATGGGTGAGCAAATTGTGTGAGAATAAATTAGAGAGCTCGACAAATAAAGGGTGTAAGGTGTATTTGAATCTGGGCTGTATATGATAACAAGGTTTAAATGGGATGGTAGATGTGAAATTTGACAAAGAAAGAGTTCCGACGTTTTCAGGGGAATGGAACATGGCTGTTTCAGGAGAAGATGATGACGAAATATGGCAATGATGCTGCCATAGTTAGAAAAGGGGAGTATGGCATTCGCTAAGAAAGTAACGGTTCTTGTCGACAACAGAGTAACCTAATGATCAAATATGCTTTTATAGCAATGTCGTTCGCTATCACAATGGCAGGATTTAGTGAGGCATAGCAAGTCCATAGATTGCTGAAGAAATAGGTTAATAACGAGATCGACTTTATGACAGAGCGGGTGTTTAGAAGGTCGAGAAGGAATAACGAGTTAGTACAGTAGTTTGCAAGACAAGATTCCATTTGTGAGACAGTATATATTATGGAATTAAAGAGTTGAAAATATTGCAATTAGCTATTATAACTTGACTTGATGTTTATGTTTGGCATTATTGTGTTTAAGTGGGAAATATTTGTGGAATAATAATTTTTTTTATGAAATATTTTTTTTCAGACAAATAAAAGGTGTTCCAATTGGAGGTAATACATTTAAGGTTGCCCGCAAATAGGCCCTGTATTATACCAGTTTTTATATTAATTTTGTGTTGATCGTGGTATGCGGAACGCCAGAGAGCACATTTTTGCGAGGGAGACTCCTATTTGGCGACGTAACTTCGCTATGTTTTCCGCGTATGAGCGATTCCCTCTAGCGGTAGCCGATGCTGCTACCCGCTTCAGCACTGCACTCATTTCAACTCCAGTACCTCCAGAAGAGGAAATTATCAAGGGAGCAAATCCAGCTCGTTCGAATGTGTTTACACGCTCTACATACTTCGCACGCTTTCTGTTCTCGTGATACACAAATGTGCTCTCTGGGCTGCGTGAGGCATTTGACGGAGCGTGGATGTTGAAAATTGAGACGTCAAAGAACGTCCGCTCTGTCGGGATACCAAATAACCCAGTACAAGCCAAGTCTAGACGAGCATTGCGGTCTTTGCAAGTAGATGCTGTTTTAAATGAATAATTTGATTCTATTGGTGTCAGCAGAGGCTCTGTTACGATATTTTGACTTGCACCTGATAGCAAGTTTTGCAGGAGATCACGAATCGCATTGTGTCTGATTATTGTCTTGCCAGATAAACGACAAGAGAGAGTGTGAATAACAGAATTATCCTCCCCACAAACGCATGTCTTAAACGCGTTGACAAGTGGCCATCCGTATCTTGTTGACAAACCATCATAAAACTCCTCGCGACGTAGTCTGTATAACCGATCATCGTTAACCCTAGCAGAAAGCCAAGTAGAAGAGCCTTTTATTGTCGCGTGCATTAACGAATTACGAAAAAATTTGTCGCTCCCATCCACTATTTCGGAAAACAAGGAGTCTGAAATATGCTTCTTTATTCTTCTAATTTCCGCTGCTACTATAGTCTGAGCTTTGTTTAGTTCAACTCCCGTTAAACCACTTTCAAGTGGATTACACATAGCATCCGACCACTGCCACTCACGCAAGACAAAATCTGAAGGATCCGTAATGCCCATTCCACCCCTGCTTGTCGGCAAAGCAATAATCCGTCTCATTTGATCTGATATTAGTTACTGACCGGTGAGATTTGGTAGAAGGCATTCTTTTATTTTCTGTTCCGATTTTTCCACGCCCTTACCTTCGAAGCGACATGCCCTAAAAATGTGAATCCATTTGTGTTGGAGGGACACCATGTAGGCGGAATATGCGAGCTGCGGATCAATTTTCGCGATTTCTGCTAGTCGTTGGATCATCATCCAATTCTCTATTTTGTCATCCAGCCATGATTTTTCATATTCGGCCGATCCAATAGGACATCCCAGGACTTCAACGCCCGTGTTGGTCACTGACACATCCAAAGCATTGAACAATGATTTTGTTTCACTATTTTCGGAGGGAACAAATATTTTACATTTCCTAGCATTGACAAAGAAGCCATATTGAGGTCCAAGTGTTTGCATCCTCTCCAAATATCCCGCAAGATCATTCGCTGTTCCTACGCAAGACACATCATCTGCATACCATTTTTGCTGGATATTTGGAAAATCATGTTTTAATTTTTCCATCAGAGGAAGAGTTGCTGCAGCAAAGGCAACCATTGACAGCGGGTCCCCCTGTGTAAAACCCTCTTGGGATCTCATTGTTTCACCGTCAATTATCATAGTGGGATCATCATGATAAGTGTTTGTTAAAATGTTAACTAGTGGAAGACACACACTACTCATATTAGCCAAAGAAAAGAATAATAATTGTGTTGCTGTTATGGAAATGTGATTAATTTGACGATTAGAAACATAATGAATAAGTGATAGTCATTATGTTGATGAATTCGACGTGAACATTGAGATTGCCACGATGTGCTATTTCGAATGGAAAACCGTTGGGTTGGATTTTCTGCTTGGGTCTTTCTGTGTAGTTGGCACAGATTGTATTCACGAGTGCGGTCTCTTCCGATAGGTCTACTTGCACGTAGACAGAATGACGTACATGATTTGTTCGTGAGTTGTGACCAGCTTGAATTACTTTTTTAGACAACAAATGGAAATAGTGTAATGTGTAAAAATTGTGCCAAGTCTTTTCTAGTAACCGCTTGAGGGCAAAATTTGGCATTTTTAATATTAACAGATCTGACATTATTTTAGTAAAATAGGAACTTCTTTCCCGTCATCTTCTGATGGAAGTCTCTTGACAATTAAATTCCTTGACCTTCTAGCGTCTTCTTCTATTGCTCTGAGAAGGCTTTCATCTACATCCGAATTCGATGAGTTGGATGTAGACTGGAGTGATCGAATTAATTGACTGCGAACTATAGTTGGTACAGCGGACTAGCAATTTGGGTAAAAATTAACTTGCTGCTGTGCAAACATCAGATTGGGATAGCTGCGGTATAGATGGATCCGACTGAAATTGAGTTTTTGGAGACCGGATATCAGTTTTTAGCTGCGAAATATTATCTGATGTAGTTGTTTTGTAGGCTTGTTGATATTTGATTAAATTTGATGTCAAGCTTTCTGAGTATGGTTAAGAGTGCAATTAAATTTTGTTCGTTTTCGTCAATATTCCAAGCAGCACAGAAGCAGCAGTAGGCTTTCTATTTAAGGAAACCTGGCTCAGCTTTGGTACTCATTTCGAAATTCAAACGCGATAGTGAATAGTTGAACATTGAACTTCAAGTGTCGCTCTTTCTTGACGAGAAATCCCTTTAATATTTCGTGAATGGTTAATTGTGATTGAATTCTTGTAAAGATTTAATCATCAGTTGTTTTAGATTGTCGAGGTAAACGTAGGAAAGTGCTTTGCACTGATATTATGTTCATTACATCGGTGTCGCTGGATTTAAACGATTAGCACACGATTTTACTCGGCAATCTGTGCAAGTCATTCCTGGGCGATCACACAAAAATGCTTTGCATCTTGCATTATGTCTATTGCAGAAGCAACAACGATTCGACGGTTTAACGATAGTATTTCCACTGCTTATTGTTGATTGTTGTGATTCATCAGAAGTTTTGGGTACTGTAAGAACGCAGTCAGAAAGTTTCACTTTTATCTTCGACCGTAGCGAACGGAACTGACAGTAATAATCTGGAAAGTGAGTAGGTAATATTTAAACAAGAATAGCCAGTTTTATATATTTAAATTTTTAAATTTTTAAATTTTCTTCTTTATGTTTAGAAAATGTACCTAAAATTGGAATTATTACTTCTGATATATTATGTTATTCCATCACACAGGTAAAATTAAATTATGCTTTTAATTTATTAAATTATATTCTGTCTATTAATTTTCTGAAGAGAATTTGTTTTTCAAATTTAAATATAAAGGAATAAATATTTTATTATTGTCTTTACAATTTTAGTAATCAGGTTAGCATTTAGATAATCACTTTCATTGTCTAACTCCTCATGAATTCACCTGCTCGATCATTGCGTTTCCGTAATGTCCCTGTCGAGATCTGTCATTTCATAAACATACTAAGAAACGTTTCTTAAGTATTTTGTTTATTAATTGGTAATGCGAATTAAGAATAAAATTGAAACATTACATTTAATTTTCTTAAAAGCTATAATTAAAAGTTACCAATTAAATTCAATTTTACCTAACGTTTCGACAATTAATCACAAAAGCTCTTAATAAATTTTTCATCATTAGTCCTTGTTGCTCCTAGCATTCTCGTATTAGCAAAAGTTAAATATGACCAGACAAATATTATGTAAAAAGGACAGAAATATTTTTCTGTATATTTTTCTGTCCTAACAACGGTTAAATATTTGTCTGTCCTGACAAAAAATATTTTTTATCCTGACCAAAATATATTTCTGTTCTTGCAGAAATATTCATCTGAACTGAATGTCTTACAATTAGGTCCTAATTATACTCCTCTTTAATACGATGCTCCAAGATTATTTTGTGATCTTGAGCTACTAACAAGAGTCACAAATAATTTTGCTAATACAATTGTCGATTTCTAAAATATTAACGTATAGCTTTAAATTCGATAGTGGATGTTTGTTAGAAAAATTTGTTTAAATAAAATTAGTAACGTCATAAAGAGCATCAAAAAAAGACTCTATAGTTTGTAAAGCAGATAAAAAACATGCGTTTGTTGTCATTGATAAATCCGAGTATATTAGGTCTGGGCTAAAATTATTGGAGTGTAATAAATTTACTAAATTACATTCAGACCCGACATTAGTGCGCCAACGAGAATTTAATTCGTTTCTACGGCGAATGAAAGATAATGACAAAATATACTCGGAGTTTGTTCCAAAATTTATCCCGATAAACGCTAAGCCAGCTTTTATGTAAGGGGGCCTATCTGGGGTTACTCAAGGACTATCTGGGGCACCGAGCGCGTCCCCCGATTGCGGATAGGGGATTAGCCTTCAGATATGAAGGTTAGCTACGACAAAAGCAAACAACCGTTTGACAAATAAGTAACCACGGACAATCAGTGCATGTGCTATGACGGTGGTGGATTTTGAGTTGGCACTCTTGATTCTTAAAAATGCCATCAACCAAATATGGGCTAGCACATTAACATGGCGAGATGGTCCCGCCATTAAATAAAGACTTGCCCCCTCGAGTGTCGGGAACTCGGGTGGTATCCCAGCCTACAACAAACATCAAGAAAATAAACACGAAAAAATACATATGCGAGATAAGCTAACAATTTCCGATCAAACCCATTTGGTGAGTCCGGCTAGACAAGCGATTTATGAGTCTTCAACCGGGAGGTCATACCAAATTCCGAAATCATTCTCCCAAAACTCAAAAAAGTTAAGCATTGCGACTATAAATGTGCGAACACTTTTGCAAGCCGCTTAAACGATCCTATTGGCCAGAACTTTAGATATTCGTGGCATCGACATATGTTGTGCTACTGAATGTCGGATTCCAGATGTTGGGTCGGTCAACGTTAGTATCCCCGGCACTACTCAATACTATACGATGCTATTCTATGGACCGACCAATGGTTCCGACCAACTAGGTGTAGCCATATTAATACGGTCATCTATTATGCCCTACCTGATTGATTGAAGTCCAATTAACGATATAATGGTATCTGTACGACTAAGAGGCAAAAATTCAAACTGAACTGTCATCTGTGCTTATGGTCCAACAAATAATATGGCTCCTGCAAACATTGAAGAATTCTTTCAAAAACTTGATGAGATTTTTCTGGCAATTCCCTCACGTGATTTTCTCGTGGTCGGCGACGACTTCAATGCTCAACTTAAGTCTAGTGAATTGACCGCGCCCTTCGTTGAGAGACACAATATTGGCAAAATGTGTGCGAACGGTGACAAATTCTTTGAGTTGATGAGCACGTACCGCTTGATAGCTATGAACACTTGCTTTCGGCACTGGAAACGGCACCTCGTAACGTGGACATAACCTAACGGCCTAACGGCAAGGGTTGCAACCAAATCGACTTTTTACTGGATCGCATACGGTGTAGAAAAGCCATCACTAACTGCCGCTTGAATTGGGAAATTGATGTAGTGACCGATCACTCATTGGTAATACTGGATATTGAAGAGGCATTCAAACCCAAGTCACCAAGGTTAAAGTTAATTCAACCGGATGTGCGACTACGAGAAAATGATTGTATCCATTGGAAATATATTGATAGTGTATCGCACAAGCTTAAATCTAAATTTATCCCACTCTCGGAAGGAAATAAAGATGTTCGTCAGATCGGTGATCGATGGTCAACACTCAAGAATGTGCTATATTCTTCAGCTCAGGATATTTTTCCTTATCGCAAAAGGCTTAGGAACGATTGGATAAGTGAAGCATCTATTATGATCTCCGAACAGAGAAAGTTAAGCATGGATGCAGGAAATATCAAAGAGTCGACGATTCTTACTCGCAAATTACGCGCCAGTATCCGTCATGATAAAGAGATATATTGGCTAGAAACTGCAAAACAAGCCCAAAACGCAGCTAATAATAGTAATGCGCGTAAGTTTTTCCGTATCATAAGAAGATTCTACACACCTAGTCAGAATAGAGGAGTTACAGGCTTGTGGACCGGTAGGTCATGTAAAGTGGTCGAAACGTCTGTACGGCTAGAACGATGGAGAGTTCATTTCACAAATTTCTACAGGAAGATGGACACCCGAGGATTCTCATATAACAATGTCATATTTCAAGGACGTCAAGTATGCACTGTGCACACAGATGTATTGGAAATCGACGATAATCTCCCAACAAGTAGTGTGATCAGCCAAGTAATTAGCACACTAAAATGCAGAAAATTTGCGGGACTTGATCAAATTTATCCTGAATTTATCAAGCATGATGGTCCTGATGTTGTTGAATATCTGACGGATATGTTACTATGCATATGGAACCACAATCGGGTTCCTTTGGATTGACAGACTTCGGTTATAATTCCCATACTAAAAAAGGGGGACGCTTTACTATGTTCGAATCACCGGCCTATATCACTTAGGCCGTGGCGGCAAATCCAAGCAAAAGAAAATCAAGCTGGATTTAGACCGAAACGAGGATGTTTTCCTACGCGCATGTGTGAACTTATCGGTGCAATCTATGAAAATACTATGTCTGTCGTGTGAGAAGTTAGCTATATCGGAAGGTCGTTTTCTGTTAGTTCAAGTGTTTGACAGGGAGGTGTACTTTCACCAGAACTATTCAACATTGTCATTGACCATCTCCTTTGGAAACATTTGACCAGCACAGTGAAGGTATACGCTTGCATCCAAGCAATGTTATGCTTTCTGATCTGACTATGTGGATGATGTGGTCGTACTGACAGAATCATCTGATGATGCGCAACGCACAGCAAACCGTATAGACAAGGCATCAAGAATATACGGGTTGTACATTGAATAACAACAACGACATGCTCTTTAATAAAATAACGCAATGATTGGCTAATTTGATTAAAAGTAAGCCTTCAAAAAGCACACAGGGTTCAGTTTATAAGATAACCTGTAAATCATGCAATAATGTCAATATAGGGCGAACGGGAAAACCTTTGAGCGCAGGTTTTCCAGCACCGCAAAAATACAAAAAATCTAAAAAGTAAGTGCAATTGTGGAACACAGTATTAGAATGAACCACGTCATTGATTTCGACAACGTTTTAGAAATTCGCAGAGAGAGTGTGTATTGTCAAAGACTAATTTATGTGGCTTGTTAATTTCTTCAAGAAAAAATTGCCACACATTTGATAACAATAAGTTTGACGCAATTCTCATATTGTCATATGATCATTTTGTAGTACGGTATGCATAGTTCACGAAGCATTGGCTTTCGATTTTTGTTCTTATTGAATTGCATTTTAATTCCTAAACTTTAAATGTTTTTTTTTGTAGATCTGAAGATGAATGCAGTTGCATTCGAAAATTCATTAAATAAATTAAAAGACCTTGTTTGTTGACAAATTTCTCTATAATTTGTAAAAATGACAAATAAAAATCATTATTTTTTGTTAGCGTTTATCCTGCTTTGTGTACCCACGTTTAGAGATGCCACACAAATCTTTTCGCCTGTCGATTCCTCATTCCTTTGGACTGGCTTGCTTATGTCCCTACTCCGTCCTTGCATCGGGACTCTAGTATATTTTTCGGCCGAGCCGGGTCTCGCCCTGCCGCGTCGATTGCAGTGTTCGCCCTAATCATAGTGCGAGAATCGGAAGACTTTATCATTTTATTTTAAGATGCGTCCATGTGTTTTGTGACTGGCTTGTCGCAGTGCCTATCGTCAACAACAGTTATAAGCGGTGGGCCTAACCGGTACTAAACCAATAGTATAACTTGTCCGGCAACAAGTGGCAGATCCTTATTTAATGGCGGGATCGACTCGCCATATCATAGCGTCAAATCCCATAAGATGGATGGATTTTATAGACGTATTGCCGCCACGCTCTACGTCGCCATCGCGATAACGCTACTGCTTGCTATCCGCGACTACTTATTCGTCAAGCCGAAGCTTGCTTATATCACAGATAACCTGCATATCTGCAGGTCATTTCCTTATCCGCAACCTGAGGACGCGCGTTGTGGCACAAGCTATGCCGGTCATTTGATGGTATTAATATATATTAATATTATTTAGTATAATATTGCATAGTTTGAATTATAATTTCTTTAACAATTTCACCATGGAATGCGCCTACTACAGACGGCTAGCTCCAAATGGGGAGTTTCGAACTTAGTCTACTTATCACTACAGGGTGGTCTCATCAATGTGGACCGGTAGCTACACAACTTAGACAGTACTTAATCCTAAGTATACATATGAATAAAATTCCACCCTGTAGTGATGAGTAGACCAAGTTCGAAACGCCCCATTAGGGGCTAGGCGTCTGTGGTAGGCACATTTCGGGTAGAATTAATACTAAAATAGTATTTTATACCAGTATTAATTTCGATTACCTTACAATATTTTTTGAAATGTGCTTTATTTACTTTAAGTATTTTATTCGTATAAACAGAGTGGTTTTAATGTGCATTTAAAATAACTACATATGAACCTAGGCGTTATTGGATTTTTATGTAATTTTGAATTCCAATATAATATAGGTATACTCCTATAATGTGCATATTTAAAATAGTTTAATGTAGCCTCATTTAATCACTTTGTTATCATTTATTCGAATTACTATATTTTGATTTTGCAATTTTCAAAATGCAAGGAGTTAATACATAAATAGTATAATTTACGAAAGTGTGTTATTTTTTAACAAGCTTTCAATTTGTTTTAGTGTTGGATCTATTAATTGGGTATGTAGGCAACCTGAAAATCAATGTAGACGTATAATTGGTCCGGAAATCCATAACAACATTTCAATGCCAGTGTGCAGATTAACATGTGGTGAAGGAGGAACTCTGTGGCCTTACCCGTCAGAAGCATTTAAGATTTCTAAGGATTTAATACCAATTGATATAATGCAGCGTAGCTTTAATGTTGAATTTAAATATCATTCATCGTATGATTCGATGGCTTATAAATCGTTTACTAAACATTACGAAGAGCTGTTCGAACAATTGTTTAAAGGCGCGCCCGCATTTTATTTCAGTAACAACAAAGAACCTTCATTATATAAAAACAAGCAAGCAATCCCAGTTAGAGTAAAAGTAATTGTGGATCTGAACAAAGAACGATTGTCTTACGATACATACGAAGGATACGTGCTAAGTAAAGATAACGATTCTCCAGATATAATTATAATTTCTGATAACAATTTTGGTGCTCGTCATGCTATCATAACGTTACTGCAGCTTATCATCTATGATCCATTAACTCAGTTGTATTTAATGCCATCAAGCTTTCACATTCCTGACCGGCCAGCATACAGTCATCGCGGGGTAATGCTGGATACCGCCCACAATTTCATGACAGTAGATGCGATTAAAAGGTTGCTTCTAGGATTATCACTAAGCAAAATAAATACAATTCATTGGCATATCACTGATTCATCGAGCTTTCCATTAATTACACTTAAAAATTCAAAGCTTGCTCGTTATGGCGCATACGCAGCTAACAAAGTATACAGTACACTAGATATTTTGTCGATTATGGAATATGCAAATATGGTAGGAATTCGGCTTATACCAGAGGTACCAATACCTGCACCGATGGGATCGGGATGGCAATGGGGCAGTAACGCTAATATCGGAGATCTAGTAGTATGCTACAATCAACCACCGTATAATAACAAATGTAAAAACCCGCCATGTGGTCAACTTAATATTGTTAATCCGAATGCAGTTGAACTAGTGAAAAGTTTGTACAGTGAGATAATTGCATTATTCGGTAAATCGATATACCATCTAGGCGGTTCAGGTGTTGACATCAGTTGTTGGTCAGGTATAAATACCGAAGAAGGAAACAGATTATGGGCAAATCTTTTGAATGATATTGCTGATATGATTATTGCACGAGGTGGAGAAGTAATTATTTTCTCAAACGATTTGCTAAATGATACGACTGAATGGCTTTCTCCTAATAAATTTATTGTACAAGTTACTGAAGAAGAAAATATTGCATGGATACAGGAACTCATTACACGGGGTTACAGATTGATATTGTCTCCTGAGGATAGAGCAAGATGGGACTGTGGATATGGTCAGTACTCACAATATCAAGTTACCGGTAACTGCAACAGACCATTGGGATGGCACGCTTCCTATGATATTACTGCTCAAAACAGAGTAATAGGGAGTAACAAAATATTAGGAGGCGAAGGGATGCTTTATTCATATTTTTCAGGTAGCTATAATACAGATGAACGAATGCTTTTAAAAGCTGCTGGATTAGCTGAGCGATTTTGGAGTAATCCGACAAATAACTACTTGGGTGGTTTTACCAGAATAGGGTATTATTCATGGTGGTTAAAATCAATCGGTTTCAATGTAGAAAGTGTTGAACCCTATTGGTGCACTCAGAATACAGGAAAATGCCTATTAGGTGAATAGATCATAAAGTGGGTGTAAATCGATTTTAAATCAATTGTATTGTTTACAGATCTATCTTTTATTGCAAATTAGCTTATAGAATTATAAAAAAGACTATTGCTTTAATCAATGCTTTACAGAAGACAACGATTATTATGTAACAATAAATTTTCTCAAAAATATTAGTGAATGCGTTATATATACTTATATGTAACTTATTATTTGATATAATAAGTTATAATATTATATTACATCTTATTGAATTTGTTATCCATTAGATATTAAATTTGATAATCACAAGTAGAAATTAAAATCTTGTAACAACCCATTGAATATTAGATTCGATATTTTAAGAGAGAAATTGTTCTATCGTATATACGCTATATTGTGATAAAATTGAATAGATGAAACAAACAAACTTTAATTAAATGTGTTGTCAGTAATCATGTCTTTGACTATGTTCATAATATAATATACTCTTCTTTTTTCTGTAGCATTTATCCCGCTCTGTGGTCGGCCATGTAGAATTTGATCTTCCATTTGGTCATATCGGAGCCTGATTCGGGAGAAGTCTAAAAGTCTTGAGACCTGTGTGTAGGCCATCCAGTCATCGTCATTTTAGTCCACCTTTCGGGCGCATGCCTCCGATTTCATATTCCAGATAAGTCTTAGCGAAGGAGAAGTTTTCAGCATATAACACGTGGCTCATAGTCTGACCCTTTGTATTTTGCGTATGATTGGGAGCACTCCGTATCTTTGAAGGATGTCCACATTTCTTAAGTGATCACAACGCGTTACTCCACTAATTCATTACAGCATTTTGCTCTCCATGATTGATGGCCACAGGGTGGATGACGAGACGTAAATATTTGACTTCAGGTAGTCTTGAATTCAACGATACACGGAACGGTTTTTGTCTCCCGCCATTTTGTCAACTTAACATTCCTATTTGTCTGTTGAGAGGTATTCAGTCTTGTCTAGATTAAGTGGTTGTCCGTATTGTGCGAGTGGGTTATTCCACACTTTAATTAATTCTAGATCGTTCTTGTTGTCCGATGCCAGCATGACATCGTCTGCTTAGATAATAGTATAGGGAATAGGACTTTGGATATCAAGCGTGATAACGTCCTTGACTGTGTTGAATAGGGTCGGCGAGAGTGCGCTTTATTAGTATACTTCCAATGATATTCAAAATATTTGCGAACATTCCAACTGTTTTTAAAACTCAGCTCTTGGTGTTCTGATAGTGCAACACTACCTATCGTGCATATCAGATTAATTCGCGTGGGATACGATCAAATGCTTTCTGCAAGTCCAAGAATGTAAAGTGGACGGGTTGATTTCTCCCAAGGTGCTTTTCGAGGATCAGTCGTGCTGCATAAATTTCGTCAGTAGTGCTACAATTTTTGACAAATCCAGTTTGGTTGGTGGAAATATCAACGATATCTCGGATACGCTTGCCTAGTATTCACTCAAAGATCTCTATAATTTGCAAAACCAAACGAATCGAACGATAATTGAATCAGCTGGCTGGATACTCCTTATTTTTCTATTTCGGTATAGTTGTACTGCTCTGAAAGTCGTTTGGTATCTTTGTTAATCAATGATCTTGTTGAAGAAATTGGTAAGACATGGGATCGGGTTCCAGCTTTTGGCTTTCCAGAACTCAGCCGCAAAGTCATCTGGGTATGTAATTTTGCTATTGGCTATACACTTTAGTGTTTCCTCCATTTCGTCTCTGGTTATTTGAGATAGTAGACCGGACGTTACTGTAGTTTGTGGGATCGGAGTGTAGATACCCTTCATTCGAGATTTCCTCAAAGTGATCACGCCATCTATCTATAACTTTCGGTAGATCACTTATTAGTTTACCGTCCCTTCCGTTGATGCAGTAAAACTTTTCGATGCCCGGCGTGTTTTTATGACTGAGCGTCACAAGCCGAAACGAGTGCCGCTCGCCATCTCATGTATCTAGTCTTTTTTGTACTTAATCATAGTGGATCGCACCAGCAACGGTATTTTTAGTGTTTCTATTGGTATCGTGGTATGCATGCCACTCGGCCTGTGTCTTGTCACTGCGAAAGACATGGAATAGTCGTTTGTTGTCTTTGACTTTTGCTTTCACATCTTCTGTCCAGAATTATGTCTTACACTCAATGTATCTTTTGTTGGCTTTAATATACTTATTTACCTGATCTGATTTGTATGGCAAAGTATTTTATCTGATATGGTATGCAATATGCCTCTATACTTGTTCCCTGTTCACTTCTGCTTCCAGAACACTACCCCAAGTTACTTAAAGTTCTTCAACATCAGGAATAACATTTCCCTTAAGCCGGGTTGACATTTGGTACCTTAATCCGTGATGAACACATAGAAATTGTCTTGGAGGTAATAACAAACATACGTGCTGCTTTGCATTCCATTGACAATCGATCTAGTAGACATCAGGACATAAGCCAACAAATCAGCATCACCTGCAAAAGGCAGAGAATGTATTTTGATTGAACCAAACTGAAGACCGACATCCGACAAAGCGGATGTCAGAAGCCTTCTTAAAATCTTTAAAACACATGTAGATCGGTAGAGCGAACTCCCAAGACCATTTGATGATAGTTGAGAGAATAAATTGCTTATCCGTAGTTTCACAACCTGAACTAAAGCCGCCTTTTTTCTCTTGTAACTGTCTCTTAACTAAAAGCCGTATCCATAACTCAAGAATCCTATCATATAACTTCCCACTTTGACTAAGAAGGGTTATGCCCCGATAATTAGAACACACACTTTGTTCACCTATCTTAAAGATCGCTACCACTAGTTTAGTTCGCTTCTAACAAGGAACCTTGCCCGACTTCTATGCAACGTTGAAGATCCGTGTTATCCACTTTATGCTTACAACGTCAAGAGCCTTTAACGCTTCAGGTCTAATCTTATCTACTCCAGAAAACTTGCCATTACGAAGATTTTAACAACAGCGATGATCTCTTCTAAAGAGGTAAGCTCTTCCGTTGGTTCTAAAGGCTCTCCTTCTACAAGAAAAGGCATATCCCATGGATTACGAAGACCGCTAAAATGGTATTTCCAACAAACTAGAATTTTATCAATGTCAGTCAGCATATACCCACTCTTGTCATGAACAGTTTCAGAAATTTTCCCATTTCAAACTCGAAGGTTATTGATCGTGCTTCAGAACATCAAAAAAGCGGCATCTAATCAAGTTCTAAGTGATCTTCTAACTTCTCCCAAGCCTCTTCTTCGCTTCGATAACTGCTTTAGGCGAGACTCTCATTGCCCTTTGTTACTTGTCTACAGATTACACTGATTTATCTGACAAAGTTGCCTTATAATCCAGCTTCCTCTGTTGGACGAAATCTCTAACCGTTGGTGTCCACCAAACAGTACAAAAATAACCTGCACGACAAACTCCTAGAGCCTTCGAGGCACAACTTTTCACAGTCGCATAGGTAATCGAGAATATGAACATCTCCCATTCCTGATCAATGTTCTTCACCTCTCTTGGCAAGTGAGATAAGTCGTCTCGGATGTAGCTAGAAAATGTTCTTTGACAAAAACATCTGTTAGACGCTCCAAGCGCGTCCTCAGACAATATTTGGGTTTACCAGACTTACCTAGCATCAGATATTGACATCGAAGATTACTAACAACAAGGTAGTTATCGGTTGACCGCTTAGTTTCCCTTCTAACGAGTGTCTAGAACATAACGTCTCAGATAAAATGACGCGATCGCAAAATCTAGCATTGATCTTTGACTGAGAGAATCATGATGCCATGTACATCTTTGAATCTTCTTATGTTCAAACATTGTGTAGGTTATGCTCAAGTTGTTACGAGAGCAAAATTTCGATAATTCAACACCACTCGCATTCAAATCGGAGAGTCCGTTCCTCCCCAACACTTTCTTCCGAAATGGGCTCCGACGCTTCACTTTATGGTATATCTATCTATCAGTATATTAATAATAATTGATAACCTTAGGGGAAAGGTTATAAGCTGTCTACAGATTTTACGAACCGTGGTCCTGAGCTAGTTATTTTTAGGTTTTATTTTGTTTTTTTTCTAAATGCTTGATAATGATATTTGTTTAATGTCGAAAATTTGCATAAATACGATCTTATATTATTATCGTTGATAACCTTTTAATACTGGTCATAATATTAATTTTGAAGATTCATAGTATATTTGTATTTAAGGAAATACAAATATACTTTACAAATATATACAAATATACTTTAATTAGCCTAGAAGGCTATTAAAGAGTCAATATTCATATCAGCTCAAATAAATTCAATACCAGATGACATATTCAACTTAAATCTAAAACTTATCCTAGGTTCTGTGGTTGTGATATCGATGCTGGATTCTTTTGCATTTCTTGTACTTAGAGAGTGCTACGTTGATATATCTTACTTCTATTAGACTTAAAGAGTGCATAACAGTTGAAAGCTTGTCTAATTTTGATAAAGTATGTTTCTCGTACCTATACTTCACCTCAATGTATATAATAAAATTTGACAAGAAAGTAATCCTTAACTATATAAATAAATATAAAAATGTAAATATTGTAATTTTGTAATTATGGAGCACAATCAATAAACACTAATTTATTTGTATATTTTGCTAGCTGTTGTTAACATTATCAGTTTATGGTATTTAAATAGATTTGTGTTCAAAAATTCTAAAAGAATAAATTAATATTTCAAATTGAAAGATTAATATAGAATACTTTAAAATTGAGATATTTAATAAATAAAAATTTAATATTTAAATATGTAGCCTTATATTTTTTTATTTGTACACACATGAGGATATTAATTGATAAAATTATAAAATGAATTTGTAAAATAAAGCTGGAGAGGTGCGCTTGAAAGTTGATGTTAAAAACTTTATGAATACCATTTCTTGTTCAAATACTTAGTCATCAATCTACTCGGATTTGGTGACTACTGCTGCTGCAGCGGTAATGTTGTTTTATTTGAGTCTTTCATTTGTAGGGTGATAATAAGATTTTCTCCTACTCGATTCCATTTAAATTTACTGCAATCAATAAAGCTTGGTAGTTTCATCGATCTATAATAATCTGAATAACAATTTCCGTTAGATTTTTTCTTTTCATGTTTTTGATCAGATGTTCCTTTAATAATTAGAGTGTTTTTATCCATTAATACGCTAATGTTATCTTTCATGTTTTCTGGAATATTTAATGTAACACTTATGGTCGAGTGAGATTCATCGATACCGTCGCCATTCGTGTTCTTTCTTACATCGCTTAATACTCGTGAGCGTATTACTTTGTTTAATCTTTTATGAAATGCAGTTATATTAAAAAACGAAACAGGATAATCAATACCTTGACCAACTCCGTTATCAACAGGTAATTTGATAACCAAATGTTGATCTCTTGTAAAATATATGAGTGCGTTAGAAATTGATACATTTTTCGGTATTTTCAGCTTACGATTATATTCTAGCTTTAAGTAGTTATTCTTCTCCGGTTCATGTTTTCTACTAGCATGTATGTACATATATGACTTGGTGAGTTTAAGTTTGATATCTTGTGCTTGAAATCCAAACAAATTTAAAGTAGTCTGATAAAACAATGTATTTGGATTATTATCCGGGTGCTTTGATGGCTTTATAAAAATAAGCTTATCATCTAGGAGCTTATCACCCGAACATATTAGGCTGCTATCCGCCATAGAATAGAATGGGTCAAGGTGGTCAGCAGGAGAAATTCCAAGAAAACTTTTTATACCTAGCAAATCTCGAGCAAACTTCGTATGAGCAAGCAATGCCATCGGAGAACGTCAGCGTTATAATATTTGTCAATATGACTGAATTCTTCTATTAATAGACGATAGTAAATGCTGCTTTATTAGAATTGGCGATGTTCTTAGAAATTATTATCTTTGTTCTAAAAATAATCAAAATGTCAGTAAATTGTTTACTCTGTCTGTTCTCCTCTATAAAGAAAAAGGAAATAGAAAAAATGTTCAAGCAACTTAAAAAATTGCAGTTAACATGACCTGTTTAATAAAGTCAACATGTTTCGCAGTTTCTATATAAGTATAGATACGTTTCTTCATCTCATCTACTCTGTATTCTCAAATATGGTAATTTCTATTACGTAACGTCATTATATGTTTTAAAGGAATGTGTTTATCATTCGGATAAATAAGGAATTAATATAGACACATTTCCTATTAAGCATTCAATTATCAGTTGCTTAGACTAAAATTAAATGCTCACTAAATGAAATTGTAATTGTTGCTTAGTTTAATTTGAAAAGCACTTTGAGCACGATCAATTTATGAATAAATCAATTTTATGTTTATTAAGATGTTGCGACAAACATCTTACTAAATTATTGTATGAAACAACAAATGAAGAGCATTCAATTAACAAAGTCGACATACATTTACAATCTGATTTTTGTGAAGAAATAACATTCGACAGTAGTTGAGTTGCAATCCAAAATAATAAAAAATAAGATGTATTTTTGTATAATTAGTGTGGGTGGACCTCATCACTGCTGATGAGGTCCACCTACTCGATTGCAGTGTACAGTGATGCCAAAATAATCAAAACTGCTATTTTTGATGATTATTTCTTCCTGATGACCTCGAATCATCATTATGATACATCGTCTATTATTTATTAGTCAATTCATAAAAATTGATATCTTATGATTTTATTACCCTTTATACAAATTTAGATTTAGCAGATATTAAATAAGCGTTAGACAAATTAATAAACCTGATATTTAAAAATAGATTTACATATATCAAATCAGCTAACTGAGTATGTGTATTTAATAGAAATATAAAAATAAATAAAAATAATAATGATAATTATAAATAATAAATTATTTATTGTTAATAATTAAAATATATATACGTAAAATAAACATTATGAATCATAAATATCTAAACTGTAACAGATTGTGCAAAAGACTTTCTAAATATAATTTGTATCATATAAATTTAATAACTCAAATCAGCTAACTGATTCTACGAATTTTATACTATATATAAATAAAAATAAAGTTAAATAATTATAAATTATTCATTGTTAATAAGTAAATTATATATTAGATACGTAAATTATCTAACTTGTTAGATAATTATCTAACTTATACGTTTTTACTAACTTGTCAGTAAAAACAATTAATACAGCATAATAGATCATTTGCTTACGTTGTGCTAATAATGATCTACAAGCATCAATCAGAAATACTTTTATTTTTTCTAAATTAATGCACGTCAAGTATTTATTTATAATTTATAAAGATAATTCATACAAATAGCTACTCATTTAATAAAAAAAACTTACGACTTGTAATTTAAGAAACACCATCAGAACTTGTTCTGCTGTAAACATAAAGAATTATTTGACTTTGCTAAATCTTGGATAAGGTGAGCACGGTAAATGAGTCATCAACTGATAACTGGAGCATAAATTTAATCTACATTGTTTGCTACAAGAGTAAGCGAATGTGTAATGGGTCCGTTAAACACTTAAGGTAATTGTAAAGCCACTTGTAAACATTTGGGGAATGAAGTAATTTCTACTTTGCCAATGTCAAATGTGTATGTAGTTGGAAACGAGAATAATTCCTTCGATTGCAAATACTTAATTTGAAAATTTTCTAAATCATAAATATTTATGAATCATAAATATCTAAACTGTAACAGATTGTGCAAAAGACTTTCTAAATATAATTTGTATCATATAAATTTAATAAATCAAATCAGCTAACTGATTCTACGAATTTTATACTATATATAAATAAAAATAAAGTTAAATAATTATAAATTATTCATTGTTAATAAGTAAATTATATATTAGATACGTAAATTAAACATTATGAATAATAAAAATAAAATATTACTGAGTAAACATAACTAATTATTTTGTAATAATTAATAATAATTAATAAATATTAAGCAGTAAAACATTTCAAAAATAACGTATTTACATTCAACATTCTAATTGATTAGAAACTAATATCGTAGCCGTGTAATATCAAATAAATAATATCAAAGCACATTATAAATCTTTAAATCAATAAACTATATACAAAATTATGTTTTTGACCGTAAAAATCGTTTAGCAATAGAAAAAAAATAAAATATGGTGTTTCTCTAATGTCGTATTTTTTCAAAAAAATATTTTTATTTTTATATATTTAACATAAATTTCTTATTTAATAAATATAATAAATATTATTATAATATTATTATAAATATTATAAATATTTAATATATATTAAATATTTTATTTAATATATATTTATTTTAAATTTATTTACATTTATTTTTAATTTTTATATATATTTATTTTTTATTTAAATTTTATAGTAATTTATTTTTATTTAAATACGTAGACTCAGTTAGCTGATCTGATTTATCGAGAAGTGCAATCTTCTAGCTGATAAGCTACCTTTATTTAATGAATATTTCAATTATTAAACTAATTTAGATATATACTAAATTATAAAGGTATATACGGGTATAAAACACTATTTCGCCCCGCTGTTTGGCCCCGCTGCTATGTTGGGTAGAGGCACTATTTGGCCCCGCTGCTATGTTGGGTAGAGGAGTTAGGGGCCGAAACCTGATAGCATAGTAGTTCCTCCTGATGACCTCTAATTCTTATTCTGATACAACGTCTGTTATTTATTAGTCAATTCATAAAAATGACGTTTATTTTAAATTTTATTTTTTATTTTTATTTTTATTTTTTAACTTGATTTAAATTATAGAAAATCTAAAAACAATTATTAATTTTATTATTTAATTATTAAATTTTGATTTAGCATTGTTATGTTCTGTTTATTTTATAATTATATTACATTACGTAGACTCAGTTAGCTGATTTAATCAGTATTAATTCTATAAAAGAATTTTTAGAACACACAAAAGCAATAAATTTTCAGAATATAAATACGTACCACTTGAGTACTTTTA
This sequence comes from Pomphorhynchus laevis, assembly GCA_012934845.2. Lineage (NCBI taxonomy): Eukaryota > Metazoa > Acanthocephala > Palaeacanthocephala > Echinorhynchida > Pomphorhynchidae > Pomphorhynchus > Pomphorhynchus laevis. The sequence continues at coordinate 215,614 of WNNJ02000360.1, read as the reverse complement.
TACAAATCTAGATTTAGCAGATATTGAAGATGCATCAGAAAAATTAATTAATCTTATATTCGGAAAAAGATATACATATATATGATATAATAACTATAATGCATATCTTACAAGAATTAAACCATCAAGTAAATATAAATATATGGATAAAATTGAATTATTAGAATCCTTAAATATTTTAATAAATCAAAATTATTTAAAGGTAGGGCCATCTATATTTAGACAAATACAATATGTTCCAATGGGAGGTAATAGTAGCCCAATTATAGCAATACGCTACATTGTAGCAATACGTTTGATGTAGCAAATGTAGCAATACGCTACATTTGTTGACAAGAAAATGATAAAAATAGAAGTGCACAAGATTTTTCTTGTCAACCACTGGTACGGGTGGCGGGTGGTGGAGGCAGAATACGAACCAAACTACTCCAGACATCGTGATCCTAGACGACTGATCAGAATTCTCTTTTAAATAGCCTTACGCGTTCTTTGGTCAGTTTCAAGATTTGATCTCTTCACCGTTACTGAGGTCTATCTTGAGGTCTCTAGCAAAGAGTCCAACCGGGAAAACCCTCAGAGGAAGGATATCCCTAAACATTCTCAGAACGTTTTCTAGCCACCTCAACTGACTTTCTTCGATGTAGAGAAGCATCGACTTTACTCCGAGTCAATAACTGATTGCAGGATTTTTAACCTTATCTCTAAGGCTAAGTAAGACTGTCCACTCTGCGAAGGAACTTCGTGTCGGGCACCTGTATTCAAGTTATTATCTTTTCGATCATAACACAAAGCTCATGACCATAGTATAATATAGGAACAAAAATTGGGCAGTAACCCGAAAGCTTCGCCCGTTTTTCCCAACACCCGCTTCACCACGACAGACATGTACAAAGAACACATTGCTACGTTAGCTAAACATATCCGATTCTCAATCTCTCTGGTGTTTCTGTCGTCCCGCGAGAACAATACTTCAAGATACTTGAAGTCCTCTACGTCATGAATAACTTTTTCCCAATCCAGGTTTACATTGCCACCTGAACCCTTGACAAAAACACGGAGACAGTCTTGAAGGTTCAAACCAGCGTCCCTGCTGCTTCGCATTCCATAGTAAATCCATCTAGTAGGCATTGTAAGTCCTAAGGACAAGAAGCTAATAAGACAACAACATCTGCAAAAAGCAGAGATGGTATCTTGATGTAACCGAACTGAAGATCAAAACACATAACAAAAGACATTAATAATTCAAAATGCATCAATAGAATGTTGGGGAGAAGCGGACTCTCCCATATAAATGCGAGTGGTGTTGAATTATTTCATTTTTGCTCTCGTAACAATTTGTGCATAATCAACACCATCTTTGAACATAAGGTGATCCATTGATGCACATGACATCATGATTCTATCAGTCAAAGATCGATGATCGATTTTGTAATCGTGTCATCTGATATGCGAAGCTATGTTCTGGACACTCGTGTGGAGAAGAACTAAGCAGTCAACCGATAACTACCTTGTTGTTAGTAAGCTTTGATGGCAATTTCGGCTGCTAGACAAGCCTGGTAAATCCAAATGTTGTGTGAGGGCGCGCTGGGAGCGTCCAGTAGATGTTACTGCCAACGAACGTTTATCTTGGCTACATCCACAGGATTTTTCTTGGTTGCCAGAAGAGGTAAAGAACATTGAACATGAATGATCTTCATATCATCGCTTGCAAAAGCAACTGTAAAATGTTTTGCTCTAAGGCCCTAGGTGCTTGTCGCGGAGGTTATCCTCTACTGCTTGGTGGACACCAACAGTTAGAGATTTCGTTCAGCAGAAGAAGCTAATTTATAAGGCAACTTTGTCTGATAAATCAGCAGAAGCTGTAGATAAGTACCGAGGGGCAATTGAGCTTTAGTTTAAGCAATTACCGAAGCGAAGAAACGCATGGGAGAAATTTGAAGATCGCTTAGAACTTGATTAGAGTTCAGCTTCGAAGATGTTTCGGAGTACGATCAATAACCTTTGTGTTGGAAAGCGGAAAATTTCTAAAACTGTATATGACAAGAGAAGTTCTATGTTGTCGGACATTGAAGAAATTCTTAGTTGTTGGAAAAAAACATGTTAGAAGTCGATTTTATTCTGTGGATATGCTTTTCTTGTAGAATTAGAGCCTTTGGAACCAATGGAAGAACTCATCTTCTTGAAGAGATCATTATGTTGTTAAACAGCATCGTAATGGCCAGTCTTTCGGGGTAGATCACATTGGATCTGAAGCTTTACAGGCTTTCGACGTTGTAGGCATGAAGTGGCTAGCACGGATATTCAACGTTGCATTAAAGATGTGTAATGTTCTTAATGAGTGGCGAACTTGGTGGTGGTAGCGATCTTTAAGAAAGATGACTGATGAGTGTGTTCTATGGCTAAGAAGGCATCACCCTTCTTAGCCATACAGGTAAGTTATTTGCTATAATAGTATAGGTATAGTCGCAAGAGGAACAAGGCGGATTTCGTCAAGATCGTAGAACTACAGATCAGCTATTATCTCTCCACTATCATCAAACGGCCTTGGAAGTTTGCTTAACCTGTCTATATGTGAGAAGGCGATCGAGCGAGTTCCATGAGAGAACTTTTTGGAGGTACTAAGGGATTAAGGAGTACCACGCTATCTTCGGGTTGCTGTGGCTTATATTTATGAACAAAGTATGAGTTGTGTTCTTGTTCTAGGTAGGAAGTCTGCATCATTTCCAGTAGGTGTTGGGCTTCGTCAAGGTTATCTTTTGTCTCTACTTTAATTTCTTGTTTACATAGACAAAATTACGAGACGGGCTGTTCAATCACATGTCGGTCTTCAGTTCGCTTTCATTAAGATATCTCTGCTTTCTGTTGATGACATTGTTTTGTTGGTTTCTTGTCCTAAGGACATTGACTACTAGATAGATTGACGATGGAATGCGAAGCTGCAAGTATGTTTGTTAGTACCTCCTAGACGGTCTCTATGTGTTCGTCTCGGATTCAGGTGTCAATGCCAACCGGATCGGGGAAAAGGTTATTCCTGATGTGGATGACTTCAAATATATTGAAGTATTGTTCTCGAATGACGGCAAGAACATAAGGGATATTGAGAAGCAGATCGGTTTAGCTAACGTAACAATGCGTTCTTTGTACATGTCTGTCGTGGTGAAGCGCAAGTTGAAACTACGGGCGAAGCTTTCGGTTTACCGCACAATTTTCGTTCCTATATTTTACTTTGGTAATGAGTTTTGGGTTATGACTAAAAGGATAGTATCTCGAATACAGATGACCAAATTAAGGTTTCTTCGCAGTATAGCCCACCCGTCTTAGCCTTAGATATAAGGTCAAAAATTCGACCATCCGAGATTAACTCGGAGTAAGGTCGCTGATTATTCACTTCGAAGAAAGTCAGTTGAGGTGGCTAGCAAACGTTCAGAGAATGCCTAAGGATAGCCTTCCTCTGAGGGTTTTACATGTCGGACTCTCTGGAAAGAAACCTCGAAGTAGACCTCGGTAACGATGAAGAGATCAAATCTCGAAAGTAGCCGAAGAACGCGTTGGGCTATTTAAAAGATAACTTTTATCTGTCCTACAGGTTCGCGATTTCTAGAGTAGTTTGGTTCGTAGTCTGCCTCCACGACCCGACAATGGTACCGTTGGTTAACATGAAAAATCTTGTGTACCTTTATCTTTTTCTTGTTAAGAATTTGTTGTTATTATTGCTATGCGCTTTTATTTAGAGAAATTTTGAATAAAGCCTTTGCCAACGTTATTCGGTTAGTATGAAATCCTTAAAGAGAAAGCGTCGAATAAAGTAATTAAATAATAAAATAATAGAATTAAATCAGCTAACTGAGTCTACGTATTGTTATATAATTATAAAATAAACAAAACATAATAATGCTAAATCAAAATTTAATAATTAAATAATAAAATTAATAATTAAATTCTTTAATTACTGATTTTAAAATGCACATTTCTGTATGAATATGATATTTACGATTAACTATTTTTATGTGCGAGTCGCATGGACTTAATGAAACTTTTGATAAAGTTCTAAATATGGAATTTAGACGGTCTTCCAAAAAAACCAAAAAACTAGCAAACCTGTCTGAATATGTTGCTGGATTTCGAAAAGAACATAAATTTCGAAAATAACCCTTTGTTAACGTTTCTAGGTTCAGTAGAATCATTGAAGAGAAAGCGTTAAAGAAAATACTGGTATTTTAAGTCAGAGAAAATACTGGTAAAAGAAAAAACACATAGATGTAACAATTTAGTGTCGGTTCCTATCTATGTTTGAGTAAATTATAGTAAGCAATAATCATATTGATTTCGTTAATAGTTAAGAATAACATTAATGTCAAATTTAACGTTTTGACCATTGAGTGTATATTATAGAAAAGATAAAATGTTTATCTGATAACTTTAACAAGCATTCAACTCTTCAATATTTTGAAGGTATCAAAACAAATAGACTATTCTGTTAAAATGACTACGAAATCTATGCGACAGTTTTACGTTGTAATATTTATAAAGGATATAAATAAAAGGATATATCAACAGCAATACTATTTGAAACGACTTGACACGTCTTCCGCAATCTTCAGCCATATCACAAATACCGACCATATAGTTCAATTTGACAGGACTATTACCTTACATAAGGAAAAAGATTTACATCGAAGACTAGTAATAGAGTCCTTATTTATAAATACAAACAACACGATGAAAATAAATAAATTTAAATAAAGTTTAAAACTCCCTCCACAAAATATTGATAGAATTATAAAGAATAATACCAGGGAAGTGCCAAGACGATCACACTCTCCTACGGGTTAGATGATCCCGGGTTCCCAAGTCTTTGTTTTAATGTTATGATTTTGTTTGATTTAATTTCTAACGCTTATCTAATGTATAAATTTCAGATTGAAAAGGGCTGCACGAACAGCTGAAAATTTTAAATAAAATTCAAGATTTTGAATTCTCGGGAATGCTTCGCCAAAAAAATAAAATGATATTTTATTAACTAGATTACTATAAAAATACCATCAAACAGAAAATAGTAAATGTAAGGTTTTCTGGTACAAACCTTACAAACCTTATATTTACCTTATGTTAAAGATAAATATGAATTTTTATTAAAAAGTTAACAAATTATAATTTTTAATATTATAAAAAATCATTCAAAATCATATTAAATCCTACAAATTAATATGAATTAATTTGTTAGAATGCTTTTTAATAAACATATTACAAAATTAAAATATTACCTATTGATAAAATAACTGTTCGAATACAGATTTCCCATATTCTCTTTATAAACTTTTTTATGCAATGCTTAATATTTCCATTCAAATATCAAATAAAGGTTTCTATAGTTAACACAATAATTATAAATAATATCATTTTCTAATATCATCACTAGGAGTGTTAATACTTAAGGTACCATATCAATTGGATTTCTAAAATATAGCTGGTGACTGTTAACTTTGATTTCTTAAATAAAATCGTATTGAAGAGGTTTTGGAAATTCTAACCTGTAATTGCATGTACGAAAATCAATTACCATAAACATAACAATGCAATATATAGCAGTCTTGATAAGACATTTACGTCACTCTATTTAGTATCTGTGAAATCAACTATGTAAGTGAATATATTGCAATCGTAAACAACAGCTTTTCAACAAAAAAATATAATTGAGATTTTAAATTATGTGATACATTCATAGGTTGATAATAGAAAATGTAACTATTTCAATTTTTGTTTCAAGATCAAATCAGCTAACTTAGCCAACAAATTAAATATAATTAAAAAATAAAAAAGCATAAAAATAAAAATAATATCAAAATTTAATAATTAAATATTAATTATTAAATTTAATACAATTAATTAATTGTTATTCAATTTAATACAATTTAAATCAAGTTAAAATTAAAATTTAAAATAAAAGTCAAATATTGTCAACCAGAAAATACAATTAATGTTGTATTGATATTGTGCACTAGCAATTAACATAAGTTATTGTCATATATGATTTGTAAAATGTCAAAAAGTTTTTAAACTCAATAATTTAATTTTCAATAAAGCGTCAATTTTTCAATTTTGACGATAAAAAATTGTCAACAATATATATTGTAAATATGTATTGTAAATTTCTTACAATATAATATATATACAATTTTAACGATTACAACGATTACATCGATCACAAAGATTACTTCAACGATAACATCGATTACACCGATTTAAGAGTGCGTAATATCCATCAACAACGATTACAAGTGCTTCAACAATTAAAAGTGCCAAATCTCATTAAACAACTTTAATCTCATATACTGGTGTATATATGTGGATGACGTGCTTATGTGTATCAAGGGACCACATCATTCCCAGGAGAACGTGTTGGATATGCTAACTAACTCAGATCCGAGGATTACACGGAACATATGTGTAAAATAAAATGGTGTTATTTTCTTCCGGGACGTACAATGCATGCATTACAATGATATAACTACTACTAGGGTATACCGAAAAGAAGGTGTTATCAACATTATCACACCGTGCACTTCTATTTCTCCAATTAAATATAAAATGTCGGCTGCTCAGTTATTATTCCTGAGGATGCTTAAATATTGCCTAACTGAAGACGACCGTAAAAATGAATATAAGATAATAGTGCAATAGCTGTTTGACTCGAATAACCTTCTATGGGCAATTAAAAGCTCCCATAATGCAGCAATGATGGGTTATAATAAGGGATCTGTTAGCCACTATAGTCCTGAAACACGATATGTAAATTTTTCCTTCTGGGGTGACCACGCATTCAATCTTCTTCATATTGTTATTAGTATGGCATGCAGAAGCACTGGCTCACATAGTACGGTATTTTAAAGATGGCCACCAGTATTTCAGGGTTTTGCAAAACCAAGCCCAAATATGTAAAATTTGGAGGAATTAACAACGATTACAAGTGCTTCAACAATTACAAGTGCCAAATCTCATTCAACAACTTTAAGTGGACACCACATCGACGAATCCACGAAGGACATAACAAAGTTTACAAAGCAGACTACGTAGATAAGCACAAAGTAAGCCCAGATTCGCGACAGAATCATCAACCGCCGCAGGATCGTTATACCCACATATGATAAGTGACCCGCATCTTACCGAGTATGTGCCTCCTCAGTCTGACGCTACCCACTCCACTCAACCTGTCCCTGTCGAGTGGGAATGTCCAATTTGCATAATTTCTTGCGGGATCACCAAATTTGGAAAATTCCGGGTTCACGGGGCCCTTCGTTCCAGGTGTGAGGTGTCTGGTCGTACACTTTCAGCTATACAACATCAACAAACTGCAAATAACCGAGCTTTTCATGTCGTAAAATTGAACGTTAAACCTGCTGTAGCTTAAATCAAGTAGGTTTTATTCAACACAAAGTAATCTAGAATTAAGCTAAATCGAATTAATATAACATTCTTCTCCTCTCAATTTGTTTGTTCGTCTCTTAATCCTGATATCTGGCAGGAATCCTCCGTACTCGTTGGGATCGTTGAGGACTTGCTAAGTTGTACGTTTCTGTCTGTGTTTGCGAAAATTCATCGATATCGTTGTCGTATAACATCGTAGGTTCGGTCGGGTCGTTGTGATATGTTGATATTTCTTCCTTTTCCAACTCATTTGTACTCGGATTTATTGAATTGGTCGATGTCGATTGGTTTTCACACTCTCTACTTCCTTCTGGAGCAAGATGTTGTGTAGACACGGTTAAAACTCTCCCCGTCCCATCACGTATAGTTGAATAGGCTTGATTCGCGTCAAGCAGTTCGACCTTATCTACAGCAGGCTCATATTTCGAGAATCTATTCAGTCGCTTGAATAGCACGTTATTAGCGTCAACCATTCAACCCGGTAGACTGAGGTTTTGAGGGTATCGTCTTGGAAATGCGAAAATTCGATTGTGTGGAGTATCATTCGTTGCAGTGCAGAAAAGTCCGCGGATGGACGATAACGCATCTGGTAATTTTTCTTCCCATCTTGGTAGACCCAATTTTTCATTTTCAAGTGCCAGCAAGATGCTCTTCCATAACGTTCCATTTAACCTTTCACATTGTGAGTTCCCTTGTGGTCTGAAAAGAGTCGTTTGACTTGAAGAGATACTCAAGCCGCTCAGCCAATTTTTCAAATATCGAGAGAGAAAAGCAGCTCCACGGTCCAAATGGATATAATTTGGACATCCACATAAAGCAATGATTTGACGAAGACACGCTTTAGCCGTTTTTGCAGATGTATCGCGGACAGCAAAAGCAAATGGATAGCGAGTGTACTCATCGATTGCAGTGAACAAATATGTTGCGCCGGTTGATGATCGTGGAAGAGGACCTTTGAAATCAACTGATATGCGTTCCATGGGAGAGGTCGACTTTATCATATGAAGATCAACTGGAGGTTTGTAGAAACGTGGCTTGATACGACAGCAAATTTGACACATTGACGTAATCTCCCGTACGTCACTTACCGAGTAGGGAAAGTTTTGATTTCGTATAAAATGTAACATCCGTGTGACCCCTGGGTGTAGCAATTTTTCGTGAAGTTTATGAAGATCCTCAAGATGATTTATTGATCCACATACGTCGCGTGACATAACATTAGCCAATTTATTGAAGTTCCCCGGGCGATATCGTATTACGTACCTGAAACTTACAATATCCATTCGCCATCTTGCAACTTTGTCATTTTTGACTTTCCCATGACGTGTGTGATCAAACATGAAGGCTACAGACTTCTGGTCAGTTATGAGAGTAAAGAGACGTGGTGCCAGGTAGTGTTTCCAATTTCGCAAGGCTTCGATTATTGCGTATACTTCTTTTTCTATAATATGATGTCGTCTTTCGTGAATGTTCAGCGTTCTTGAAAAGAAAGCCACAGGTCTGTCGTTTTGAAATAGTGTCGCGCCAATTGCAGTGTTGGATGCATTAGTTTCAACCACGAAAGGAACATCCTCGTCGATGTTATGTACGCATGCACTTTTTATATCGGTTTTGATCAATTCTATAGCTTCACAAGCGAGTCTATCCAATAGAAACGTCAAGTCCGTTCTTGTCAAAGTCGCTATTTTTGTTGAAAAATTCTTAATCCACTTGATATAATAGGAAAAGAAACTCATAAGTCGTTTGAGTGTCTGATTATCGTGTGGAATTCATAGTTGATTTAGCGCTGCGAGTCGACTGGGATCGGGTCGTAATGTTTTGTGGGATATCTCGTACCCAAGCGTGCGTATTGTTTCAACGCGGTACTGGGTTTTATCGTTATTGATTTGAAGTCCGTATCGATGCAAAGCGTCTTTAAACCGTTTTAGATTTTTATCATGATCCGAAATCGTTGTGCCACACAACAATTGCACCATGGCGTCGGTGCAAAGTTGTGGTAGAATAAACATGTCGACGTTTAGGTACTTTTTATTGTCGAGTTCCAAATTTACTGTGCATTTTCCAGATACCCTTTTTATGGTTTTTGACGCTAAATATACTTGGGTATCTGCCCGATGTACTTGAAGGCCTAACGCCTGTGCGACTTTACTATCCAAGAAGTTCAAAGAGCTGCCAGTGTCGACTAATGCTTCGAACCTCCTATCCATAATATAGATCGGGAGCTTTAGCTGAAAGTTTGAATTCACGTTAAGGGATGAAAGTAATACAGCTGACGATGATATTTAATTTTGTTTTGAAGAATTGCATACACGAGCAAAGTGGCTATGTTTTCCGCATTTATGACATGTTATCATTCTGGCTGGACAATTTAATCGTTGATGTTTTCTTCCTCCACAGAAATAATATGTTGTGCCCTTTAAGTACGTATAACGGTTCGGAGCAACGCTCACCTGATTTACACATTGTTGACTTGAACCCAATTCGCTATCGGGATCCATTTTAATTACAGAGGATATTTTCTTCTCAGTGTTGACAGCCACCACACTTAACCGCTGAGTTGGTTCTGATTCGTCAGTCAAATGATACAAGCCGATACTTTGTTGTGCGGTCGTAAGTGATTTAGCGACAGTGACAGCCCTGTCCAAATCCAACTGATCAAATTCGAGAAGACGCTGTCTGACTGTATCTGACCGCAAACCCCGTATAAACGAATCCCTTATGTACTCATTCCTAAACTCATCAGCGGTTGCAGTTTTGAAATTGCAATCTGTGGACGATGAACGTAGTGACTGCACAAAGGAATCTTTATCTTCGTCGATTTTCTGTGATCGAATCGACAGTATGTGTCTCGCAAGAATTTCATTAGGTTTCTTTATATATTCGCTCCAGTGTAGACATGGCATCCTTATAGGAGCGGGTGAAGCAGCTTCATATGTCGAAGAGCGGAAACGGCTGAAATATGCCCACTTGACCATGTCCCGCATATTTTGCCCTATTGGAGTAGAGACTTATGGATCACTGGGCTCTACCTCTTTGGCTCTTGTTAAGGAGATAGGAAAAAGATTGAAGCACGTTACCGGGGATTCACGTGCTACTTTATAAAGTAGTCTTATTCTACGAAGAAGACAAACGTTCTCCTGTATTTATCTTTTTATATAATATATTAAATATGAAAAAAAATTAGCGTATTAATTTATAGTGAATAGTAAATTGTGTCAAATAATGTCAAATTACATAACACCGACTTTTTAAACATGAATCAGATAACTGAGTCTACGTATTTTATACTAGAAACAAATTAAAAATAAACATAAATAATTATGATTAATTATATAAGATCAGGTCAGCTAACTTATATTACTACATATTTTTTAAATTATTAATAAATAAAAAATAATGACAAATTAAATTCAAATAATTAAATAGTAAATAAATTATTATTGCTACAGCTGAATGCAAGCATGTGTTGCTTGTTCATCAACCTTAGTATGAACTTTCTTGACTGTTAAATTAACTACTTACATGTTCTAGCTAGTTACAATAAATCCAGTTCCAGATCAATCCAGTTCAAGATTAATCCAGTTCCGGATCAATCCAGTTCCAGATCAATCCAGTTCCAGATCAATCCAGTTCCAGATCAATCCAGTTCCAGATCAATCCAGTTCCAGATCAATCCAGTTCCAGATCAATCCAGTTCCAGATCAATCCAGTTCCATATCAATCCAGTTCCAGATCAATCCAGTTCCAGATCAATCCAGTTCCAGATCAATCCAGTTCCAGATCAATCCAGTTCCAGATCAATCCAGTTCCAGATCAATCCAGTTCCAGATCAATCCAGTTCCAGATCAATCCAGTTCCAGATCAATCCAGTTCCAGATCAATCCAGTTCCAGATCAATCCAGTTCCAGATCAATCAAGTTCCAGATCAATCCAGTTCCAGATCAAACCAGTTCCAGATCAATCCAGCAAATTTAACAGTTATAACGCACAAGGACTTCGATGAGAGGACGTAAGAAAACAGCTACGACCGACAACAACTGTGCTCAACTACAAGTACAATGCTCGACACACGACTGCAGCGTCTGGACTACAATCGCATGCGATAGCAGTTAGTCTAAAGAAGACTTCATATGCGGCTTTTGTGCCAACATTCTCATATGAGACCTCTCCTATAAGAACATATCAACCTCCAACGTGTCCACTCAAACCACCCCAGTTGTTTCTGATATTTTTTGTTAACCCACTGATCCTGTCATCACATGCACTTCTAATCCCATGTCTTCACTTCCTAACACCCCCGTATCTCCCCTTCTGTCTCGTTTCTCAATAACCTACATCCATCAATCAAAATCATCTCCACCAACCTCCACTATCCTTCCTTTCATAACCTTTCCTCACATCGCTCACCACCCTCTCTATTATCAAAATCCTCTTTGTCTTCCGCTGTCAAACCTACTCCCTTGATATCCTCAACTCCCAGCTCTCCTATCGTGATCCCACCAACTCACGTTACTCGTCCTCATTTTCGGAAGCGCTTTTCTTCTCGCGATCGTTGCGTCATTGTCACTAATATCACGCCTTCCAACTCCTTATCTCCACAAGCATGTCTGGACCACGATGTTTCCGCCTTCAGATCCATTCACTCGTCTATTGTTCATGCGGATAAACCATCCTTTTTCAAGGACATTTCTCCTGCTGCATTCATCCGCCTAAATAAATCTTATCAATCTAATCATTCCCAGCCCCCTCTCCTAAAAGTTGTTTTCAAGCATTGCTCTCACGCGTCTTCTGTCCTATCCCAACGATTCAAAATCATGTCCTCTTCAGCCACTCGCATTTTCCCGATCACACCCACTCCGAAATCGTTCAACTCTCATCTGCCCGCATCGAAAAACGCAGTCGCGAGGAAAACGGCGAAACATATCTCTCCATCCGAAACATCGACGGAAATTTTTAGGTTGTCCGCACCCGCTTAAAAATTCGATGGCGCTCCATCTCCCCTATGTGTCTTCTCCACTAGCCCCTACAACCACTACACACGGTTTCCGCCTCGGCCTCCTCAACACTAGATCTATTCTCAATAAATCCGATCTTATCCTTAACCTATTCACCAAGCAATCCATCGATCTCTTCTGCCTCACCGAATTCTGGCACTCAGATTCCGACAACCTTTCCATTCGCCGTCTGCTCTCTGCCGGTTGCTCACTAGTTGAATTCGCTCGTCCCCTTAGCAAATCCCCTTCTAAATTCTCTAATCATGGCAGCATCGTCGCATTCGCGCGTCACCCCGCGACTCGTCGCAAAATCAATCCCCCTTTCAGTCCTTGCTCTTTTGAATTGCTCACTTGTCGTTATTCTAACCCAATCACTCTAGATCTCGCCATTGTATACCATACTGGTTCATCAGCTTCTAAAGCCTTATTTTTTTACCGAACTCGCTGACATTTTGTCCCACTGTTCTTTGTCCTCAATCCCTTCACTCGTTCTATGCGACATCAACATCCGCCTAGACCGTCCCTCTTCCACCGAGTTCATCCGGTTCATAAACATTCTATCCAACTATAACTACAAAACCCATCTCCACTGCCATCGCCCATATACTTAGTGGGGCACTCGACATCATCGCTCTCCCCGATCATTTTGCTGCCCACACCTCACTGTCCATTTTCGATCCTGGTCTATCCGATCACTTTCTCGTCACCCTTGATCTCGCTCACAACCACACCCCTCCTCACACACCTACAATACTAAGTCGCTCTTGGAGAAATCTTGACCTTTCCCATCTCCGCTATGCCTTACTCAAATCGTCTCTATCCTATCCAACAATAACATATTCCTCTCCTCACAATCTCGCCTTTCTTTTCGACTCTGAACTCACATCCATTCTCGATATTCTCTTGCCCTTCAAGTCTCACCCACACCGTCGCTTGCACCGTGCCCCATTGTTTGACATACAGTGCCTACTCTCAAAGCGTCGACTCCGCCATGCTTTTCGAGTCTATCACCGCTCTCTCAGTCGTGATTTCCGCTCTTTCCGTGATTCCTATCTTGCTCTTCGCCGGTCTTATCTCAACCTACTACGTACCAAACGCAACTCCTTCTGGCAGCATAAAATCATCACTTCATTCAACTCTAAGACTCTCTGGCATACTTTTAACTCAATCCTTGCTCGCTCCTCTTCGCCGTGCAACATCAATGCCAATGATTATTCGTCATTTCTCCAGACTAAAGTATCCACGTTGCTCTCTCACACTGGAAATCCGTTTCTCACAACCTTGTTTAACTCGTCCAACCGCAGTCGTATCTTCCCTTCACACTGGAAATCCGCAATCGTTCGTCCCCTCCTTAAAAAACAATCGCTCGACCCCTCCCTTCCTTCTAGCCATCGCCCCATTTCACTACTCCCTACTCTTTCTAAGCTCTTAGAACGCCTCATCTCAATACAAATCAACGCTTATCTCTCCTCATCCAATCTGTACTCTCCTTTCCAATCCGCTTTCCGCTCTAATCGTTCCACAGAAATCGCCTGCATGAAAGTTTACAACGACTTACTCATTTATCGAGACAAGGCTCTATATAGTGTTCTCATCTTCCCGGAACCGCCTCTCCGCCTTCGACATTGTCGACCACTCCGTCCTCCTTTCTCGCCTTCGTTATGATAATACGGCTTTTCTTCTTCCTCCGTAGCATGGTTTGCCTCATATCTATCCGACGGTTCCTTTCGCGTCTGTTCTAATTAATCATCCTCCCCTCCCATCCTTATATTTTGCGGGGTCCTACAAGGTTCAGTCCTAGGTCCCCTGCTTTTCTCTCTTCTGCTTGACTATATCTCTCCGTTTATCAAACCTTTTTCCTTTAACGTCACGCAATACGCCGATGGCATCCTCATCTATGTTCATGCACCCGCACATCACATACACGATATCGGCAATTCTGCCTCCAACTGTCTTTCTTCTATCTACGAACGTCTCTCCAATCTCCATCTCGTTCTAAACCCCGACAAGTCTAAAATAATGTGGATCCTCCCACGTAAACCAAATATATCTCTTTCCACTGTATCTTTTGCCTCATCGATCATCCCCATAGTCCACAATCTCACTTTCTTAGGCTTCCATTTCGATGATCACCTTTCGCTTTAACCTTTCGTCCCTGACACGGTCCGCTCGTCTAACTTAATTCTCTGTGACATCCGCCGTATCCGCTCCCTTATCGACTTCCGTTCTTGTATATCTTGTCTTTCATCACTTCTGTTCCCTAAAATCGATAGCTGCCTTAGCCTCTTCGCCAATTCTCCAAAATCCATCATCCTACCACTACAACGCATAAACAACTCCGCCGTTCGAGTGGTCTTTAGTCTCTGTCGCTTCGACCACATATTCACATATCTTGCCCAACTCTCCTGGCCCACCATCCACATCCGCATCAAACTCCGCCTTCTTCTCGTTACTTTTCGCTTCCTCGCTCTCGGCTCTCCATCGTTCATCAATCTTCCTTTCTTAGACGACACTCGTCCCACCTCGCTATCGCTGCGTTCCCGTCATACCCTCTTACTCCACGTTCCCAATTACTCCAACAACTATGGTCTCCAATCCTTCCTCGTCGCCGCCTCACTCGCCTGGAATCAACTCCCTCTCGACGTCCGCCGCGCTCCCTCATTTATCACATTTAAACACCTCCTCCGTTCACACCTTATCGACACATGATTTACAGTTTTGTTTTGTTGTGGTCATGTAAGCGTGCGCTGCACGCATTTGCCACGTTAAAATAAATCTTTTTTTTAAGTTTTTTTTCAACTGGTATTTATTTTTTATTGCTATTTTTTAAAGTAATCATTTGATTAATACAATTGACTTAAGGAGAACGTTTGTCCTCGTCGAGAAATGTCATTCTTTTAGCAAGACTGGCTGCTACCACCAGCCTACCATGTTCTTGCCCTTTGGAGCCATTGCCAGAATGCTGACAGCATTTCCACGTTGGATGGCGATGCTAACGTTTTGGAGGAGGTATGACATAGCACGTGATACCCCGGTAACGTGCTTCAATCTTTTTCCCAACTCCTTAACAAGAGCCAAAACGGAAGAGCCCAGTGATCCATAAGTCTCTACTCTAAAAGGGCATAATATGTGGGACATGTTCAAGTCGGCATATTTCATCCGTTTCCGCTATTCGGTATATGAAGCTGCTTCACTCGCTCCTTTGGCTGCATTCTTAACATTAATGGCTGCGAGGGCGTCCACGCAGGTGGCGTACCACATGAAACAGTTCCCTTCACGCCAAGGGCAAATAGTGACTCCATCAGGACGTCGACCATCCGTTCAGCATACATTGGATGGCTCTAGAATGTTTGGGGCGTTGACGGTGTTGAGAACTCTGCTTATCACTGAATATTTTTCCACGTGTCTGGGGAATCTGCCTCTCGAAATTCTGCATGCTAATCCGTGTCGTCCTGACTCGTCAACAGACGCTCCAAAATGACATATGTGTGGAGTAAATGTAGGAAGGCCTAGTCTTAGGGAAATGCTTAATCTCAAAACCTCGTCATAGAGCAAAATTCCTAGTGCACCAATCGAAACTATGTTTAGCCAAGCACCAGACTCACTTGTGGCTACCGCCATAATTCGCATGCGAGATGCCTGGTTTTCCGAGCCTTCAATTAAAGATTCATGAGCTCGTTTAACGAGGGGAGTGCCCCAAGTAGATTGTTTTTGGCCATTAGATGGTGCCTCACTGAGACCTGTCTTGGCCAACCAAGTTGAGTAGCCAGCGTCAAAATGTGTGCAATGTGTAGGGTTATTCAAAAGAATGTTGACGCAGTCCTTTGTTGCCACTTAAGACGATAAAAAAGCCGGAAGAGCAATATCGGCTGAACTACGGATCCCCAAACCACCGAAAGGCACGGGCAATGAAGCTTGATACCAAGAATCGTACGTTATCGCGGAATTTGTGATGAGGGATAAATATTTTTCCAGTACACCATCGAGCTTATAGTGTTCCGCGTACATGTTGAAGCAAGGATTTGTATGGAACCTATAAAGCAGTCTGGGCATGTAAAGACAGTTCTTTACAAGGAAAAAGGCCTCGTGAGCACGAAGTTCGCAAACCCCAGTGCACATTAATACCAATTGCTTATCGCTCTGAGCCAAATCTTTCGGTGAATTCTCTTCAAAGATAACGCTTCCAAGGATTTGCAAATTTTCCCGACCGAAACATATTTTATGTTTTGGGCTACGGATGAAAAGGTAGTTGTCATCTGTTCGATTTCATCTTCCCCCATATTCAGGAACATAAGCTCACATTTGCCTGCATTGAGCTACAGACCAATTCGGTTAGCTGATGCCAAAATCATCTCAAAATCGTGCAGCACAACAGAGGAATCTCCTTTAGCGTGCGTCGTCCAATTACCATGCGCTAAATGTGGATTGAAGGGAGTGCGAAATGGGATTTACTGCTAGAGCAAAACCAATTGGGCCAAGGGGATCGCATTGTTGAACGCCTGTTTTTGACCAAATGAGTCGATCTTCATAAACCAGAGGTATCTGAGAGCCGCCCAGATGTATCTGGGACGTGTTCTTTTACTGCTTCGAGAACACCGCGATCTATAGTGTTAAAAGCATTTCGATAGTCTATTTTGAGAACAACTGTGGGCTGTTGGTAGTTTATTATGAATAATTGAAATGAGTGACAAATCGCTTCTGCTCCGCATGGTGTACAACATCCTAGTTGGTATGGACGGAGGTGATCACCCAATTTTTGTGATATCCTTATACACAGTATCTTGGAAGCAATGCGACGGAGTGTACTCCCGATTGCGATTGGACGAATCACGCCATCCGTCTTATTAAGTTCACATAAGGACGCCGAAAAGGAAAGCTGCACTCCTTCCGCGACGAGATTGCCATTGATAAAACGACTCGAATTTTCTAATGGATAGTTTTGAGGAATGAAACTATCTCTTGTGTGTGAAGGGTGCATTTCCTTAGGGGACTGAAAGGAACTCTCTATATTGTCAGCAAAGGAGTTTGATGATGTGTGTAGCCGTACAGCCCACGAACATCACAGTCTGCAAGCTTGATAGAAACTCGTTCGCACAAGGCTTTTGATTTCGGAGGTATCGAATGGGCATTATTTTTCATTGGTTTACAGGGGTTCGATTGTTTGGTAATCTTAAGGAAGCTATCATCAAACTTCAAAATTCTATCCTTGATCATAGATGTAAGGGAACGTCCGGATGATTCACCTGATGTAAGCACGAGTCTAGATAAAGTGAATAAGCGAAGCCAGCTTGTTGAACTGTTCTCATCCACACAGTCATTTAAGAGGCGGGTAAATGCCTTAGCTGTATGGTATCTAGCGCCCTTCGGTATTTGTTTCAAAACTGATATAGGGAGATGCCAGAACAGCTGATCTAAGTTGGGTATATCGTTCAATTTTAAGATATTAAGAGCTGGGTTATTTGCAGTTTGTTTATGTTGTAATGCAGAAAGTGTACGCATAGACACCTCACACCAGGAACGAAGGGCCCCGTGAACCCGGAATTTTCCAAATTTGGTGATCATGCAAGTAATTTTGCAAATTGGACATTCCCACTCGACAGGGACAGGTTGAGTGGAGTGGGTAGCGTCAGACTGAGGAGGCACATACTCAGCAAGATGCGGGTCACTTATCATATGTGGGTATGACGATCCAGCGGCGGTTGATGATTCTGTCGCGAATCTGGGCTTACTTTGTGCTTATCTACGTAGTCTGCTTTGTAAACTTTGTTATGTCCTTCGTGGATTCGTCGATGTGGTGTCCACTTAAAGTTGTTGAATGAGATTTGGCACTTGTAATTGTTGAAGCACTTGTAATCGTTGTTAATTCCTCCAAATTTTACATATTTGGGTTTTGCAAAACCCTGAAATACTGGTGGCCATCTTCAAAATACCGTACTATGTGAGCCAGTGCTTCTGCATGCCATACTAATAACAATATGAAGAAGATTGAATGCGTGGTCACCCCAGAAGGAAAAATTTACATATCGTGTTTCAGGACTATAGTGGCTAACAGATCCCTTATTATAACCCATCATTGCTGCATTATAGGAGCTTTTAATTGCCCATAGAAGGTTATTCGAGTCAAACAGCTATTGCACTATTATCTTATATTCATTTTTACGGTCGTCTTCAGTTAGGCAATATCTAAGCATCCTCAGGAATAATAACTGAGTAGCCGACATTTTATATTTAATTGGAGAGATAGAAGTGCACGGTGTGATAATGTTGATAACACCTTCTTTTTGGTATACCCTAGTAGTAGTTATATCATTGTAATGCATACATTGTACGTCCCGGAAGAAAATAACACCATTTTATTTTACGCATATGTTCCGTGTAATCCTCGGATCTGAGTTAGTTAGCATATCCAACACGTTCTCCTGGGAATGATGTGGTCCCTTGATACACATAAGCACGTCATCCACATATATACACCAGTATATTAGGCCTTTTATGCGCGAATATACATTTGCTTCCACCTTACTCATTAATAAGTCTGCTAGCGTTGGCCCTAATGGGGAGCCCAGCGCGAAACAGTCTCTTTGTCTGTATAATTTTTGTCAAATGAGAAGTTGGATTCAGTAGTGCATTTATTCAGTAGTGTATTCAGTAGTTCAATTATCAAGTTTACAATACGTACATTATATTGTAAATCTCGAAAACTACACTCACGATTAGAGGCCCTAACCGCAGTAATCACAACAGAAATTTCGTATTTTTCTTGGTTTATTCTAAAATTAAAGTTTTATGCTCGTTCATTAAAAACTAAGACAATTATTAAATTTGGCATCATTATTGTGATTCATTTAATTTTATTTACGTAGTGTTTTATGACAATCTCGTACAATTAGGTTTATTTAATCGATCAAATCAATTTGGACAGGTTCGATAAAATCAGTTTTACTCCTAGTCGTTTTCATCGTCAGAAACCATAGATTTGTTTTCTCAAAATAAAAATTTTACAAACCTCAAGAAACAATCGCTCGACCCCTCACTTCCTTCTAGACGCTTTAAAAATGCTCTCCTACAAGTTTTGAGTTTAACTTTAGGGCGATATAGTTAGACAATTTATAAGCGTATGTATATAGGAAGCCACAATTGGTTTAGCTCCATGTCCTACTTTATGTATTTTTAGAAATACATAAAGCCGCTCGGCGGAGCGGCATAGCTTGTGCCACGCCGCGCGTCCCCAGGTTGCGGATAGGGAAAGGACCTGCAGATATGCAGGTTAGCTGCGATATAAGCGAGCTTCGGCCTGACGAATAAGCAGTCGCGGACAGCAAGCAGCAGCGTTATCGCGATGGCGTCGTAAAGCGTGGCAGCTTTACGTCTATAAAAATCCATTCATCCAATGGGGCTTAACGCTATGATATGGCGAGTCGATCCCGCCATTAAATAAGGATCTGCCACTTGTCGCCGGACAAGTTATCCTATTGGTTTAGTACCAACTAGGCCCACGCTTATATCTATGGTTGACGATAAACTGTTGCGACAGGCCAGTCACAAAATCAAATCGACGCATCATGACAGAAAAGCCTTCCAATGTTTGCACTGGGACTAGGGCGTACACCGCAATCGACGCGGCAGGGCGGGTCCCGGCTCGGCCGAAAAATATACGAGGGTTCTTGACGCAAGGACGGCGTCGGGGCACAAGCCAAGTCCAAAGGAATAAGGAGACGTCAGGCGAAAAGATTCGTGTAGCATCTCTGAACGTGGGTACTCTCACTGGTAACGTTGATGAGATCGCATCAATGCTGAGACGAAGACAAATAGATATTTGTGCACTGCAGGAAAACGGTGGAACGGATCTAAAGCGTACAATATGGAGCAGGAACGTGGTAACAGTGGCTACAAGCTTCTCTGCTATGGTACGGTGGGAACTAGCAGCGGAGTAGGTATTGCAATTTCTGATCGACTCCGTGATTCAGTTATGGAAGTCAGTCGCTACACCGATCGACTCATGAAAATAAGCATTGCAACTGCGGACCGCATAGCTCACATTTTCTCCGCATATGCACCACAGACTGGACGCAGTGAGATGGAGAAAGATGCCTTCTGGGAAACGCTAGACGCTCACACACGGGAAATCTCTCCTGCAGACCTCATCATAATTGCTGGAGATCTCAACGGACATGTCGGGCAGAATGCTGATGGATCTCCATGCCATGGTGGTAAAGGCTATGGTCGACGGAATAAGGATGGAGAACGAATAATTGAGTTTGCTGACTCGCATGATCTCGTTATTACCAATACATGGTTCATCAAGCGATCCACGCAGCTCCCAACATATTACAGCACGAACATTAAAACCCAAATCGATTATATTCTCGTGCGGCGTAAAAACTTGTCCACTGTAACTAATGTGAAGGTATTACCATACGAGACACTAACAACGCAACACTGCCTAATAATTGCAGTCATGAAAATCAAGCCACCGCAGCAAAACGTGATGGAAAATCGCACGGGACCATCAAGAACCAAATGGTGGAATTTTGGCGATCGGGAAGCAGAGATAATCTCGAGGATATGGCTTCCCGAAGTAACCACAGTTGAAGAAACGTGGAGCAAGACTGCACATATAGTACACACCATAGTGGATAAGACACTTGGTCGTACAAAGGCCGGTAAAAGATACATTAAGCGCGATACGTGGCTCTGGACTGAAGATGTGAAATCGAAAGTCAAGGATAAGAAACGAATGTTCCATATATATCTCGGCGACAAGACACAGGCAAACTTGCATGCATACCACTTAGCCAAGAGAAACTCAAAAAAGGCCGTTGCGATTGCCAGTGCTGTACACTACGATAAGGTGCACAAAAGACTCTATACACGCGATGGTGAACGAGACCTATTTCGGCTTGTGAAGCGAAGGCATCAAAACACGCAGGACATCGAAAAGTTTTACTGCATTAATGGAAGGGACGGCAAACTAATAATTGATCGACAGAAAGTTCGAGATAGATGGCGTGATCATTGTGAGGAAATCTCAAATGAAGAGTTTCCGCATCTACCGATCCCAAAAGTTGCAGAAACGTCCGGTTCATTACCTCAAATAAGTGAGAACGAGGTGAAAGATGCATTAAAGCGTATGATGACTAGCAAAGCCACAGGTCCAGACGACATTGCGACTGAGCTCTGGAAAGCCAAAAGCTGGGACCCAATCCCCTGGCTAACCAGTTTCTTCAACAAGATTATTGATGAGTATAGGATACCGAGCGACTGGCAGAGCAGCACCACGATACCAATATGGAAAAAGAAGGGGAACGCAGCGGACTGCTCAAGTCACCGTCCAATTCGACTGCTCTCGCAAACGAT
Source organism: Pomphorhynchus laevis (assembly GCA_012934845.2). NCBI lineage: Eukaryota > Metazoa > Acanthocephala > Palaeacanthocephala > Echinorhynchida > Pomphorhynchidae > Pomphorhynchus > Pomphorhynchus laevis. The sequence continues at coordinate 193,838 of WNNJ02000360.1, read as the reverse complement.
GAAAATATTTTAACGAATTCTAGATAAGCGTATCCGTGACATTGTTGATATTACCGTAAACCAAACAGGATTCGTAAAAAACTGTGGCACCACTGACGCTATCGTCAGCAGCAGGGAAGAAGACAGCCACAAAGGAAATTTACTACATCGCCAGAACGGAACGATCAAATTCTCTAATAACAGTCTTCAGCGATAGCTCATCATCAGTAATGTTGAACGAACAGCAAAATGCAATGCTTGAACAGATGATGCATGCAATTGCCAGATTGGAGCATAATGTACGGGACCTGCAGAATACGAATACGTCGACAACCAATCCTGATATTACTATGGCACCTGCTACAAACAATGAGTTCAATCAGAATGACGTTAAGGAGCTCATTGGTCGGATTGAGACAACGCTCAATAATCCAAAGGCAAAACCTCGGGATACGCACGAGCTAGCTGCGTACTTAAGCATCTTGAAGGCAATGACGGAAGAGGATCTGAGTACCTATGTGGCAAAGGAATGGTTCCAGATCTTCTTCCGCCGTGTAGTGACAATATATATGGCTGTCACTCACGGGTGGCAGACAGTGGCACCCCAGTTACCACGTGTGACTGGGGTGGAAGCTGATTTGGCCAGAAGAGTAGGCCTTGATCTCAATAAGCCGATTTAATTGCCATACACCCAACATGCGTTTATGCCTAAGGAACAGCTGACGGTAAGAACACAGAATAGTCGGCCACAAGCTTCATCAAAGCGAAAGAATCGCAGGTAAAGGACTATTTTGTTGTTGTAAAAAAATGTAAAGAATTTCTCTTTGCTTTTTGACCTTTAAAAAGCTGGGGTATATTTTTCTTTCTTTGGTCTAGTAACTGAAAGGACGGGTATGAGGAAATAGCTAAGCAAACGATACTCAAGTGAGACTGGGGTCAAATGATCAACCTGCACTTTGAAACGGTATACGCCCTTATTGAAAAACTCATATCCAATGAACTATCAACATAATACTGGTAGGGGTCTGTTTTTGTAATAGTTGTTTACTCCCTACAGGTGTTATGTTGGTAGCTATCATTATCCTTCTTAGTTATAGATAGCAATCCTTTAAAAATTAGGAAGGTTATACATCTGAAATATGATTCCTTCTTTACTTTTAAAGGATTAGTGTACTAATAATTGTTACATTATTATAGCACGATTACTACTTGTGTATTCACACAATGGTTACGAATTTCTCTTCTTGGACAAAGAAAGAAATTCTATCAGTTAAGATCAGGTTATTACTAATCTATCTTTTATAAAGTTTGGTTTAAATCCCTGAAACCTCTTAGTGATCATAAGTTATGATTACCTAGGAAGTGCAACTAGCATTGTTTTACAATAATCTAGTCTGCTTTAATAGTTATTATCAGAACAACGTCTAAAATAATTAAAATTTTGATATAATCAGTTATAGAACATAACTTTATCAACTGCCTTCTACCATGTCTTGCACAGGAGCACAGCTTTTTTCCCACACGTTCTCACGTGATTTTTTCGGAGAGTATAAATACCCCGAATCGAAGTTCTAACACTTGTGCAAACATCGTCAGCAGCAGGGAAGAAGACAGCCACAAAAAATTTTGTGGCTGTCTTCTTCCCTGCTGCTGACGATGTTTGCACAAGTGTTAGGAGCTTCGATTCGGGGTATTTATACTCTCCGAAAAAATCACGTGAGAACGTGTGGGAAAAAAGCTGTGCTCCTGTGCAAGACATGGTAGAAGGCAGTTGATAAAGTTATGTTCTATAACTGATTATATCAAAATTTTAATTATTTCAGACGTTGTTCTGATAACTATTAAAGCAGACTAGATTATTGTAAAACAATGCTAGTTGCACTTCCTAGGTAATCATAACTTATGATCACTAAGAGGTTTCAGGGATTTAAACCAAACTTGATATAAAAGATAGATTAGTAATAACCTGATCTTAACTGATAGCTGCTTTTTCTTGTAGAAAATTCTCCTCTTTTGCCTTCGCTGTCAGATGAAGGGACATCGCGTGTGATTTCTGGTTAAATAGAATCGACACGGAAGACACGTAGCTATGTGGGAATTAGCTGTGATGTCATAGAGGAAGAAACAAGCAAAAAAGAGAGTATATCGTGGTTTTACCAACGATTGGGTATGTCAGCCGGATTTTTATCCGTAGGAATCCATTGTATAGGAGTTCCGTGCATATCCTGAAGGAAAAGATTCCCCATTGGAACCGTTTTCGCTCTCCCTTTGAGAACTGAATGATATACACCTTTGTTATCGGTATATATCTTAGCGTCTGGGTATAGTTGATGACCACACCAGGCGGCTAATAATTCAGCCTCAAATATAGGAATTTCATATGGTAAGACATATGTGTGAACATTCCCTTCTAAACCAACAATCCCAATTTGTGTTTGGGTAGCATCCACAAAGATCTTTTCATGACATGCTTGATGTTGTTTAGGTAGAATCAGAAGCTCCTTATCAATGAGCCACTCCAAAAACCAGGACTGCCAAGGCTCATCCTGGTATAGGAGCTTATGCGCAGTGGAAAAGAAAGGAAGATAGTAATTTATCAAGCCTCTCAGACGCATTCCTTGGCGACTAGAGATGGGTGACTTCAAGATTCTCAGATACGCTACCGCCGCCCTAAAGCGAGATAAAGCATCTGATGTAATCTCAACACCATCAGCCGACCAAGTGCCTCCTAAGAATGTTAACTTCTTACGGGGGCGTAGAATGCTCTTCTCTAGATTTAGACATAGATTTCCACTTTTGCAGAGAGAAAGAAGCTTACGCACTGCTGATGCTAGAACAGTCCTTGAATCATGCGAGAGGATCATATCATCTATATGAGTCCAAGCTTCAACCCCTTCTTTACGAGCGAAATGTGTAATGGCATTGCCAATCATTTGCGCCCAAACAGGCCCCAAGGTATACCGAAAGGCACGACTTTGTAATGGTAGTATTTACCATTATACTCAAAGGCGGTTTTAAGCCAATCGGAAGGGCATAAAGGAATTTGGTAAAACATCGATTTAAAATCGATTTTCACGTACCACTCCTTACATACAATATGCTCTCTATCCAAGACCTGATATATGGAAGGCAGATAGAAATCTGGGGTTTTACACCCATCCCATATCCGCCCGTCATAAATCAGTCTATAAGAGTCCTTCTTGGATATCAAGAATACTCTAGAGCAGTATTGCCGGTTAGCCCGCTCCTAGAAAACCACTTGGAGAAAAATCAGCCGCTCCACGTTGTATTCTTGGATTTGGAAAAGGCTTTTGATCGTGTACCACATGAATTATGTATGCGCTGCGTCAGCATTAAGTCCCGGAACATCTAATCCGATGGGTTATGCTGCTCTACGAGAATACCGAAAGTCGGGTTCTAAGCGCAGCTGGAATGTCACAGCCATTTCAAATATCAGTGGGGGTCCATCAAGGAAGTGCTCTCTCACCGGCATTATTCAACACAGTTATGAACGCTATAACGCGTGATATCCAAAAGTAGATTCCATATACCATTCTTTACGCTGACGATGTCTGGCTGGCGGCGGACAACAAAAATGATCTGTAGGAATCAACTACTGTATGGAATAACCGACTCGCACAATACGGACTACGACTTAATCTAGACAAGACCGAATACCTCACAGCAGACCCACATGAAAGTGGCACCATCAATATTAATGGCTTTGACCTGAGACGTACGGACCGGTTCAAGTACCTCGGAACCATACTCTCGGCAAGCGGCGACGTGACTTATGAAGTCAATGCACGAATAAGCTCAGCGTGAACAAAATGGCGAGCGACGACAGGTGTTTTATGTGACCGTCGCATCAAGGATAACCTGAAATCAAAGATCTACCGCTCAATCATTCGCCATGTGCCTATGTACGGCACAGAGTGCTTGCCTATTACCAAGGCAGCGAAACGACGCTTTACGGTTATGGAGACGAAAATGCTGCGGTGGATAAGCGGAATTACCCGGTATGACCACGTGACAAATATGGACATCCTCCGAAGATACGGCGTCGCCCCTATCGTAAATAAAATGCAAGGGCCCAGACTCCGGTGGTATGGCCACATGTTGCAGAGTGAAAATTAAACCCTTGCAAAGACCGCCTTAAAGTATGAGATCATAGGCAAACGCCCGAGAGGTCGACCCAAGCACCGATGGTTAGATGGCCTTCACACAGATCTCAAGGCAGCTGGACTTCACCCAGACCAATTTTCACCCAGACCGGATTTTATTCAAACCCTTAGAGTATTTTGACATTGAAATTTTGTATTCTTCCCTTTGCAGCATTGTATTTGTTATTTTATAGATGAACATTGATTTTCGATCCATGGACAGGGTCGAAAATTCTGAAAATTTTTCAATTTCAAGTAATTGTTAAATTTAGTTTAACTTCGTAAAGTATTATCATATGATACTATTTTAAATTTATTGATATTTATTGGTTAATTACCTAATGTTATATATTCCAGTTTATCCATAACTATAAAACCATTTCCTTTGCCTACCTTACATGTCACTAGCGGTCCCTACATATTCTTTTGTATAGACCTTACATGCAGGAACTGAAAAAGAAAATGTTGCATGAACAAGTGTAAGCAACGATTTTGATTCTGGCATTAACCGAAATGAAACTTTATTAATGCAATATTTTTTCTTTTTCATTTTTATGTTAATTTCTGAAGATGCTAATATTTACTAGCGAAATATCAAAATATTTTTTTGTCATTCAATTATACTTGATTGTTCCTGGAAATTTTAAAATTTAAAATACAGATCAGGATGGATATATTTCTAAAAATTTATTTAAATTATTAAGATAAAATTTTTTGTGGATAATAAACTGAATGGACAAAGTGTTAACTGAATATCAGTTATTCTTAATATTGTTAAACAAGATGCTATTTCTGAAGATGCTAGTAGTTACTAGTGAAATATCAAAATAATTTTTGTTGTCGTTCAACTATACATGATTGTTCATTGATATAAAAAAATACATTTTTAATAACATTTTGTTGATTTGTATATTGTAAATTTAATATTTTAATAATATTTTGTTGATGTATAATTCTACATTATAAAAACAAAAAAAATCATTAAACTTGCATGAGAATTAGCACAAAAATTTCGTATAAAGAATACATAGTTTCAGTATTTCTGACAGAGGTGTTTATGAACGGGAAAGCAGTCCACATGTCAATAATAACTTGTCAGTAGAACTAATCAGATCAGATAATGAGGTGTCTATGTATTTTATACTATAAATAAATAAAAATAAAGATAAATAATAAATAATTATATAAGATTTCATAAAATTTATATTTATATCAAGTTAAAATTTAAAATCAAAATTTAAAGTAAAAGTCAGTATTTATGAATTGAACAATAAATAACAGACGATTTATAAGAATAGGGATTAGCGGTCATCAGGAATAACTGCTATGTTATCAGATTTCAGCCCTTATTCTTCGACACAACATAGCTGCGGGGTCAAATACGTGGTATTGACGTATTTCTCGTTATTTTAAATTTGAATTTATTCAATTTTTAGACATTATGAAACACTGATAGTCAAAGTTTCTGATTTTAATTAATATTTATATTGAGCAGTGTCAGTCAGTAAGACTCATACATTCGTTGACAGTTCTTTCATAAGGATATATTTAAGGTTCTGAATATGCGTTCTGTTCGCAATATTCGCAATCTACGAGATATGTAATTGCCTTGCCATATATTTCACAAATAACATCACGTTTTGCGTGGTCTGCTAATTAATTCGGTCTACTCGTACTTTACAGGGTCATTCCATTTGTTTCTGTCTCGGCCATGTTGTGCGGTCCAACACAATTTAACTTGAACAGATAATTGTAAATCCATTGAATCGTTTGAGCTAACATTGTTTATTTTGAATTGTGATTGATGATTTATTACCTTTTTCTAATTAATAATTAATATACTATATATAAATAAAGATAGATAAAAAATAATTATATAAGATTTTATACAATTTATATTTATACCAAGTGCGAATCTGATTGCACTTGTGAAAGAACCCGATGGAGTGCGTCCTATCGCGGTCGGGGAAACGCTTAGACGACTGCTCAAAATGTGCATGTCGTAAACTCAGCACAGTCTTTTTGTCAGTGTTGCAACCAACTCAGCTCGGTGTAGCAACTAAAAATGGGGTTGATAGCATAATACACATTGTGAGAGATGAACACACTCGACGACGCGATAAGGATGACTGGGTGTGGGCTAAGGTCGATCTCAGAAATGCTTTCAATTCTATCAGCCGATATGCCATATTCAGTGTAATTCAACGATCTGTCCCGCAATTAATGTCGTGGTTGAGATACTGCTAATCCGAGCCATCATTGCTTCGATTCGGAAATTTGGAGCCCCTTCGATCATGCCAAGGCGTACAACAAGGAGATCCCTTAGGACCGTCTCTATTTTCATTGGCAATTCATGATTGCATCACTTCGGTTGGTTGCTTACATGGAATACATTGAAACCGCTGGTATTTGGATGACGGCATAATCGGAGGGCATCCCACAGCAGTAGCTGATGCGCTGGCTTACCTAGAAAGAGAGTTTGCTCTACTCCGTTTGGACCTTAACTGGCAAAAGACCGAGATTATAGGCTCTGCCGTAGCCTTGCAAACTTTCTCAGAGGCATGTGATCTCAACCAATACTTAATAAAAGTAAAAATTTTTGCTTGCTCGGCACACCTATAGGGTGCCAAGATTTCGTTAATGATCAGCTGATGAGAGTAAATTTGCCAAAATTAAGAAGTCAAATCGATTTGATAACCACCATTCCTGATACACAGGTCGCTTACTTACTACTGCGACATTGCGCCAGTGCCCCGAAAATAAACCACCTGATGAGAACGATTGATCCTGACTATGGCAACACGTTTTACAAAAGTTTTGATGATTCGACCATTTCCGCTTTTAGCGAGATGACGTCTGTCCAGCTAAACCCACAGATACGAACCCAAATTACGCTTCCTTTAAGGTTGGGTGGCTTTGGGATCCGCGAAACTGTGAAGCATGCACCTTGTGCGTACATTGCCAGTGTACAAAGGGTATGTGCCGAATGGGGACTTTCTGTCAATACTTTCCCAGGACTATCTGACTTTATCGAGAGATTATCTTCACTACATGAATCACTACCAATAATGCAATCTGACAGTCAACACAAGCTATCAAAGCTCCTCGATAATATAGTTCACGAGCAAATGCTTACGGACGTTCACTACTTCAACAGAGCTCGATTGCTGGCTGTGTCACGCCCTCACGCCAGTTCTTGGTTACGAGTGGTCCTAAATAAAGCGCTCGGAATGGACATGCCCCCTTCGCAGTTTTGCGCCTTAACTCGATTTTGGCTTGTCTATTTTCACCTGGAGTTCGGTGTGGGCGATGCTTTTTCCCCGCTGATTCAGTCGGCCTACATGCGCTGACCTGCCAATATGGGGGTTACCCGGGACTGCGACACAACGGAATTCGCGATGTGGTCTTTCATGCCGCTCAATCTGCAGGAATGCATGTCGCTTTGGAGGTAAGGAACCTTATACCAGACCTTCGTGATGACCTGCAGACGTTTTGATTCATGGGGACCCTCCTCGTGCAGTTGATTTCGCTGTAACACATCCACAACAATCAGCGTGCATAGCAAACGCATCGATAACGCCAGGCTATGCAGCGACAATGTATGCAGTCAATGTCAAGGAGAGGAAGTATATAGCACGTATGGAGTCCGCTGGTTATCAATTTATACCGGCAGTAGTGGAGACGTATGGGGGCTGGAACGACCAAGGCGAACGTCTCATGCGATCGATAGCAAGACAGTTATCCGCCACAACTGAAATCGAATATCATAAAACGGTAGATCACCTATTCCAAAGAGCATCGTTGGCCCTCATGCGCGGAAATGCTCGGGCAATCTTAGCGTCGTTGAATGGACGCAACCACCCACTATCTGATGCCCCACAGACGATAATGGAAACACCGAAGCGTCGTCTGTTCAATACTGAACCATACAATGATATCGCTGGTATATTAACTCGACTATCATCAGTCGAAAGCGAATCATGTAGGGTTCCGTTGCAAGCATTAGACGCGCCAACCGAATCAGCTGCAAATACGGCAAAGGAGACAAGCCAGGTAGACGCCGGCGGGGAGGATGTGGCGAGCTTGGACACAAGCCGCTCGTGGCGGAACTGAAGAGTTTGTGAAGAGCTCACACTAAATAATTTACATTATATCTTGTTGAACTTTGTAAATTTTTTGTACATTTATTTCTTCTTAACGTGAAATACAACGCATTTGAAATTTTATACCAAGTTAACATTTAAAATTAAAATTTAAAATCACTTTTTATGAATTGAATAATAATATGAATAATGATATGTTGTACATTTAGATAGATATGTTGATGACGCTTTCTTTGTCTTCAACTCAAAATTAGCACCCCGCATAAATGACATTGTGGACACATTATATAGTAAATATAAGCGCATTAAATGGACTGTTCAACTAGAAGAAAAAATAAAATTAATTTCCTGGATTCGAAAATTATTAAAAACAACAATAAACTGGAAACCACAGTTTATCGCAAAGATGTACAAACAATTCTATTTAATTGGAAAACTGTTACCCCGATTATGCGGAGAATTTCATTAGCAAGATCATATTACTTCAGAGCTTTTAATATTTGCTCTAATAGAAATCTACTTACAAGTAGATTTCGATTATTTCTATTAGATTTCAATTTTCTACTTATATTATCTCTTTTCTCTATTTTTGAGATAAGGACCATCAATTCAATATATTTTTAAAATACTTGAATAAAAAATCAGATCACGTAACGAGTCAGCGTATATTAAATTATTTATAAATTGAACATTTAGCTGGGTAAACGAGAAACAAGGAGCTTAAGAAACCTTAGCTTCGCTCCGGGGGACGTCCTCTAGAAAAGAAGACTAATCCCGAGATAGCCTGAGTACCCCCAGAGGCGCACTTGGATGTTCCCATTTAATGACAGATTTTGATTGATTGACTATAGTTTTAATTATTATATTATTATTAATAATAATAATCATTAATTGAACAAAATGATAAAAATAAAATAAAAAATAATTAAATTATATTGTAAAGAAATTTATTTATTCGCATAACCTTTCCATAAGGATTGAAAACAAACAAATATAACATTCAGTAAACAGGATATATATTTAAGATCAGTTATCATCATGCTAATACTTAAATAGGAATTTCGGCAGGTGTGTAGTTTCTCAATGTCAGCTAATCCTAATTTAGACAAATATGGACAAGAAAAGACATGCAGTAAAGATGCACACGGAGCCACAGAATACACATTTACATTGAACGGAGACTCGATGAATTGGAATATTAATAATGCAAAATTTATCATGATAACCGTGAATTAAAAACCTCAGTATTAATGGTCTCTTAATATAACAAGCCTGCTGCCAGAGTCTGTAAAAATATGGGTGCTAAATAAATCTCAGGGTTAAGTTTGAATATTTTCAGAATAAATTCAGATTCATTAATCGAAAACGTTTGATCTTTTGGCAAATTGAAAATTGCGCCAATAAAATTAGAGCAAGTAGGAATGCGGGATAATATGGCGACCGATGTAGGAAAACATTTAACTGAAACACTTACTATGTGCTTAATAAATTTGTTCTGACAGTTATCAATTTGAGCAAAGTTCGAAGAGGATAAGTTCGATCATATTACCGGTAAACCGTATGTCAAAATTAATAATAGCATTACACGAAAGTATTTAATAGCACCTTCGTATGATAGAGCACCCAGATTACGTACACTACAGGTATCCATACAAATCTTCGAAGCCTTTTCCTCAACATGGAAAGTGAAAGACCATCTAAAATTCAACTGCAACCCGAGATATGTAATATTCCTGCAAAATTCAAGAGGCTGAGAGTCTAAAATAAGTTTATTATTTTTATCTCATGGACCTCCACGCCTTAATTTTACAATCTTAGATTTGCGCACATTTATTTTCAAAAAATTGTCCATACAGTATTTAGATAATTTATCCAAAGCTAGTTGAGATTCGTGCAGACTTGTAGACATCATAGCTAGGTCGTCTGCATATAGTACCGTCATTATCGAGCTTCTACAACTACAAATTTTATGAGGTAAATCCGCTACGAAAAACGCAAATAAAGTAGGAGTCAGAGGGTTGCCCTGCATGACACCCTGTGTAGATGAGAAATATTCAGAATTATTTAGGCCGTCAAAAACTTTAAGGTAGTTTGGTTCTAAGATGTTATTTATTAAATGTAGTAATCCACCATTTATGTGAAAATAATAAACTAATTTGAAAAGCAGCAATGTGCGATTAACATAGTCAAAAGCCTTAGCAAAATCTGTGAATATGGTATATAAAGGCTTTCTAACAGAAAATGATTCTACTTCATTCCTAACAATGCTCAATGCATTTAAAGTTGAGCGGTTAGTACGAAAACCAAATTGTTCATGTGGAAGCAAATATTCGCGGAATTTTATGATGCGACGAGTCATGACGAAGGATAAAAGCTTATAGGTATGGTTAAGAAGAGCAATACCACGATAAGAATCAACATTATTAGCATCATCCTTTCCTTTATACAATGACTTAATAATACCTAATTTCCAATATTCAGGAACAGTGCAGAACCTAAGAAAGCAGTTGAAATGAAAACCCAATAATCTGCAATGATATCGAAAGATTCTCTAATAATTTCTATGCATAATTTATTAGGACCAGCGACTTTCTTATTCTTCATTGTATTGATACACACATGTAGTTCTTCTTTCGTAAATAGAGAATTTAATGGATCGCAAAGTGACGGCGTATTATGAGAGATGACGTTATTTAATTCATCTTAAATCAACAACATTTTGTCCACCTAAAATTTCCAAAAAGTGCGAACTCTATTCTGTAAGAGCAATTAAAGAAGGCCTTAAAAGACGGTTAGTTGTAAGTTTCAAAAAAACTTTTATTTTATTTTGTTTTGCTTGCATTCGCTTGCTTTATTCACGTTTTATTCTTGTTTTATAATACTAAAAAAATTTTAACATAATAATAGATGGTTATACAGTCAACAAGGAAAAAACAACTATAAACAAGACAAATTAAGACAACCACAGTTTAATGGCATTGTTCGGTCTTCTCCAAAACTTACGGCCTCAGGTCCAGTATGATCTGAGCCCTCTAACCAATCCAACACGTCGCATTCCGACTGAACCACCCGGGGTCTTTCACCCCCCCCCGCCCCGAATAGTCAAATCGAGGCGAACAATGCTGGGTAAACGAGAAACAAGGAGCTTAAGAAACCTTAGCTTCGCTCCGGGGGACGTGCTCTAGAAAAGAAGACTAATCCCGAGATAGCCTGAGTACCCCCAGAGGCGCACTTGGATGTTCCCATTTAATGACAGATGCTGAACCCGTTTCAGGGCCCACCCTGCTCTCTTTAGAATACGTTTAAGCCTATCCAGGTAAGCTTTCGCCGATCAATAAACCGTAACGGTGAACCTCAGGTATTTTACTCGACTCGAGAAGATAGGGAGTGGTTGGGCTTGCAATTTAATCTCTTTAGTTTCTTTTTGGTTGTAGGGGCGCCATGAAAGACAACCACCTGCGATTTGCTTGAGTTTAGAATAAGATTGGAAGCGGGAAGCTGATCTTTTAATTCTAAAAAGAAACGGCTGATGTCCGAGACTACATCTTTGCACCTGTGTCCCGATAACAGGGATGTGGTATTATCACCGTATACCACCAAATATTGATCTCGTTTAAATTTTCTATAGAGTATAATGAAGACAGCAAGATACAAGATTGGAGAAAGTGGGGATCCTTGAAGCACACCCGTATTAGGGTAGAACTGACGCGCATCAAGGTCGTCTTCATAGAAGAATCTCTTGGTGTACAACAAAATATCCGCCCTGTTAACAATTCCGGCATGCAATCCGAAGGGTATGTAGATACGGTCAAATGCAGCAGTAAAGACAAGGAAAACAGTCACAACGAGATGATGGCTATTATCCCGACAGAACTGCTCCACCTCACCAATTGCTGAATGGAACGAGCGACCTTTAACAAACTTATGAAAACCTGGTGGAATTAAATTACGCCTACATAGATGGTCGGGATTTTACGCGCAAGCGCTTTTTCGTTAATGGAGATGAGGGAGTTTTGTATCGAAATAAGCCAATAGGACAGGAGACCGGATTTCTTCAAGGTATATAAATTCTACGACTAATGTTGATGGCGGCCTCATCAGAAGGGGTGGCTTATAGCATTGTGACGGTCACTTCTCTTCTTTGTTCGGCTGTTAAAAGCTAACAGACCCGAGAAGAAAGTGGAGCGACGGATTTGGAGGTGCCCGGGAGGGGCCCCTAGGAGTTAAGGATATCTGTGACAGATAGGTCCCTACTCTTGAATTACTCCCAAGGCGGGATTGGCTGAGGTGATTGAGTGGCTCCATAATTATGTAGGGATAGCGACTTCTCTAAAAGTATATCGAGACCTTTACTATCAATCCAACCCAATGCTCTATCCTTCCAACAGACAAATTACTCCTTCTTGAATATCTTCCAAAAGGTAGAATGGACTGGATAAAGGGAAGCAATGCTTGCCCTATCCTTACTCAGTTGGAACCTAATGCTCCAATATTCATTCGAGAGAGTCAGTCAGGCAGAAACAGAGAGATTAAGGAGACGCATCATATAAGCCAAAGTCTTGAGTTTTGTCGGAGTGGGACTATAAATACGACCTTTATAGGTAGTCGGTAGCTTGCGAAGAGAGGTAGGAATTAAATTTGGTCAGACTCTCATTCCCAATTCGGGGGAAGGGTTGGATAGCTGCCTGAAAGAAAGCCACTCTGGTGGGGTCAAAGTGGAATCTTCTTCGAAGCAACATATCCTCTATCCGCTGCCGAATTAGATCATGAGAGGTGGTCATATGTTGGCGCGACTGCTTTGTGCAGAGGGGTTTCAACAATTATTTCTTATGAAGCAGTAGTATGTCGAGGAGAGAGTTCGTTGATGTGTAATGAAAGGTAGGGGACGGTGGTTTATGAATAAGATAGTCGTTCCTGGCTCTGCGGAGTGCTGCATTAATCCAACGACCAGTTATGTCGTTGAAATCGCCAAGTACCATGTCATAGCCACTATCAACAATTATATCATATCCAGGAGGTCACTGTTCTTGTGAATCTACCAGGACGGATGTAGATATTGGCTAGACTGAGGCGTTTACCGTTCTTACAGAATGATATAACTAAACAAGACAGGTCTGGACAAGAATAGTTTAGCAGGAGGGAGGATCTTAGGGAGCATTTAACTAAGGTTAGACGACCTTGAGACAAAGAAGAGTGAGGTAGAGTTATGTAATGAGTAGTGGAAATAAATGTGCTTAGGGATGAATCGAGTAATGTCCCGAGAGAGACGTATAGACTGCGTCTCCTGAAGGACTATGACATCTGCATTACTACCAGATAGAAGTCTCAGGGCAGAAGCACCTCCCGAATTCCACGATAGGATATTCAGTGAATAAGGCTCACGAGTATTCTGCATTGCGTTAGATTCGCTGGGTGAGATTGCCTTGACCTAGACGGAGCTAATGGCGGAAAGGTCGCCTTTTCAACCACAAGCCCCTACTATGGAAGACACTTGCCCACGGACATTGCCTTCATATTCCATAAGTGAAACGCTGCTTCTTCGACCTTAGATTTAAACATATTCCCGATCTTCACAGAAGGAACTCTGTGTAAGGATGCTCCTCTTTTATTTGATTCCTTTAGGACCGGAGGGTCGGCGATTACTGGTGCGGTAAAAAGTAAGGCAAGATGTTTATGGATCAAGTTCTCCAACTGCTTGAAGATTGCTTGTCTGGTGGAGTCGACTAACCTTATGATGCCGCTGTCACTCATTCTACCCGTAACTGCACCAAAAGTCAAGGGGTCATCTTTTTTATTGAGGTGGGAGGGACGGTGGCGGGAGCAATACAGTTTGAAGTTCGCACAATTCCTGGACCACGCCGGATGGGCTCCTCCACAATTTAAACACTTGGGTTGTGAGGAGCACTTCCCGCCAACTTACGGGTAATTCGTTAGGCCGCATACCTCACAAGATTTCTCCTTAACACACCCGGAGCCCCAGTGACCCTATTCGTGGCAAGCATTGCAGTGCGGGTAAGTTAGCTCGTAGGTGCTTATGAGTTTAAACATTAGATTATGCCCCAGAAATGGGTTACATGCGGCTTTTGTTAGGATCTCAGCATTATCAATGGAAGAGGACGCAAACGCTATCTTGAGAGGAGGACCAGTCTTCCCAGTCACGGACCGGAAGTTTATTAACCTTAATAATCTCTTTAAAGACTCAACATCCTTCTTATCCAGATGGGGAAGAAGATTCGAAATTTTGATGGAAGCTTATATAGGTTTAAATTGTACTGTATCAAGATCCATTAATTCATTGTGGAAAAAGGTTCTATACTCCTTCCCAAGGTCCCAGGAAACTAAGAAGATCTTGATTTCAGCTTCAAAGTAGCGTACTGAGTGGAATAGGACTATATTATTATATTTTTTAGTAAACTGACGCATGAATATGTTAAATAGCTTTTTACGCTCTATTGGCGCTGATAGCTTAATAACCGCCAGATTTTTTAATTTGGGTATTGGGGAAAGTTCTCCAATTACCTCTTTTACAGTAGATGGTAACAAACCACTTACCTCGCTTGATATTGTAGACGAAACTACTTACATTTTGTTTGAGTTTATACGGTATTCTCTGATTTCTGTTGCAATTGTAGAATCTTTTGATCCTCCGATAATACACAATTCGGTTTTCCAATACGTTTTTTGTTGTACATTTTCATACCCTTAAGCTCACACAGTGAAATTGTGTAATTGCAGAACAAAGGAGCATCACTGCTCTGCTGTAGATAGGGTTATATCAAAAAAATTATGATTAAACTAGTTGCATGAAGATGGTAACAGTTCGTTACTGAAAATTTGCAATGACAATTATCTTTTAAATAAAATTCTAGCACTTATCTCTGCTATTTATTATTGGCAATTGGAATAGGAGTGTTCTTAACAATAATACATAGTTTCAGTATTTCTGACTGAGGTCATATTACGGAGAAAACAAAGTACACTAGTCAAAAATAACTTGTCAGTAGAACAAATCATATCAGATAAGTGAGTCTACGTATTTTAGACTATATATAAATAAAGATAAATAATAAATAATTATATACAACAATTGGTGACGTTTAATCTGAAATAAATCTGAAAGAATTGACTCTACTTTTTAGTATTACAAACGAGCAGGAAAGTTTAAATCTGCATGTTTTTTAAACCTTCGTCGTGAATTATAAGAATAATTATATAAAATTTTATACAATTTATATTTATACATATATTTAATATAAAATTGATTTTTAAAATAAAAGTCAATTTTTATGAATTGAATAATAAGTAACAGACAATGTACAGGAATAAGGATTAGAGGTCATCAGTAAGAACTGCTATATTATCAGGTTTCGGCCCCTGATCCTCGACCCTACATAGCAGCGGGGCTAAATAAACGCTAATGACATATTTCCTCTGATAAAATCTGATTTAGTGCTGATTATCCATCAGTAAGAAATTTTCGCTATAAAGTTTAATTTTATTTTAAATCATATTTTGTTGAATTGTACTTCTTCATTATAAGAAATAGAAAAATTCAATGAAGTTGCTTGAAAATTAAGTCGCAGTTTAAACCTCACTCCGACAAAACTTAGGTCATAGCAAAAATGCTACATCATTTTTGGTCCAACATTTTTTCTGTCTCTATTTCTTTCAGACAAAATTTCATTAAATAGTAGTTCTAGTTATCGACTTCAAATAATACGTAAACTCAGTTATCTGATCTAATTTGTTTTACTTGCAAGTTATTATTGACCTGTGGACTTTGTTTTCCCGATAATATTATCTCTGTCAAAAATACTGAAACTATGCAGTATTTATACGACATTATTTTTCTGCTTAATGATTCTTTATTTTTCTTACAATATGTAAATATATATAGTTATATAATATATAAATATATGTTAAAAATATTACAGTTACGTTATATATTATATATTATAACTATATTATATATAATAGTTATGCAATATATAGTATATATATCGAATATATCGATATATAGTGGGTCGTATTCACTTACGGCTTGCCAATTAAAGCCGTTTTCCCAATTATGAATATAAATTGTGAACAGAATTGTGAATATAAAATTGTGAATACTAAATTTGCATATAAATTATCAAATCAGCTAACAGAGTCTACGTATTTAATATAATTATAAAATAAACAAAACATAATAATGCTAAATCAAAATTTAATAATTAAATAATAAAATAAATAATTGTTTAAGATTTTTTATAATTTAAATCAAGTTAAAATAAAAAATTGAAATTTTAAATAAACGTCATTATTATGAATTGACTAATAAATAACAGACGTTGTATCAGAATAAGAATTAGAGGTCATCAGGAGGAACTGCTATGCTATCAGGTGTCGGTCCCTAACTCCTCTATCCAACATAGCAACGGGGCCAAATACATGCTAATGATGTATTTTCTCTGATAAAACTTTCTAGTATCTCATTCTAATACAAAATGGTGACTTAATAAAAATGTAATTTAAAGAATAAAATATAGAATTAAAAAATTAAAAATTATTAAAAAATAAAAATTAGAAAAAAAATAAAATTTAGAATTCGTTATATGATGACGTAAGTTCTTACTTCTGTTTCTTACAATTTTACAAAATTATAAGAAAATTATTTTACAAAATAATACAAAACAACAAAATATAAAAAATTTATTTAAACTATTAAGCTAAATATTTTTATGGATAACAAACAATATGCTTTGTATTAGAATAAGGTACACTAAATAATCTAATTGCATCAGTGAAATTACGTTATTAGCGCGTATTTGACCACGCTGTTATGTTAGATCGAGGAAATTGGTTCCGAAACCTGATAACATAGCAGTTCCTCTATATTTGTATTTAAGGAAATATACATAGAAGGCTATTAAAGAGTCAATATTCATATCAGCTCAAATAAATTCAATACCAGATGACATATTCAACTTAAATCTAAAACTTATCCTAGGTTCTGTGGTTGTGATATCGATGCTGGATTCTTTTGCATTTCTTGTACTTAGAGAGTGCTACGTTGATATATCTTACTTCTATTAGACTTAAAGAGTGCATAACAGTTGAAAGCTTGTCTAATTTTGATAAAGTATGTTTCTCGTACCTATACTTCACCTCAATGTATATAATAAAATTTGACAAGAAAGTAATCCTTAACTATATAAATAAATATAAAAATGTAAATATTGTAATTTTGTAATTATGGAGCACAATCAATAAACACTAATTTATTTGTATATTTTGCTAGCTGTTGTTAACATTATCAGTTTATGGTATTTAAATAGATTTGTGTTCAAAAATTCTAAAAGAATAAATTAATATTTCAAATTGAAAGATTAATATAGAATACTTTAAAATTGAGATATTTAATAAATAAAAATTTAATATTTAAATATGTAGCCTTATATTTTTTTATTTGTACACACATGAGGATATTAATTGATAAAATTATAAAATGAATTTGTAAAATAAAGCTGGAGAGGTGCGCTTGAAAGTTGATGTTAAAAACTTTATGAATACCATTTCTTGTTCAAATACTTAGTCATCAATCTACTCGGATTTGGTGACTACTGCTGCTGCAGCGGTAATGTTGTTTTATTTGAGTCTTTCATTTGTAGGGTGATAATAAGATTTTCTCCTACTCGATTCCATTTAAATTTACTGCAATCAATAAAGCTTGGTAGTTTCATCGATCTATAATAATCTGAATAACAATTTCCGTTAGATTTTTTCTTTTCATGTTTTTGATCAGATGTTCCTTTAATAATTAGAGTGTTTTTATCCATTAATACGCTAATGTTATCTTTCATGTTTTCTGGAATATTTAATGTAACACTTATGGTCGAGTGAGATTCATCGATACCGTCGCCATTCGTGTTCTTTCTTACATCGCTTAATACTCGTGAGCGTATTACTTTGTTTAATCTTTTATGAAATGCAGTTATATTAAAAAACGAAACAGGATAATCAATACCTTGACCAACTCCGTTATCAACAGGTAATTTGATAACCAAATGTTGATCTCTTGTAAAATATATGAGTGCGTTAGAAATTGATACATTTTTCGGTATTTTCAGCTTACGATTATATTCTAGCTTTAAGTAGTTATTCTTCTCCGGTTCATGTTTTCTACTAGCATGTATGTACATATATGACTTGGTGAGTTTAAGTTTGATATCTTGTGCTTGAAATCCAAACAAATTTAAAGTAGTCTGATAAAACAATGTATTTGGATTATTATCCGGGTGCTTTGATGGCTTTATAAAAATAAGCTTATCATCTAGGAGCTTATCACCCGAACATATTAGGCTGCTATCCGCCATAGAATAGAATGGGTCAAGGTGGTCAGCAGGAGAAATTCCAAGAAAACTTTTTATACCTAGCAAATCTCGAGCAAACTTCGTATGAGCAAGCAATGCCATCGGAGAACGTCAGCGTTATAATATTTGTCAATATGACTGAATTCTTCTATTAATAGACGATAGTAAATGCTGCTTTATTAGAATTGGCGATGTTCTTAGAAATTATTATCTTTGTTCTAAAAATAATCAAAATGTCAGTAAATTGTTTACTCTGTCTGTTCTCCTCTATAAAGAAAAAGGAAATAGAAAAAATGTTCAAGCAACTTAAAAAATTGCAGTTAACATGACCTGTTTAATAAAGTCAACATGTTTCGCAGTTTCTATATAAGTATAGATACGTTTCTTCATCTCATCTACTCTGTATTCTCAAATATGGTAATTTCTATTACGTAACGTCATTATATGTTTTAAAGGAATGTGTTTATCATGTGGATAAATAAGGAATTAATATAGACACATTTCCTATTAAGCATTCAATTATCAGTTGCTTAGACTAAAATTAAATGCTCACTAAATGAAATTGTAATTGTTGCTTAGTTTAATTTGAAAAGCACTTTGAGCACGATCAATTTATGAATAAATCAATTTTATGTTTATTAAGATGTTGCGACAAACATCTTACTAAATTATTGTATGAGACAACAAATGAAGAGCATTCAATTAACAAAGTCGACTTACATTTACCATCTGATTTTTGTGAAGAAATAACATTCGACAGTAGTTGAGTTGCAATCCAAAATAATAAAAAATAAGATGTATTTTTGTATAATTAGTGTGGGTGGACCTCATCACTGCTGATGAGGTCCACCTACTCGATTGCAGTGTACAGTGATGCCAAAATAATCAAAACTGCTATTTTTGATGATTATTTCTTCCTGATGACCTCGAATCATTATTATGATACATCGTCTATTATTTATTAGTCAATTCATAAAAATTGATATCTTATGATTTTATTACCCTTTATACAAATTTAGATTTAGCAGATATTAAATAAGCGTTAGACAAATTAATAAACCTGATATTTAAAAATAGATTTACATATATCAAATCAGCTAACTGATTGATAATTATTGATCATAATTTGAATAAAATAATGCAAATTTAAAGTAGCTTTAATTGTATTGATACTTTACATTTAAATGTTAAAATAACTATAACGCGTATCTAGCAAAAATAAAACCTTCAAATAAATATAAGAATAAAATTGAATTAATATTAGCCTTAAATATTTTGATAAATCAGAAATATTTAAAAGTATGGGCATATATATTTATACAAATAAAAGGTATTCCAATGGGTGGTATTAGTAGCCCAATTATAGCTGAATTATTTTTAAGCTATATAGAATATGAATTCGTTCATAACTGCTTAAAAAATAAATCTAAATTATATAAAGATATGAAATATATGTTTCAATATATTGATGATGTATGTGTATTTAATTCTAGCAATTTTTATTCAATTAGTGAACAAATTTATCCAGAAAGCCTTATTCTTAACAAAACCAATATTAATGATAAAGAAGGTGTATATTTGTTCAATTAGTGAACAAATATAGAATATGAATTTATAGAATATGAATTTGTTCATAACTATGAAATAAAAATAATAATGCTATATCATATTTGAAATAAAATAATTCAAATTGGAAGTTGCTTTAATTGTATTAATTTAATGTTTATATTTAGATACATATCTTCTTTATTATTAATATAGGTTTTATTAAGAATAAGGCTACTTGGAGAAATTTTGTTAGCTTACGGTTATAAACAAATTCATATAAAATATAATACATTAAATAATGAAATTTTAAGAATTGCAACAATATGTAATGATATTGGCTTTATTCAAAATCATTTAAATAATTTAATAGATGCATATTTTAAACTACGTTACTATAAAAATACCAGCAAACAGAAAATAGTAAAATATATAAATCAACACAATAATATTAAAAATAAATTTAAAATCATTAGCGGAAAATTTTTATGGATGGATAATAAATAATATACTTTGTATTAGAATATAATACTAAAATTTAAATTTCATCAGAAAAAATACGTCATTAGCACGTGTTTGGACCCGCCCCGCTGCCGTGTTGGGTCGAGGAATAGTAGCCGAAACCTGATAGCATAGCAGGTACTCCTGATGACCTCTTATCCTAATTCTGATACAACATCTCTTATTTATTAGTCAATTCATAAAAATTTACTTTTATTTTAAGTTTCAATTTTTTATTTTAACTTAATATAAATTATATAAAATCTTTTAACAATTATTTATAATTATTTATTATCTAATTATTAAATTTTAACTTATTGATTTATTATTATCACTTTCACTTTGAGAATCTAGCAATGTTCTCATCGACATATTAAGTGCAAAATATGAAGCGATTGCAAATGCACTTCCAGGTAAAGCTACGGTGTCAAAGGAAATTACTATCATCTGCCAATGTGTCATGCGACGTTTCCCCTCACGGAAATCATCATTAATCCGAAAAACCCTTACGAGATGATTGGAGATATGGAAGTCCGCAATGCTGTCGGAGTTAATGGAAAAAGCGAGTTCCCTTTAACAACGACTGAGAAGAGCAAGCAACTGTGTGGGTAAACACAAGCTAACTGGCAAAAATGATTTGTACATCTATTAAAAAGGGAAGAACCGGCGCCGCGATTAAATTACTGGACAACTTAGATCAAGAATGTAATGTTCCAGTACACGCTCTTGATGACATTTACGAAGATCGTACATTCGAAAATATTTTGCGTGATCTACATGCCACTGCTACTGAAGCTCAACTAAAGCTATACTTCATGCTCCGCTACCAAAATGTGTGCCTCAACAGGTACTAGAACTTTGTCAAATCGATGGCAAGAAAATAATATCAGCAGCATTGAAAACACATGGAGGAGCCGAACCGTCGGGAATAACGGCGTTCGAATTTCAACGCTTTTTGACATGTTTCAAGTCACACTCATTAAAACTAGCCGAAAGTATTGCCGATCTGGCCAGAAGAGTAGCTAACGAAAGGATTGCATTTTCGATTATTGAAGCAATATTAGCCAGTAGACTACTCCCAC
Organism: Pomphorhynchus laevis; assembly: GCA_012934845.2. Taxonomy (NCBI): domain Eukaryota; kingdom Metazoa; phylum Acanthocephala; class Palaeacanthocephala; order Echinorhynchida; family Pomphorhynchidae; genus Pomphorhynchus; species Pomphorhynchus laevis. The sequence continues at coordinate 172,110 of WNNJ02000360.1, read as the reverse complement.
TGAAAAAAATCCCGTAGTACGTCCCATAGGCGTATAGGACATCCACGCAAGATAATAGGTAAAACAATAATGTCAGTGATCAAACATCCATTGCAAAATGTGTGTATTGCAAAATGTGTTCAATTGTGTGTATCACAGAGATCCGGTATTGAGTATGCTGTACACTCCATTTCACAAGCATACGAATCAAATAGGAACCATTCCATTCTCACAATTTATGCAAGCAATGCGTTTAACAACGGCTGTCGAAAGCTGGTTCTAGCAAATATAGCTAACGTATGCCCAGCCATGTCACAAGTGTTGCATAACACATATGGCGGCAGTATATTGATGACGACGGGATATGGCGTGCTAAAAGCAACAGAAAGATTCACTCAAGGAGATCCGTTGGCAATGGCCGCGTTTGCAGCTCTGCCGATACCGCTTATCCGACGAATTCAAGAGTGTATACCGGATGTCACTCAAAAATCGTATGCGGATGACGCAAACTTTGTGGGCACCACGGAAAACTTCAGATAGGTATGGGATTTATTGATGGAGATAGGTCCACAATATGAATATATCGTTAACCCAGCAAAGCGCAAAATATTGGTTCACCCTGAACAAAAACTAAGAGTGATTAGTGTATTTCACGATGCAAACCTACATATAACGGATAAAGGTCTTACAATTCTTGGTGCACCAGTTGAAACCGTCGCATTTATTGAGCGGATCGTGTCACGTAAGATAACCATATGGTGCGAACAGCTACTGCAACTTAGCACATCAGCAGATAGGGATGCTCATTGTACGTACTACGCATATATTTACGCTTTCCAGAATAAAGGGCTTTACATTATTCGCACCACAAAATGCAAGGGGGAATGGTTTGGGCCACTAAAGGAAAACATAATCGAAGTCTTCTATACTGGCTTATTATCACAGAAAACCACCGACGAGCTAGAAAACGTATATATTCTTTCTATCAAAGATCAATACCTGTGAGGATAATATCGTGCCATAATCAGAAAAATTTTAGCTCGCAGATGCACTTAAGTACAATTAAAAATATTCATTTCAAGTGGCAGTATGAAAAACCAGTGATCCGGCTAGCGGATCACACAACTAGGTAGAATGTTGTGTGATATACCCTACCAAAAGTAATATACAGAAATGTATATCTACACCAGCCTAGTGGATGTAACGTTGAATCGCGATACAGACGTCTTGAGTTCAAATCTGATCAGCATCAGTGTACGGAGAAATCAGAAAATAAGGGTCGAAACCTGAAATGTAGGTATAGGTCAGCAGCTGATAAAACACACCCAGACTGATTAGTAGCATCCTGCTGTATCAAAATAAAATCAATACATGTAAGGATAATATCGTGCCATAATCAGAAAAATTTCAGCTCGCAGATGCAATCAAGTACAATTGTTTTATAACAAAGAATTGAAATCAATATGTAACGATAATATTAGAAACATTATAGTAATTGAATGCAATTGCAAAAGTCTTTATTTTGATAAAATAAACATATGCACTCATAATCTAGAATTAATTGAAAATAGTAATTTAAGGAAAATGCTATAAAAAGGGTATAAATATGGATTAAATTTTTTTAACCTATTATAAATTTTTATTATATTACAAGGGTCCCGCAAATGAGCTTATAAATTATAAAACGTTTTCATAGTCATCTTTCAAATGCGGCCGACAAATATTTCTATCCGACTTCACTGCACACTTCCTGCAGGAGCGCGAGGCTCTCAAGCATGCTGAGGCGGAGTGGGCGATTTCAATGGATATTTTTCTTTTGATCCGAATTAGTGTTAATGCGTATTCTGCGTTCGTTCGGCTAGATATGACACCAGACAAATGTTTAAGTAATTTTATTGCCTGATCCCCTAATCCTTCGGATGACGATAACACGATCGGAATAAATGTATCTCGTTCCATCTCTTTTATTCTTTTGTTGTATTTTGATCATTTCGTTGTTCGTTGTAAAGAAAACTTGCTTCGAGAGATCTAGAGTTGCTGGCTTGAGTAAATATGGAAAAAACTGTAACGTCGAAGAACATCCGCTCAAACAAGTAATTGCCGAGACCAGAAAAAACAATGTCAAGCCGGCACAAAGGTCACGTGTAGTTGTGCGATCCATAAATTCAAGACTTGCAGGTACTGTGCATAGCAAAGGTTCCGTGTTTGCAGAGTTACAAACTCAAGAATGTTTTCTGACAAGAATATCCCTTATTGCATTGTGGCGTATAATAGGAAGGCCGCCGTTTCTACAGGCTAGTGCATGACTCATATCCAGCTTTTCCCCACAGGGACAAAAACTATTTGTCAGGTTTGAAGGCATTTGACCATAACGGCTTTCTATGGCATCTTTGGATTGCTTGGAAGATAGATTGTGCTTTACGGTTGATATAGGCAATGCACTTAACCACGATGATGCATCCCATCGTGTCGCGTGCAAAATTACATCGTTGCTCTCTCACACCCCGGTCTCCATCCTATCCCACTCTGGCCAGTCTAGCCTAATCCTTCTAAAACTCTTTCATCTTCTCCCTGTCTCACCTACAGAAGTATCATCTGTAATCATGTCCTTGCCCAACAAAACCTCACCTGCCGATCCCCTGCCTACTCACATATTTCAATCTATATGCTCATCGATATCCCCATTTCTCACAACCTTGTTTAACTCGTCCATCCGCAGTCGTATCTTCCCTTCACACTGGAAATCCGCAATCGTTCGTCCCCTCCTTAAGAAAAACAATCGCTTGACCCCTCAATTCCTTCTAGCTCTCGCCCCATTTCGCTACTCCTTACTCTTTCTAAGCTCTTAGAACGCCTTTTCTTAATACAAATCAACGCTTATCTCTCCTCATCCAATCTGTACCCTACTTTCCAATCCGCTTATCGCTCTAATCACTCGACAGAAATCGCATGCATAAAAGTGTACAACGACTGACTCATTTCTCGAGACACAGCTCTATATAGTGTTCTCATCTCCCTCGACCTCTCCTCCGCATTCGACATTGTCGACCACTCCGTTCTCCTTTCTCGCCTTCGTTATGATAATACGGCTTTTCTTCTTCCTCCGTAGCATGGTTTGCCTCATATCTATCCGACGGTTCCTTTCGCGTCTGTTCTAATTCGTCATCCTGCCCTCCCATCCTTATCTTTTGCGGGGTCCTACAAGGTTCAGTCCTAGGTCCCCTGCTTTTCTCTCTTCTGCTTGGCGATATCTCTCCGTTTATCAAACCTTTTATCTTTAACGTCACGCAATACGCCGATGGCATCCTCATCTATGTTCATGCACCCGCACATCACATACACGATATCGGCAATTCTGCCTCCAACTGTCTTTCTTCTATCTACGAACGTCTCTCCAATCTCCATCTCGTTCTAAACCCCGACAAGTCTAAAATAATGTGGATCCTCGCACGTAAACCAAATATATCTCCTCCCACTGTATATTTTGCCTCATCGATCATCCAATAGTCCACAATCTCACTTTCATAGGCTTCCATTTCGATGATCACCTTTCCCTTAAACCCTTCGTCCGTGACAAGGTCCGCTCATCTAACTTAATTCTCCGTGACATCCGCCGTATCCGCCCCCTTATCGACTTCCGTTCTTGTATGTCTCTTCTTTCATCGCTTCTTTTCCCTAAAATCGATTACTGCCTTAGCCTTTTCGCCAATTCTCCAAAATCCATCATCCTACCCCTACAACGAATAATCAACACCGCTGTTCGAGTGCTCTTTCGTCTCCGTCGCTTCGACCACACATCCACATATTTTGTCCAACTCTCCTGGTCCACCATCCTCATTCGCATCAAACTCCGCCTTCTTCTCGTTACTTTTCGTCTCATCGATGTCGGCTCCCCATCGTTCATCAAACTTCCTTTCTTAGACGACACTCGCCCCACCTCGCTATCGCTGCGTTCCCGTCATACCCTCTTACTCCACGTTCCTAATTACTCCAACAACTACGGTCTCCGATCCTTCCTCGTCGCCGCCTCACTCGCCTGGAATCAACTCCCTCTCGACGTCCGCCGCGCCCCCTCCTTTATCACATTTAAACACCTCCTCCGTTCACACCTTCTCGACACCTGATTTACAGTTTTGTTTTGTTGTGGTCATGTAAGCGTGCGCTGGCACGCATTTGCCACGTTAAAATAATTTTTTTTTACTAGTTCGTAAAGAAAAGGTCCACTTCATTTGGACCGAGTTTATCAGGCCACAGTATGCAACGTGCGGATCGATATAGGCAAACACTGCTAATGTTTGTACAAATACTGGTCCATTTGACTGCTTTCAACTGGATAGGCTCTTCTAGAACACTTTAGTACCAATTGGATCACCTAAGATCATTGTTCCGTTGATGGAGGTTTTGATGTCTGGTGAGGTTAGATCATTAATAGGGATCGGGGAATGGGGAACAAGTACACTTTTGCTGGATTCACATGATAGCCGAATTTCGGATACTCATGAATTTATAGTTTTTAGTTCATCCACCTTTCCAACGAAGTTCGCGTCGTCGGCATACAAATTTTGAAAAACATTTAGGACCGAACGACTGATGAATGAGGTTTCTTTGCGTAAATCCCTACCTTGAGTAGACGCTACCACCATATTCAAGAACCAATTGTTCAGGAGTACTTTATATATCTTTTAGGACACGTGATAACGTAGACATCAGTACTCCATGTTATGCAGTGCTACATTTCGATTTAGGGAATTGAACGCGTTAGATGCGTCTATTGCTAGCACACACATGCTACGTCCTGATTTATACCTTGCATGTAGTGAATGAATGGCGTGATTAATTCCTCCGTTCTATCCTGCAGCTAGGTGGGAAGACCCGGCAACATGTTGAATATCCGTCCTCACGATACCTATTATTGCCTTGCTAATTATTCGTATTGCGGTGTCACCAATTCCAATCGGCCAAATGCCACCAGTTTTCTTTTGCAGGGAGGGTTAATCGACAAGTTGTAAAAGCTTCTAGCTGAATGGATTCCATTGACTTAGTAGCTAGCGTTATCGCAAAGGACGCGAAGGACTGGGCTAAGTTTATAGAGTCATGTCCAAATGTTGTTAACATGTGCCTCCAACTTAGAGCGTCTAGGCCCGACGGACCTGCTCCATTTTGAGTTCGCCTACAAGATATTCGCTAGTGACTTTCCGTTTATGTATTCGTAGGGTGATAGTACTCGAGATAGAGTGGCATCTTTCAAAATGGACGTACTTGCTGCCAACCGTCCACGAGTCACTAAACTTTGATATCGCTAAGTCCATTCCATATCATTTCTGATTTTTCGTGAAGACCTTTCGTTCCGGATATAGTTTGCCTCACTGAAAAATTCGCTTATGTTCCCGGATTCCCAAAGTTTAAGTCTGCGCTCTAAGGTTTTTCTTACTATCGTACTATCGCAATTCTCGAAGTTTGTAATTTCTGCAATATACAAAGGGTAAATACTGTTGCTTTTATTAGTGAATAACTAGCGTCTCTTCCGTTGCTTGTAGCACACGAATAAAAAGATGTCAGCATCTTGATAACTATATGACTAGCATTACACGTTGGTAATATCAATAAGTTGGGAAGCCATTGGATGACACGCTCATAAACCCCTTTCGTTGATAAAACTGCGGTAAGTGAAAGTTTGATATGTTCATTACGAATTGAATAGCTGTGAAGTTGATGGAAGGGTTATTTGAAACCCAATCAATTTTAGTTGACTAAACGGCAGAATCTGAACACCAATCGTTAGAATTTATAAGCGGATTCGCGGGAATAATATTATTTGTAGAATTCCGACAGCCGGAAACTCTACAATTTGTGCATTTTCTATCATTTTCGCACATTTGCAACCCATACAGCGAGCCGCAGGACCATTACAATTGCAGTAAAGTATGTCGATCAAGCTTTTCCTCTTACCATGTGTGTATATTGAGTTTTGTAATATATTACAATTGCAGTAAAGTGTGTCGATGAAGCTTTTCCTCTTACCATGTGTGTATGTTGAGTTTTGTATGTTCAGTGTTAGTAATATAATGTTAGTATTACTAATACTAACAGTTATCCATCAATACTATCCATCAATGAATTCGCCGATGCAATCAACGCACAATATGGTAACTTGGATCAAGGTTTCGATAAGCGATTGTGTTACTGCGGGTGGAATATAACCTTAGCGCACGCACTATCATGCAATTATAAAGCACTATCGATCATCCGACATAATGCAGTCCGGGATACAATAGCAAGTGCTCTGAGCTTAGTTGGCCACAATGTCGGAATTGAACCGGAGTTAATGAATGTTCCCGATAATATTATCTTTGAAAACTTAGCGACAACGAACAAACAATGTGCACGACTAGATATAGTATTCTCTGGTGTTTACGGTTCTCGATTCGAGCGAACGTTCTACGACGTTAATGTATTTTCAACACAAGCTCAATCAGACATTACTCGTGCACCTAAATCGGCCTTCGAGTACAACGAAAACCGGAAAAAATCGAAGTACAGTGAAAGAGTGCGAAGAATTAAAAACAGTTCATTTGTTCCATTAGTCTTTTCAACAGCAGGAGGATTTGGCAAAGAAGCTAGCATGTTAGTGAAAACAATTGCATCGACCTTAGCACAAAAAGGACCCTTAAGTTACAGTGATTTAGCAGTGAAACTTAAGAGAAAGATCAGCTTCGGAATCGCTCGGTCAATATCTGCTAGTTTGCGAAGTCCACGCTCATCCCGTGGTACGCCACTGCGTTAAGGCGAGCGAGCAGTATTACAACCAGAACATTAACAAATATGAATCTTCCAGTACTCATTTTCTGAAAAACAAAATCTATTGTTTATTATAATAATAAATCTATCTCTTTAAAAAATACTAACAGTTATTAGTATTATAAATATACTAATATACTAATATATTAGAAATATACTAATATTACTAATATACCATATTACTATATTACTAATATACTATATTACTAATATTACCAATAATTACTTATTATTAGTAATACTTACTATGTGAAGAAAATTTATAACTGTTCTAGCAAATTACAAGATTAATATATACACTGCTAGCTAACAACTACTTACAGGATATACAGCTGCTAACTAATAACTACTTACAATCGTCCACGATTGAAAAATACGATTCAAATACGATTCAAGTACGATTCAAATACGATTGAAACAACACACAACATAATGCCGCGAGGTAAACCGTCTTCCTTTTCTCGCTGTTGTACGTGTAATGGTTCAGCTGCAAAATGTATACGTTGTCCTTGTAAGAAATCCGGAAGATCTTATATTGACTGTCTAGCTACCAGTTGCAAAAATCGCATTAAAGAAACGCCGCTATTATTGGACTCCATCATTCCATGTTCAGAGCGATTGAATGTATCACATTCAGTGAATGGTTGTATTAACTAAATCTTGGAATTGAACTTGTGTAGTATTGGATTTACTAACAAATCTACTAAGCTCTTACATAGTAGCACAGATAAACAAACTAACACAGGAATTGACATTGACTCGGTTTACAAAGAAGTCATTTTATGGGCTCCGAATTTGTTCGAGCTACCAAAATGTAATGCAAGCTTCGAGTTCATCGACAATTTAGCGTCATTTTATCGTTTATGCGTCGATGATCAAACACAGATAGAATTAAGTCTTAAATCATCTACGGTGATGTGTCAGTTAATTTTGCAAAGAACGGAATCTCGTCGAGTGGAGTACAAGACGCAAAAATATTGAACGCAGACTAAAATTATGGAAGGAACAAAACTTGTTCGAGCTTTTATGTGAAGCAAGAATCCTTTAAAGTCAGAGAAAGTGCCAAAGCCAAAGGACATCTAGAAAATCAAGTTGGGTCCAGAAATTTATTCAGCTAATGACACATCACAAGACAAACTCAGCCATAAAATTGCTTGAAAATCCTCACAATCAAATGGGTAAAATAACTGGACGATACTTTTGAATCACAGAGTGTGCGGCATAAGCTCTTACAGCTTCACCCTGAAGCTTCTGACATAAGTGAAGGCGTAGCTCTAAATAGTCCTTTACCAAACATGGTTAAGCACCATCCAGTACGTTTTGAATACATATTAAGCGATGACATTATAGAGGCAGCTCGACGCACTCAAGGATCAGCAGGACCTTCAGGAATGGATGCGCAAATATGGCGCACAATGCTATGTTCTTTCGGAATATTATCTTCTCGACTAGCTTCCAGTCTTGCTGATTTTTCGTATCTAGTGGCAACCCTTAATATCAACCCAGACTCTCTTACAGCATTTACAGCAAGCCGTTTGATTCCATTGAACAAGGACCCCGGCGTCAGGCCGATAGGGATTGGTGAGGTATCACGCAGAATAGTTGGAAAAATTCTGGCCAGGTTGATAAGTAATAGACTTACAGATCGTGTCGAAATGCAAACAATTGTGCGCTGGACAAAGATGCGGGGTCGAGGCTGCGGTACATTCCATTCGACAGGTTTACATGGAAAACAGTGACATGTGTTTGTTGCAGCTAGATGCTCGAAATGCCTTTAACTGTGTGAACCGTAAATTGGCTCTAGCAAATATAGAGTATGTTTGTCCTTCACTAGCAACAGTGCTGCGTAATGTGTATGGTAATCCAGCAACTCTTTCAGTCGACAAGGATTTAATGTTTTCCAAGGAGGGGTTCACGCAAGGTGATCCTCTGGCAATGATAGCATTTGCTGCGTCATCACTTCCACTCATAATGAAGCTGAGAGCTATAGCACCAAACGTTACTCATCGCTGGTTTGCAGTCGATGCGAATTGTGTGGGTAGTCGATCTGATGTATTGAGTCTGGTTCGGTATCCGCGAAATCGGCCATAGATACGGATTTCATCTGAATGAACGAAAATGCCAGGTTCTAGTACATAAAGATCAAATAAATTTAGCAGAGAAGACTTTCTGTGGTACGGGGCTTAAGATTATATACCAAGGTACAGAAATTCTTGGTTCTGCCATTGGAGATCAAACATATATGGACCAGTTTTTTCATTGCAAAATTGACAATTGGATTGAATCATTAAAAAATTTGAATTTAGAAGCGAATGAAGATCCATGCGTCGCTTTTGCAGCTTTGACGCAGGCGCTCCAATTCAAGTGGAATTATGTTCAACGAACTTGTATGGCTAGTAGCACATGTTACGAACGTCTTTCATCGTATATATTCGATACGATCATTCCGAAGTTGACAGGAGTAGATTTAGATACGGGACAACTTGATTCGATAATGATTCCATTACGCTACGGTGGATTGGGTATACAAGACCCGAATAGTAATCCTCTTTCGGAATATGATCGTTCATTACGCATGAGCCAACCTCTACTAGATGGATTATCAGGAAGTGATTTAGAGATTAGATATGCCCAAATTGCGCGAGAAATAAGAACATATAAGCAAGAATCTATCAAAACTCGATTGATGAGGGTTAAATCAAAATCAGCGACTATTAGCGCTTGTCTCGATTTCGCAGCCTGTAAAGGGGCATCTAATTGGCTTTCAGCAAAACCTTCATTAGTACTTAATCACCACTTAAGCAAAAGGCAATTTCAAGATGCTCTGGCATCACGCTATGGATGGAAACCTCCGGACTCACCCATGAAATGTTTGTGTGGACACAATTTTGATATTTGTCATGCTGTTGCTTGTCAGTCCGGTGGTATTCCAACAATTAGACATAACGTGGTTCGAGATATTATTGCTAAAGAACTAGCCGATGTATGCAGTTCAACATCAATTGAACCTCCTTTACAACCTTTGCCTGAAGGAATAGTTTTCAAAAATTCCACAACGACCCTTGATCGTAATTCTAGAGTTGATGTTGCGTGTTACGGTCTGTTTGGGGATAAGACGGAGCGGTCATTATTTGACATTTGTGTTTTCAGCCATCTTGCTCCTTCTTATTCATCTGGCACGACAAGCAATGCTTTTAACTATCACGAGGCTAGAAAAAACTCGAAGTATGGTGAAAGAATAGCACGGTTCGAACGATCGTCATTTTATCCTATTGTTCTTGCCTCCAACGGTGCCCTTGGCAGTACAGCACAGATGATTTTAAAGAAAATAGCAAAGATACGAGCAGATAGAACTTGCGATAATTACAGCGCCTGTATCCGAAATATAAGGAGTAGAGTCGGTTTTGTTTTAGCAAAAATGTCTTCGATGTCTATACGTGCTGCTCGTACGTCGAAAATTTAGTCAGTTAGTCAGCATGGAACAAGACTTAATAACTATTATTTGACTGTATTCTTAAATGTTTGTATTTAAAAAAAATAAAAAAATAATTACTATGTAGTGTTATATTATTATTTAATAATATTAAATAATTTAATTTAAATACTATTAAATATTTAAATTATATAAAATAATTAAATTTTATTATTTAATATATATAAATTTTTTTAAATAAATAAATAAATTGGTTACGAACATAAACAGAGTTCCCGCAAATGATCCCGTCAAACACAACAAAACATTGTAGAAGAATACACATTTTCGAAGAGTACAACGACCCGGCAACGAGACGCACGACTCGACATCGTGTGCGAAGGCTTGTTCAAGAACTGATTCGAGCGGGCGCTTTTTGACGTCAGTGCTTATAACTGCCTCGCTGAATCGTATATATCGAACGTTTTCTGTAAGAGAAAACGTTCATCCCCTTTATGCCTTTGAGATGTACTGCAAAGGATCGTTCATCCCCTTTATCCTCGCGTGCAATTGCGGCCTTTGAGATGGCGCTCGGGCTGTACTGCAAAGGATCGCATCTAGACAATCTGCAAAAAGTGCGAACTGCACTTACACACAGTGTATCAACCGTATGAAAAGTGAGATCAGTTTAGCTCTGTGTTGGGCCGCGTCGACGTGTATCCGAGGTTATCGTTCCTCCCGCGGTAAAGCAGTCTATATTCACAAGAACATCCATCTTTCGCAACAGTGACAGGGGTTCAATGCTGCCTGCTACCTGCGAGTTTAAAAATACTGACGAACACTGACTTGTATCGGTGACTTCGTAATCTTGTTGACAAACAATATAGATTAAATAATATATTAAATAACAATAAAAATAAATTTACAATTCCTTATATAATGACTTAAAGGCTTACTTTGTAAGCTTATTAATATAGAAGCTTAAATACATCAAAGATTAAAATGTGGAGAAAAAAGACTTAAATGCTTACTTTGGTCATCTGATTAATAGTAAAAGCTGTAATACACCAAAAATAAACACTTCGAAAACTTACTAGGTTACTATAAAAATAACATCAAGCAGAAAATAGTAAAATATATAAATCAACACAATAATATAAAGAATAAATTTAAACTCTTAAGTGGCAAATTTTTATGGATGGATAATAAATAATATACTTTGCATTAGAATAAGATACTAGATAGTTATTTCAGAGGAAATACATCATTAGCATGTATTTGGCCCCGCTGCTATGTTGGGTAGAGGAGTTAGGGGCCGAAACCTGATAGCATAGCAGTTCCTCCTGATGACCTCTAATTATTATTCTGATACAACGTCTGTTATTTATTAGTCAATTCATAAAAATGACGTTTATTTTAAATTTTATTTTTTATTTTTTATTTTTATTTTTATTTTTTAACTTGATTTAAATTATAGAAAATCTAAAAACAATTATTAATTTTATTATTTAATTATTAAATTTTGATTTAGCATTATTATGTTTTGTTTATTTTATAATTATATAACAATACGTAGACTCAGTTAGCTGATTTAATTTACTAAATTAAAGCATAACTTATAGTAACAACTATTGATAAAGCTAGTAAAATAGTTGGTAAAATCTATTACTAAAAAGCTATACCTATATTATTGGAATCCAAAATCACAAAAATCCAATGAACCCTAGGTTCATATGTAGTAAAATACTTAAAGAAATTAAAACACACTTAAAAAATATTATAGGATAATCGAAATTAATACTGGTAAACACTATTTCAGTTTTAATTCTACAAAAGAACTTTTAGAGCACACAACAGGAATATATTTTCAGAATATAAATATGTACGATTTTAGTTCGCTTTATAAAAAAATTACTTAATCTTATTTCCGGAAAAATGTATACATATATATGTTATAATAACTATAACGCCCATCGAGCAATATTAAATCATCAAATAAATATAAATATGTGGATAAAATTGAATTAATGGAATCCTTAAATATTTTGATAAATATTTTTGATAAATCAAAATTATTTGAAAGTAGGGGCATCTATATTTAGACAAATAAAAGGTGTTACAATAGAAGGTAATAGTAGCCCAATTATAGCTGACTTATTTTTAAGCTTTATAGAATATGAATTTATTAATAACTGTTTAAAAAATAAATCTAAATTATAAAAAGATATGACATATATGTTTTGATATATTGATGATATATGTGTAATTAGATCTAACAATTTTTATTTAATAAGCGAACAAATTTATCCAAGTAGCCTTATTCTTAATAAAATGTTAAATTAATTTAACATTTTAAATTTAATTAAAAATTTAATTTAACATTAATTTAATGTTAAAATAACATTAATAAAATACACTTTTAATTTATATCGTTAAGAACAAATTTATCCAGGTAGCCTTATTCTTAATAAAATGTTAAATTAATTTAACATTTTAAATTTAATTAAAATTTAATTTAACATTAATTTAATGTTAAATTAAAATTAACTAAAAACACTTTTAATTTATATCGTAAAGATGACATATTTAAATTTACAAGAAACATTTTTGCATGAGGATTCATGCATACCATATAATATAAAATATAATACATTAAATAATGAAATTTTAAGAATTGCAACAATATGTATTGATATTGGTTTTCTTCAAAATCATTTTAATAATTTAGTAGATACATATTTTAAACTAGGTTACTATAAAAATAACATCAAGCAGAAAATAGTAAAATATATAAATCAGCACAATAATATAAAAAATAAATTTAAAATCATTAGCGGAAAATTTTTTAATAGAATTAAATATCCGCTTATCTCAGCTTCATGTTGTTAAAATGCAAAATTTAATCAGATCGAAGGCTGAGTTAGTTATTATATCAATAGCCAAAGCTTTCACCGCGTTATGGCTTCGTCAGTGGCTGATCTGAAAACATGGAACATATTAACATCGTCACAAAAACATTAATAATCAATTAATAAATAATTTATAGCATAATTAATATTTATCATTGTATCGAATCAAGCCAGCCCACCACCACGTCTTTACGGTTGAGGCTCTTGTCGCTATCTGCACCCGATATTAAGATTGCCTCAATTAGTTTTCGCGACACAACGTTAACTGCTCCGGTAGAGTACCTTTGATGCACTTTGGTTGCTCATTTGCATGTTATTGTGAATAATGCGCGACCTATGTATTGCCGGGGTTTGAAGGCGCTGAAGGCTGTCGTGTTGCTCTTAAATGTTCCTTGAGCTGTTCAGAAACCGGACGTTGTGTTTCTCCCATCTTATCACAAAACATTTCATAAAACCTTTATCCCTTCTTACCTTCAGCAGCGCACTTATCACAAAACATTTCATAAACTACATTACGTTGATAGCACAGTGAAACATTATGCTGTCTGCTTTTGTGGTCAAAGATCGGACAGGCACTCGTGCACGGTGGTGGCTCTTCATAAAAGCGCCTACAAATTAGTCTATTTCCTAAGTTTCTAGAAATCCCATGAACTATGCGGACATCAAGATTGCATCATCTCGCTAACCGATTCACCTTGCTTGTAAAGTGTCGCTTATAAAAGAGATCTTACGGATAGCTGAACTTCGCAATGGTAGCTGTGTTCTGTTATGGCCTTTCTTTTTCATATTTATAAAATCATTGTCCGTGTAGCCTCTTTCCTTAAACATAAAGTCGATCTTTCTGCACTTACCTTCGGCTACTTCATTACTGCTAGTGCACATGCGCGGTGTTTGCAGCATGGTAATGTAGATAGCCATCTTTACACTGTAGGGTTGGGCTGATCGTTTATGTAGCATAAGATTAAGCTTTGTGGGCTTCTGATACTACTCGTATTCCTTTACGTTGTTCAGTCCAAAATAGACGTTTCATGTAGTCGTTAATTCGGCGGTCAAAGTAGTATTTATTCGGTGGTCAAACAACGGTTGATGTCCATTGTGTTGAAAGTATCAGTTAACGTTTGGTGGCATAGACTCGCCTCATGCACGATAAGCACGTCGTCAATGTAGCGAAAGTAATGTGTGACATTTTGTGCGATGAATTCATTGTTATAGATAAAAGTATTATCAAGTCTATCCAAATACACGATCGCCAGGATTGGATCGAGACAATTACCAATTGAGAGTACCTTGATTTGTTGATAGACTTGATTATCGCATTTAAAAATGTCACACCTTAGTATTGTCCTTACTAAGTGCGGGATATCGTCGATACGAAGGCTAAGTTTAAACAGTTGTGGATCGACATTCTGTAGAATAGCTTCTAAAGAATAAACTGTTGCATCAATGTCTACATTTGTTTACAGTGCAGTAAAGTAAATCGTCGTGACGCATTGTTGAGTGAGAACAGCTTTCGAATTTAACTTGTGTAGCAAATCAGTTGTTTTTTAGATATAGCTGAGTACATGTTTAAAAACTGGGGTACGTAGCCTTGTGATAACTTTCGAAATTCTGTATGCTGGACCATCTATAAGAGAGATAATCGGTCTGCATTTTAAGAGCGAGGTGCTAATCTCATTAGTACCAGGCGAATTTGGTAATTTGTGTTTTTATCATATTGTAAACATGAAATCTCTGTACACATCGTATTGTAATTTTCTTATCAACTGCACGTTTTTCACATATGCTAGTCCATAATTTGTTTATCTCCGAACATCGTTTATTGAAGGCCTTATTTTCCTTGCTCCCCAAACATACGTAAGTAGTTGAGTCATAAAGTGTGCGATGCAAAATCGATTTGTTTATCTCGATTGAAGTCGCTACAAAGCCGCCTCCTTTATCAGACTGTGATATACGGATTGTCCGCGAATTGACAGCTTCACTAAGTTCCCTCAACGAGTTGCGTTCGCCTAATGAGACGTTGCTGTGCCAAGTGCTTGCTATTTCTCTATCGTACAGCCTATATATTTCCTCAGCCAAGCTTGCGAATCGACGTTCTTGTTGTGTACCCATTTTTTTCAGGAAACTTGAAGCTTTTGAGGAAATCGAAGTCCATGTCTAAAGAGCAATTTGCATTTTGTTGAAGTAATATCGCTTCACGTAACTGGTTCTCAGTGCTGTTCATCTAATTTATTAGGCGCATTTGATACAGTAGACGACCGACAGAAAGTTGCAATTCTCTTTTTCCCCGCATGGACGGCCGTGAAGATGGATTAAACGAGGGTCTTAGTAGTGATAGTAGGTCTTTCTGACTGGTAGTTATCAAGTCGTCTGGGAACGCGTTACATTGGTGGGTTGTGTCCTCATTCACGCTGCTTCTTGTATCGATTGATTGATGTCTGTACATCAGGTGATTGAATTTTTTTCAAAGTCTGCCTTTCACAAACGCCTTTATTGTATATGCAGACTCTGCAGCAATATGACTTATTTGCTCAGAGTCCGACAAATTCTGTGTTGTCTGTTCTAATTTTCTTAATTCCATTTTCATTTTATATACGAGTGAGTATTACAAATACACCGATTAAGACTCCTGTGATTAAATTGCTTGTACATTTTGGATAATTGGAGGTCCTTAATAACTCGAAAATCCATTGTTACTGCACGCTTGATAAAGTTTGGAATGATTCCTGCGTCGCAGCATCGTTTTAGGAAGATATGTCGCGTTCTAAAGTTTTTAAATGTTCGACGTGTCCCAGGATACAGACGGTAGTGCGGAATTTTGATTGATCCTATCTTAGACAAACAATATTATTAAATATCCGCTTATCTCTCAGCTTCATGTTTTTAAAATGCAAAAGTTAATCAGATCAAAGGCTGAGTTATTTATTATAAAAAATTTTATTGATGGATAATAAATAATATACTTTGTATTAGAATATAATACTATAAATTCAAATTTCATCAGAGTAAGTACGTCATTAGCACGTGTTTGGACCCGCTGCTGTGTTGGGTCGAGAAATAGTAGCCGAAACCTGATAGCATAGCAGTTCCTCGTGATGACCTCTAATCCTTATTCTGATACAACGTCTGTCATTTATTAGTCAATTCATAAAAATTGACTTTTATTTTTAATTTTAATTTTTACTTCAACTTAATATAAGTAATATAAAATCTTTTAACAATTATTTATAATTATTTATCATCTAATTATTAAATTTAGACTTATTGATTTAGCATTATTATTGTTTTTATTTATTTTTTAATTTTATAATTATAATAAATACGTAGACTCAGTTATTTGAATTGATATTATTGTGTTGATTTATATATTTTACTATTTTCTGTTTTATGTAATTTTTATAGTAACCTAGTTTAAAATCACTTACTAAGATCTAGAAACCTAGAATCACTTACTAAGAACATAAGGTATGAAGCGAATATATTTTTCAAATATTGTGCTTCAAAATATCGAAAGAAATGGAATTCATTTATGAAAGAAATGTATTCAAGAATTGAAAATATATTAATAATTAAAATTCATCTCCAGAACTAAAAATGTTTACGCTACAGGCACAACGTAAACAATATATTCTTATAAGTTTAGATTCTTTAAGTTCTTTAATTACAGATTTTAAAATGCACATTTCTGTATGAATATGATATTTACAATTAACTATTTTTATGTGCGAGTCGTATGGATTTAATAAAACTTTTGATAAAGTTCTAAGTATGGAATTTAGACGGTCTCCAAAAAACATACAAACTAACATATCTGTATGAATATGTTGCTGGGGTGAATGTCATGGAATATTTACAATTAAATATTGTTACGTACTTTATATTTAAATAAATTTTGAAAATAACCCTTTGTTAACGTTTCTAAGTTCAGTAGGAAATCATTGAAGAGAAAGCGTTAAAGAAAATACTAGTATTTTAAGTCAGAGAAAATACTGGTCAAAGTAAAAACACATGGATGTAACAATTTAGTGTCGGTTCCTACCTATGCTTGAGCAAATTATAGTAAGCAATAATCATATTGATTTCGTTAATAGTTAAGAATATTAACTATTATTCTAAATTTGACATTAATGTCAAATTTAACGTTTTGACCATTGAGTGTATATTATAGAAAAGATAAAATGTTTATCTGATAACTTTAACAAGCATTCGACTCTTCAATATTTTGAAGGTATTAAAACAAAGAGACTATTCTGTTAAAGCTACTAAGAAATCTATGCAACAGTTTTATGTTGTAATATTTATAGCGGATATTAATAAAAATATCATTAAAAGTGGAATTATACCGGTCATAATAATTGTCTTTGGTGTATGTATTTGCTTATCTGTTTTTATTGCTTTAATCGTGATGCGGTCAATTACTTTCGATGAGTAGCCGGTATTTACCAATGATTGCTTTATCGATTTAATTTCATCTTTTAACAACTCGTTATCGCTGTTTAATTTTAATGCTATGTTGACTAAATTGCTAACGACAGCATATTCATATTTGTAAGGTGTGAATGATGTGAAATTTGAATAGATGCCTTTATCGTTAGACTTATGGTATACCGCTTTTTTATTGGTTGATTTGTTTGTAGGGATATTAAGACATCTATGAAATGGAACATTTTCTTATCAAATATTTCATTGGTAAACTTTAAAGTCGATTTTTCTTCCATCATTTTCTTAAATGTATTGGCTGGCATCTCCATCATGCTTAAATACGTCTAAGATATCATCGACACATTGTTTATAGTAAACAGGCTAATATGCTATTTCATTGTTATTCATCATTTTGAATTCCAGTTAACTCATATAGAAGTCTGCAAAAGTCGGCCTATGATTCCATTGATGCACCATCTATTTAGAGGTAAGTTTTATTTTGAAAATAAAAGGAGGTCGATGTTGTGTACATGTTTTTAACTTCTTATATGGCATGTAAGATACCGAACTCGTTGAACTCCTGTCCCACTGTTCTTAGTCCTTCACTCGTTTTTGGCGACTTCAATATCCGCCTCGACAGCCCCTCCTTCAACGATTCAATCCAGGTCATCAACATTATATCCAACTATTACTACAAACTCATATCCATTGCCCCACACATATCCTTGGCGGGGCACTCGACATCATCGCTGTCCCAGATCGTTTTCCTACCTACACCTCACCATTCATTTCCGATCCTAATCTATCGGATCACTTTCTCATCACCCTTGTTCTCACTTCCAACCACACCCCGCCTCACACACCTACCATCCTATGTCGCTCTTGGAGAAATCTTAATCTCCCTCTTCTCCGCTCTGCCTTACTTAAATCGTCTCTATCCTCTCCCATAATAAAAACATCTCCTTATGATCTCGCCTTTCTTTTCGACTCTAAACTCACATCCACTCTCGATGTTCTCTTGTTTTTCAAGCATCATCGTACCGTCGTTTGCACAATGTCCCATGGTTTGACATTCAATGCTTACTCTCAAAGCGTTGACTCCGTAATGCTTTTCGAGTATATCACCGCTTTCTGATCCGCTCTCTCTGTCTCTATGTGATTCCTATTTTGCTCTTCGGCGGTCTCATCTCAACCTGCTACGTATTAAATGCAACTCCACGCATCCACACATATTTTCCAACTCGCCCGGCCCATTACCCACATTCCCATCCAACTTCGCCTTCTTCTCGTCTTTTTTCGTCTCATTGCAGTCGGGTCTCCATCGTTCAACAATCTCCCATTCTTAGACGACATTCGCCCCAACTCTCTATCGCTGCGTTCCCTTAATTCTCTTTTATTCCCCGTCTCAATTACTCCAACAACTACGATCTTTGAATCTTACTAGTCGCAGCCATACTCGCCTGGAATCAGCTTCTTCTCGACGTCCGCCGCGCTCCTTCCCTTATCACATTCAAATACCTCCTTCGTTCCCACCTTATCGACACATGACTTAGATTTTTATTTTCTTTGTTGTTGCTTTTGTTGTGTCACGCAAGCGTGCGCCGTCACGCATTTGTCACGTAAAAAAATCTAGTTTTTATATAGTTAACTATAGTCTATATAGTTAACTCATATAGACTTCTGTATGATTGTTGTATCGATCACTTATTATAGACTTGCGAAATACAGTTTGAATCGTTTTTATTGGAGCTTTCGACCAAACGGTCCTTGTCAACAGATAAAAAATCAAACAGAATTAAAATGACAGTACAGAGATACAAGTTTTATACTAGGAATACCACGGAAGAAGTCCATTCGTTTACATAATACCGTCCACAATTTCATGCGATACTGGTAATCGTAGTGACCAGTTAGACTTATTTCCGGCCACCGGGTTCGCTTCGGAATTTATAAAGATTGATTCTTTTATAAGACGACGTTGCAAGTTGTTTTCAACACAGACAATCTTAGCTTTTCCAAAGTCAATCCCATGATCGGTCGATAGGACGTGGTTGACAATGGCAGACGAGGAGTCACCCGTTTTAGCGCATATTGATGCTGATAAATGCGATTGGAGAATGTTTGTAGGGTTTGTCCTACATAACCCGCGTCACAATCTTGGCAAGGAATGCGGTATACGCCACTTACAGGGGACAATTTTGGTTTCTTTTTGAACATCCCAGATAAAGTGCAACATCTTTTGTGGTAAATTCGAATATTCGTCAATCCTGAGCGCTTTAGATCGTTTTGTAGTGATCTGCTGCACGAGTTTTTGATAAAGGTAGTGACAATGTACGAGGTCAGACTTGGGACTGTGTTTGTTCTAACCTCATCAGGGTTAGATAAGTTCATGCGACGACGTAGGAGTTTTTTTGACTGCTTTTCAGCCATAATGATTGCCCATTTTGGGTATCCTCTTTGTGCTAGTTTTTTCTTTATGGTCATTTGTTCGTAAAAAGCGGTTCTACTTCTATATGAGTTAACTGGAATTCAAAATGATGAATAACAATGAAATAGCATATTAGCCTGTTTACTATAAACAATATGTCGACGATATCTTGGACGTATTTAAGCATGATAAAGATGTCAATACATTTTAGAAAATGATGAAAGAAAAATCGACTTTAAAGTTTACCAATGAAATATTCGAAAAAAAATGATTTTCTCTCATAGATGTCTTAATATCCCTACAAACAAATCAACCAATAAAAACAGCGGTATACCATAAGTCTAATGATAAAGGCATCTATTCAAATTTCACATCATTCACACCTTACAAATATGAAAATGATGTCGTTAGCAATTTAGTCAATATAGTATTAAAATTAAGCAGCGATAAGGAGGTGTTAAAAAATGAAATTAAATTAATAAAGCAATCATTGGTAAATACCGGCTACTCATCAAAATTAATTGACCGCATCACGATTAAAGCGATAAAAACGGATAATCAAATACATACACCAAAAGACAATAATGATGATAACAAATTAATAGTCTTCCATGAAGGTGACACCCCAACTAATTTTAAAAGAAAAATAAAAGAACTTAACGTAACTCCAAGGCAGCATGTCAAATGTATAAAGGATATTATACATTTCAAATCATTAGATTATACATTCCAAATCATTAGAATATACATTCCAAATCATTAGAAATTCGAGGCTACTTCAATGTTTGAAAACTAGGATCACTTTCTCCTTAAGACAAAGAACAAATAAAGAGGGCACATGCAATGTCGTATACAAATATACGTGTAAAAAAGAAGGTTGTAACGCCTCTTGCATTAGGTATACGACGTAAATTAATCCAGAGAATTAGACAACATATATACCAATCATATGTTAGAGGAACATAGTGAAAATAGATATACCGACGATATGAAGAACAACTTCGAAATCATATTCAAATCTGATTAATCACAACAACTACGAACGGCTGAAGCTCTGATAATTCGCATACTACACTTTGTCATAAATATCAAATACTCAAAGATGGGAAGCTTCTTAAGACTTCATGGGTCTTAATGAAATTTCCTAATTCGGGAAATTCTTTTTTTATTATTTTTGTATCATTTGATAATTTTAAAGCTATAATTTTAATTTCAGTTTCCCTGACGATGACTAATATTGTTAGTCGAAAATTTGGATCACAAAACAAGTTTTTATGTTTGTAATTTGTAAATTATATTCAAGAGTGGTGTTAGGCACACTAAATAATGCTTAAAAAGATTTATTTTATAATATGGTCAACTATACTAAGGTCATTTTTAATAATAAATGATTATATAAGATTTTAAGCAATTTATATTTATATAAAGTTAAAATTTAATACTGAAATTAAAAATAAAAGTCAATTGATTAATAAATTACATACATTGTATCAAAATAAGAATTAGAGGTTATCATGATGAACTGCTATGCTTTCAGATTTCGGCCCATATTCCGCGACCAACATAGCAGTTAACCCGAATACAAACTAATGATGTATTTTCTCTAATGAAATTTGATTATCAATTATGTTATTCTAATACAATATATATTATTTGTTATATATTAAATATTTGTTATATATATTATATATTAAATAGTTGATCATGATCCATTGTTATTAAAGAATTATTGGAGCTGGATCCAATAATTCTTTTTTAACTTATAACTAATTCTAATAACATGACTACTCGAATACAGATTTTCAAAATTCTACATTATTCTATATTTACCATTATATTCTACATTATATAATATTTCTATTCAAATATCAATAAAGGTTTCTATAGTTAACACAATAATTATAAATAATATCATTTTCTAATATCATCACTAGGAGTGTTAATACTTAAGGTACCATATCAATTGGATTTCTAAAATATAGCTGGTGACTGTTAACTGTGATTTCTTAAATAAAATCGTATTGAAAAGGTTTTGGAAATTCTAACCTGTAATTGCCTGTACGAAAATCAATTACCAAAAACATAACCATGCAATATATAGCAGTCTTGATAAGACATTTACGTCACTCTATTTAGTATCTGTGAAATCAACTATGTAAGTGAATATATTGCAATCGTAAACAACAGCGTAATTTTCAAAATGTCAACTCGATGATTTAATTTTCAATTAAATCATTTATAGAGAATATCAAATTGTGTCATATGATGTCAAATTACAACAATTACATAAAAGTAACAATTGCATAATGTTTTAGCCCAGGAATCAGATCAGATAACTTAGTCGACGTACTTTTGTACTATTTTTAAATTAGAAATAAAGGTAAATAATTAAAAATAAAAAATAAATATAAAGATTTTACACAATTTATATTTATAAAACAATATAATTTATAGTTAAAATTAAAAAATATCAAATGTTATGAACTGACTAATAGATAACATAAAAAAAGTGCAGTAAAGTAATACCAGAGCGATCAAAGTGTTCAATAAAATCGTATTTTTCAGCAGCCGAAAAGGTGGTAAGTGAAGTTTTTCTTTAAATTTGATACCTAGCACTGATAGTATACTACCTCCTGTACCAAATCTGGTCAATCTTGTGACCCTGAGACCCCTCGTACCATTAGGAAGGAAGAACTAATTCGATAAGTTCCTAAGAGGATTCACAGAATTTCACAAACAAAGAATAATATTTAATTCTATTAAATATTTTTAGGCTGAAGTTTGAATATCCTTTTGTACATCTGGCATTGCTATTGCTTACATTGAATATTTCAAGAGGAATTTTTCCAATTTTGGTTCGATATCATTCAAACCGATCCAGGCATTACTAAAGATAAACAATGTTCCGGCTTTCTAACGGAAAACGATATAAAGGCGCTTGAAAAACAATACAAGGTGTCGAATCTACATTTAATCTAGGAAAGGAATGGCCTTCCTATTCTCGTGGCCTTTTGCTCTACTTCTTTGGGCCAGGCCGAATACCTAGCGAATTCCGCACGGAACCCCTTTCTGGGGGCAAAACCTATCGTTCACAGTTACAGATATTGACTCACTTTCATAACCCTATTGTATCAGCTGCCACCAGTAGGGTCACTGAGCCTCTAAATACAATCTTCCCAAAACTTGCGGCGTTTGTAATTCTTCTGACGAGCATCCTGGGAAATGCGACAAAACTCCGTGTCATTTTAACTGTAGTGGATAACACCCATTATGGTACGTAAATGTAGTGTCTTTTTAAACTACGAGAAACAGTATTGCCGATCAACATATATTCCATCCAACCTTGCCAAAACTTGATCGGCTAACATTAGTACAATTGAGAATATGATGACTAATGGAGAAAATTATCCAATTAATAGATACCAGGCATCAGGCAAACAAGATCGGAATGCAATCCCTAATTCAACATCTAATTTCTAAAATTGATGAGTTAAGTATTCCCGCGACTACTACTAAGACTTCTGCGAATAAAGCTCTCTACTCTAAGAAGATGAATACCTCTATACAAAGTCTCACTTCCCTAAAATTGGCCAAGAAGGACAAGTTTTTGAAAATTTCGGTCACCCCAACAGGAAATAAAGATAATGCCCTGGACAAGTGCCTCAATCTAGTCTGGCTGGGTGTGAGAAGGGCAACCTTCTTACCCGCGGTCTTGACTAGGGGAGTTATTCCACTCCAGCTAACTTAACACAATGCAAAGTAATCGAGAGCCTTTTTCACCGAATATTCTCCAGTGGAATTTGGGAGATGCTTCTGTACTTAGCCTTCTATCTGGTAGAGATGCAGATGTTATAGTCTTTCAAGAGACGCTGTCTATCCGTCTCCGCAGGACAATACTCGATTTATTTCTAAGCACATATATATCCACTACTCCGTGCATAACCCCTCCTCACTCCTCTTCATCTCAAGGTCTTTTAACCCTAGTTAAATGCTCCTTACGATCTTCCATCCTGTTAAACTACTCTTGTCCAGCCCTGTCTTGCTTAACTATATCACTTTGTAAGAATGGTAAAGGTATCAGTATAGCCAACATCTATATTCGCCCAGGATAAATTCACGGGAACCGTGACCTCATGGATCGTATTTTGAGTAGTGGCTATGACATGTTACTTGGTGATTTCAACGACATATCAGCATGGTCATCAATATGAACTGCTATTATATCATGTTTGGAACATTATTCTTTGACCCAACAGAGCAGCTAGGCCAATTACACGGTAATGACATATTTCATCAGATTAAACTTGATTATTTAGTAAATCTTATTCAAATACAAAGCATATTCTTGTTGTTCTTTTTGATACAGCAGAATATACCAATCACCCCGGGGGTCTTATCAGCTGCTGATCCAGACCTTCATTTTACGTTTTAACCCTTATTATCTGTTTACTCTGTACACTTGTGCTGATCGGATTCGAACTTAAAACGTATGTATCGCGCTTCCAAAGTTACATCCACTGGGTTAGCTGCTCCAGTGGTGTTGATATACATTTCTGTATGCTATTTTTCAAGGGGATCGTATACTATCGATATATAAGAAACTTACATTAGGTGTGTGATCCGTTAGCCGGATCACTGTTTTTCATGCTATCACTTGCTATGCATGTTTTTACTATAATTTGTTTTTAATATAATGTTGCTTCGAGTAATAGCGGCCGAAACATGATAAAATAACAGTTACTCCTCATGATCTCTTATACTGATTATTATATATTGTCTATTATTTGTTAGTCAATTTATAACAATTGACTATTATTTTAAATTTCAATTTTAAATTTTAACTTTATATAAATAATAAATTTAACATAAAAATATACAATTATTACAATGAGCTTATAAATGGGAAATCATGACGAAGATCATATTGATAATCTTCTGCAGTCCCC
The DNA here is from genome assembly GCA_012934845.2 of Pomphorhynchus laevis. Taxonomy (NCBI): domain Eukaryota; kingdom Metazoa; phylum Acanthocephala; class Palaeacanthocephala; order Echinorhynchida; family Pomphorhynchidae; genus Pomphorhynchus; species Pomphorhynchus laevis. The sequence continues at coordinate 147,219 of WNNJ02000360.1, read as the reverse complement.
TGGGCAATCTCCAAAAGACATGCAGCGTTGCCTCGTTGCACCGCACAGCTCAATCTCTGTGAGAGAAATCTCGCTGCACTCCGATCGCCTGTAGCGGCAATTAGCTTTTTCATCGAGATTCCAGGAAGCTGGACGTAATCGACCCTATTGTATCGATCGCTAATGGGACAAAAGTGTATTGGAAAGCATCGATGCCCCTGTATTTGTCCAGCTACCGATTCTCGGCCACTCTCGCAATCTCGCCCGGCGCACAGACCGCATTGAACAAATTACTAGCTGCAAGTGTGTTGGAACAGGTAAAGTCTCATATAAGTAGGCGTCCCCTTTCCCAGGGGGACGGGACATTTTCCCGTCATCTCTGCACAGTCCAACTGGTTCTAGGCGGGACGGGATACCGGCCGCCCTTAGAGCACTACGAATAAGAGCATTGACTGCACAGTGGCGGTTGTGTCGAGACACTGTCTTCGAGCAATCGAAACCGTGTGTGCCTGATACATCGGTTGTAACCCCGCACTTGCAATTGAACGGGAGTGAAAATTTAAATCCGAGGCGTAGGGATGTTGCCAGACACAATGAGTGATCGTCCATTCTTATACCTACCGAGGAGATAGGCAGAGCATCCAGAAATGCGCCAGACCACTTGGTTGCTGCCGAAAGTAAGCGGGCTCGATCTATAGGGTAGTCACAAAACGCAATCAAGCCGCCTAGCTGGGTCTCAAACAGGGACATTGTTCAACGTTTTTGTACGGTTGTATCTGTTGGAACAGGCAGGTCAAACATAGAGGTCCAACAATCCAATGCCGTCCGATAACTTAAGTTGTTGATACCTGAGCATCTCACGATATAATCTGGCAGAATATTCGAAGTTAAGCTACACATGCTCGAGACGGACGAGTAGAAGGCCGGTATTGATAATTCTTCCGCACTCAGAACATTAAGTCCGCCGAACCTAACTGGCAATGAGGCTTAACGCTAGGCCGTGTCAGAGAGCTGAAGATTTAGAATCTCGGCCAGGGAACAGCAGACTTCCCGTCAAAAGCTTTCGCAAATCTGCTAGAAAAACACGGTGCGCAGCGTAGAAAAAAGTTGATATTCGGTAGCGTCAGACAATGACGCAATATGAAAAACGCGTCGTGCTTCACTAGTTTGCGAAGCTTCTGGCCTACCTTCTGAAGTTGTGTGATGGCTGATTCCAAGAATGAATCGAGGTGACTTCCGCCGCAAAGGGGCGCGCCGAGTAAGTCGGCAGACGATACATCACATACATTGGTGTCTGGCTTTTAATTCGATCAGAGGTTGGATATCAGTGCTGTCGGCGGTGATGATTTGGCACTTGTCTGCGCGTAAGTGTAAGCCGATAGAAGATCCCTGCTGCTGAATGTTAATGGTATCGTTGGCAAGAGTGGACAGTTCGCCTCCTATACAGCAGTCATCTAGATACCACATTATAAGTGGTGAGCAAAGGTTGTGGGCTAGCCTGTTGATAGTTAGCAAGAACAGAAGAGGTCCGAGGGGATCGCCCTGCTGAACTCCCTCTGATTATTCAATAACACTGTCGCCGAAAAGCAGAGTGCTTGAACCGTTGTAGCACATTTTCACAAATTCTATAATTTCCGGAATATCCCTCTTCACGCATTGAAGGATGGCATCGCGACTGATGGAGTTAAAGGCATTCTCAAAGTCTAATTTAACCATGGATGATGTGCCTATTAGACCGTGTTCTGCAAAACATCTCGCTGAGTGAACTGCGGCCTCGAGACCCCTAGGAACGCCAACGCCCAGTTGTGTTGGGAGTAGTTGGTCAACCACCTTCTTAGTTGCATATATGCAGGCCAAATTGGCCGCTAATCGATGGAATGTGCACCCAACGGCAATTGGTCTGACTCCTCCATCATTCTTCTTAAATGCTAAAAGCTTGACCCCGCATAAAATAAATTTAATCGAAATTGTAACGTTGCTAGCAAGGACGATGCGGATAAGCTCACATAATGAGTTCAATAGTCTGTGCCCTGCTGCGCCACTCGAATTATCGACTAGGTCGCGGAGATAAGATGGGCTTAAGCCGTCCGCACCCCCTGAGGAAGAAGGTGGAAATGATCGAAGAGCCAACCAGATCGAGGGTCCCGAAAAAGGCGGGTCACGAACATCGCCGTCCTCCAACTTTTCAGACACCTTATTTTGAAGCTGATCGTCCAGGAGATCTACAGGTTTATTCCTTTGAGTTCTGGTTGTGATGATAGGAGTTACATTGTACGACGTACACGCTGTTTTCAGCGCTGAGCCTAGTGATGCCAAACCACTATCGCCGGCCAATCGTGGTATACGCAAGGCTGACTTAGCAAATCCGATAAGTTTCCTCCGAGGGCTGTCGTCTAGCAGGAGAGCATTTACTGCATTAATTCGTTCCCCAAGTTGGTTGGCAACAGTAGGCCTCGCTGCACGTGGTATTCGCCGAACCAAGCAAAAGTTCGTGCGCAGAAGTTCGGACAACATTGTCGAACTTATGTTGCATGAATTGAGGACGACAGTATTGCTATCGATACGGCAGCTGCATTGATTTGTTGGGGAATCAAAGGTGGCTTGTCGGATCAAGGGCAAATTGATCCACGGCCGTGCCGTCGTACCAGTCCGTTCGCAGTCGTCATGAAGTCCCTGCAACATATGGAGCATTGAACTCGTGTTATTAGTTTTAAAACCTGTATCGCCACTTTATTCAGTTCCGCCGGTATCCATTGATAAGATCGTTGTCGATGTCAAATTGTTTATTTGTATGTTGTTGAAATATTTTAATATTATTGAAATATCAAATTCACAATTGTAATTAGCTTAAACACTTATAACTTTTCTTAAATAAAATTATTTAAGAAATTGTATATAAATTGTATAAAATATATATACTTTATATAAATTGTATAAAACCTTATATAATTATTTATCAACAATTTCTTGACACGAAAAGACAAATAATATTACACCAGATTTTTTCTGTCAACCACTGGTCTGAGTGTCGAGTCGTGGATGCAATGCTAGAACTAAACTACTCCAGGCATCGAGATCCTTGGGGACAGACCAGAGTTCTCTTTTAGATAGCCCAAGGCGGTCTTCGGTCGGTATCGATGTCTACCTCCATGTCTCTTTCCAGATAATCCGGCCTGGAAAACCCTACGAGGAAGGCAATCCCAAGACATCCTCAGAATGTGTCTTAGCACCCTCAATTGACTTTCTTCGATGTGGAGCAGCACCGACTTTATTCGGAGTCCAATCCGGACGACCGAATTCCTATCATTATCGCTAAGGCTATGACCGGCCGCACCGCGAAAACAACCTCATTTAAGTGGCATGTATCCGATATATTTCTCTTTCGGACATAACTCAAAGCTCATGACTATAGCTTAAGATAAGAATTAAAATTACGTGGTAAATCGAAAGCTTCTTCCGTAAACTCAACTCCCGCTTCACCACGACGATCCTGTACAAAGAACGCATTGCGGCGTTCGCTGCACAGATCCGCTTCTAAATCTCTCTGATGTTCCTGCCATCCCTTGACAACAATACCCCAAGATACTTAAAATAGTTCACTTCATGAATAACCTTTTCTCCAATCAGGAGATAATTATTTATCATTTATTCTTATTCTGATACAACGTCTGTTATTTATTAGTCAATTCATAAAAATGACGTTTATTTTAAATTTTATTTTTTATTTTTTATTTTTATTTTTTAACTTGATTAAAATTATAGAAAATCTAAAAACAATTATTAATTTTATTATTTAATTATTAAATTTTGATTTAGCATTATTATGTTTTGTTTATTTTATAATTATATAACAATACGTAGACTCAGTTAGCTGATTTAATCTTTAGATAAATGATAGACAAGACTTAGACACAATTTATTATTTGTAATGTTTTTTTGAAAAATAGCATACGATTGAAAAAAAAGATAATATATCTTTATTTTTATTTATATAGAGTATAAAATACGTAAAATCAGTTATCAATCTGATCTTATTGATTGTATATATGAGCTGAAATTGATTGCATCTGGGTCAACAGCTGATAAAACCCACCCAGTCTAAATAGTAGCGTTCTGCTGTATCAAGAATAGGAACACTACCTGTGAGTATAATGTCGTGCAAAATAGAATAATTTTAGCTCACAGATTCAATCAAGTTATATGGCAAAGCATATTATATATCCTTCCATAAAATGTTTTCGCTTAAGAGTTTAAATTTATTTTTAATAATATTTTGTTGATTTGTATATTGTAAATTTAATATTTTAATATTATTTGGTTGACGTATAATTCTACACTATAAGAAAAAGAAAGAAATAATTGAACTTGCATTAACATTAGCAAAAAATAATGCCGTATCAAGAAAACATAGTTTTAGTATTTCTGACATATTATATTACTGGGTAAACAAAGCCCGCAGGTCAATAATAACTTGTCAGTAGAACAAACCAGATCATAACTGAGTCTACTTATTTTATACTATAAATTAAAAATAAAGACAAATAATAAATAACAATCTTTTAAGCCAGACGCAGGAGAACGACGACAACAGTATTTGATACCGTTTCGTCAACACAATGACTCATTAGTGCCAGATCCCTCCAACAACTGGATGCAGAGGAGGACTAGCAAACGGCAAAAAAACGAATCATGTGTATGATGTACTAGAAAACCTCTAGTAACATCATAGAGTGCTATATTAGCTTTACGGCTTTACCTCACAGTATCATTAGCAAAATCATAGGCAAATGCTAGCGCAGGTATTTTGTATATCGGCTAACTTCTTTTATGAATATATCAAAACGAGAGTGATACCATTCCGCGTGAACTATTTTAACAATATTTTTAGCCAGACACGGAAGAACGACGATAACAGTATTTGATACCGTTTCGTCATCCCAATAACGATTAAAGGTCATCAAGAGTTTCTATACTATCATTTTTCTGTCATTTATTCCTCAACCAACATGGCAGCGGGGACAAATACATGCTATTGACGTATTTCCTCTCATGGAATTTGCTTAACAAGTATCTTATTATAATACAAAGTATATTTAAGAATTATTGGATCTGGATTAAATGGGGTAAAATCTTATTTGATATTTCGCTAACCTCTGTTAGCATCTTCAGAAAAATACAATGTTTTTAAAAAATGTGCATGTTTATATGAAATTTCTTGAAACGATCGCCGCAATTTTCTCTGAGAAGGTGCTGCTGTTATTAACGATAAACATAAGCTTTCAGTATTGCTTGAAAAAATGCAAGCGAACAGTATAAACACGTCGGAGCTTCAAAGCTCTTGCAATTTCAGTGCAAATTATCACAATTTCCAGGGAAAAAGTGCAGAAAAGGGTATTGATTTGTGTTCTTTCCTGCAAAACAAAGACGACAAGATAAGTGGTTTGTTACAAAATTTTATAAATGACTCGAGGGTACTTTCGCCAATACCAAAGCTGAACAACTTGGCTACAGTAGCGATCATTAAGCATCTCGAGAGGCATAAATTATTCAGCTATTTTCTCCGTGAGTATGTAAAACATTATTCAAACAGAGTGTTATTCAACTCAGTTAAGATTTTCGAGACCACAATCAAAATCTCGTTTGTTACTTCTGATCTGATGGAAGAGTACAATTCGTTTTTTAAAAGAATCTAACCTAATTAGGAACTATTGTTTTAAAGCCAATTCAGGCTACTTTGAAAATCTCGAACTTTCCCTCTCAGCTATAGGAGGAGGACTTGAGCCTACTAAAGACTTACAAACTTCATTCGGTGAGGTCGGTCAAGTCAAAAACGGGCGTAGATCTCCACATTGCGTTCAGCTCCGTTGACCTCAACCACGGCCTTATACTTACCAAGGCAGCTTCGAACCCCTTTCTGGGGAATAATTTAAGATTTACGTTGATCGATGAAGACACACTGACCAAACCCTACTGCAATTTGTGTCATGGGTGCCAGAACTGGGGGTCGACCTGCTAGAATAAGAAAACTTGCGGGGTTTGTGCGTCGGTATCCTGTGAAAGTATGCTAAAAAGGGTGAGATGCATGGCTCCCCCAGTCTGTCACAATTGCGCGGGAGACCACCCCGCGTGGTCTAGAAGATGCAAGATTTTTAAAAATTACCAGCGCATGTTCTCCGGCCAGTCTCATATCTCTAAACCCTCGTATTTTTCTACTGTCACAGCGCCTGATAACAGGATGTCTAATATGGACATCTTACAGCTCAGATTCTAATAAAAAATTTATACTTAGTAAAATGGAGCTAATGATGGCGCCACTGCTGACGACCTTTCTGGGCTCTGCCACGGTGCCGGAGCCTCCAGAACTCAGTTTGCCGCACTCTAAAAAAAGAAGTGCTTCAGCCAGATCCGTCCCGCCACTCAAAATATGGAAACTTCTAAAAGAAAAAGGGGGCGACTCATCGCAGGGAAATGAAGATATTGCCCTGAGGGTTCTGACCCTGGATGGGGCTAGTGGTGGGAGGGGCAACCTTCCTGCACCTAGCTCTGTCTAGGTTGGATTCCCCCGTCCAACTTATCTAACACAATGGTGAGTAAACCTGTGCCTTTTTCACTGAATATCCTTCAATGGAATTCGGGATGTGATTCTGCCCTTAGACTTCTATCCGGTTGAGATGCAGATGTTATAGTCCTTCAGGAGACGAGGTCTATCCGTCTCCCCCAGGACATTATTCGATTTATCCCAAAGCATATTTGCTCCCACTATACTACGTACATAACCCCACCTCACTTCTCTTAATCTCAAGGACTCTTGACCTTAGTTAAGTGCTCATTAAGGTGATCCCTCTTCTTTAATTACTGTTGCCCAGCCCTGTCTTGCGTGGTAGTTTCACTCGTTAAGAACGGTAAACGCCTCAGCCTAGCCAATGTCTACATCCGTCCATGAGAGATTCACAAGAACCGTGACCTGCTGGACGGTATTATTGATAGCGGCTATGACATGGTACTAGGTGACTTCAACAACAGAACTGGCCGTTGGATTAATGCAGCACTCTGCAGAGCCAGGAACGGTTATCTTATTCACAAACCACCGTCCCTCACCTTTCATTGCACATCAACGAATTCACTCCTCGACTTATTACTGCTCCATGAGAGGTGGTTGTTAAAACCCTTCTGTACAGCGCAGTCGCGACAATATCTGTCCACCTATCATGATCTATTTCGCTAGCGGATAGAAAAGGATACGCTGCTTCGTAGAAGATTCCACTTTGACCCAATCGGAGTGGCTTTCTTCCAGGCAGCTATCCAACGCTTCCCACGAATTGGTAATGAGAGTTTAACCGAATTTAATTTCTACCTCACTTCGCGAGCCACCGCGTTGCTTTCGACAACCTATAATGGTCGCATTTTCAGTCCCACTCCGACAATACTCAAGGTCCTAGCTAAACTACTGAACCTCCCTAATCTCTCTGCTTCCGCCAGACAACCCTCTCGAATGAATACTGGCGCACCAGATATTGGTTCCAGCTGAGTAGGGATAGGGCGAGTATTGCTCGTCTTAACCCTTCTTAGTCTTCTTTTTGGAAGATATTCAAGGAGAAGTTTGTTTGTTGGAACGATAAGGCTTTGGGTTGGATCGGTAGTATATGCCTTGGAAATGTTTTGAAGGAGTCACTAGCCCTACACAACTATGGAGTCACGCAATCGCCTCTCCAATCCCGCCTTAGGGAGACTTCAGGGGTAGAGACTTATCTGTCACAGATATTCTCAACGCCTGGGGCCTCTTCCGGGCACCTCCAAATCCGTCGCTCCACTCTCTTATCGTGTCTGTCAGCTTTTGACAGCCGATAAAAGAAAATAGGTGGTCGTCACAATGCTATTAGCCACCCCATCCGATGTGACCGGCATCAATATTAGTAGGAGGATTTTTTACCAAAAAAGTATTCGGTTTCTTGTCCTAAAGACCGGCGGCCCATTTCGATTCAAAATTTTCTCGTCTCGATCTACGAAAAAACGCTTGCGCGTTGAATCTGCGATCATCTGAGTAGGCGAAACCTAATCCCTTCTGGTTTCCATGACGTGCAAAAGGTCGCTCGGTCCATTCAGCAGTTGGTGAAGTGCATCGGTTTTGTCAGGATAACAGTAATCAACTCGTTGTGGCTGTTTTCCTTGATTCTTCCGCTGCATTTGACCGCATCTCAATTCCCTTTGTTATCTCTTCTCTCAGGTCCCTCGGGTTGCCTGCGAAAATTGTTAACAGGGTGGAGATACTGCTGTATACTAAGCGATTTTATTATGAAGACGACCCTGATGTGCGTCAGTTCTACCCTATTACGAGTGTGTCTCAAGGCTCCCCTCTCTCCTATCTTATATCTTGCTGCCTCCATTAACCTTTTTAAAATATTTAAACGTGATCAACGTCTAGTGGTGTACGCTGATGACACCACAGCCCTGTTCACTGGACGCAAGTGCAAAGACGTAGTCTCGGACATCAGCCGTTTCTTTTTGTAATTAAAAGACTAGTTGTCGAAGTCCAATCTTGTTGTAAACTCCGCCAAATCGCAGGTGGTCGTCTTTCATGGCACCCCTGCTACGAAGCAAAAACATATGAGATTAGCACTTTCTGCGCTTTCCTCCATTTTTGGCTCTTAACCACTTCTTACCTTCACAAGTCGAGTGAAATACCTAAGGTTCACCGTTTCGGTGAACTGTTCGGGGAAAGCTGACCTGGATAGACTCACTCGTATACCGTAGAGAGCTAGCTGGGCTGTGAAACGGGCCCAGCATCTGTTGTATAAAGGAGAAAACGGGCCCAGCATCTGCTGTTTTTAAAGGGGGAAACGGGCCCAGCAACTTGGGCTATCTTGGGCAATCCCGAGATAGCCCAAGTTGAGGCACATGGGCTATCTCGGGATTTGTCTTCTTTTCAAGAGGACGTACCCAATAGCAAAGGCTAAGGTTTCTTAAGCTCCTCGTCTCGCGTTTACCTAGCATAGTCCGTGCCGATTGGTCTCTTCGGAGGGTGTGAAAGACCCTGGGTGGTTCAATCGGAAGGCGGCGTGTTGGATTGTTTGGGGGCTTAGATTCCTATGGATTTGAGGCCGTAAATGGAACAGAAGACTGTTGCAGACCGAAGATAAAAGGAGAAGATGAACTTATTTCTGTTTGACTGAACTCATTTTTATCCCATTTATGTTTTTTTATTAATAAAATCTTTATTCGGTGGTAGGATGGATCGAACGTTTTTTGACTTATGCATTTTCAACGAAGGAGCTCCATCATATACATCGCGATCGTCGGCTGCTTGCTTCGAGTATCATGAGCAACGAAAACGAAACAAGTACGAGGAAACGATACGTGAGGTTGATCACAGTACCTTCTGCCCATTAGTGTTTGCGTCGACGGGTGGTGCAGGCAGAGCCGCAAACGCAACTCGACGTGTGTTAGCGACAAAGATCAGCGAAAAACACAAGTCTGGATTTTCCAGCGTAATAACGTGGATCCGTACGAAGATTGCAATTGCGCTCGCAAGGTCGATATCACAATGTTTAGAGCACCGCGTTGTAAACTCAATGCACCGGTAAATTAGGTCATAGGCATTGAGTTGCAAATCGCACAATGAGCATTATTTTCTTTTAAACATATTGTGAATACGAAATATGTTGATTCCCATTTGTGGGAACTTCAAATGTAAATTTATAGAAATAATAATTTTTTACTTGAAAAAATTGCTTGAATTGTTGTGACACGATTTTGGTATCTTTTGAGGTACACAAAACGCAATAAAAAGGTGATTCAAAATAGTTTAGAAACAAAACAAAAATAATAACCATAATATTTCCATTAAAAATAAATATTTTGAAAAATTAATAAATTTAAGTTTTTAATCGTTTACATCAATTAGTTAATTTGTTTCAAAATTTGTTTAATATTTTTAGTATTAATCATCTAGAAATGTTAAATAATTATTTAAATAATAAATATTGTAGACTTAAATTCGTGTCTTTCTTCATATTAGTTAATGATGGTTTTATAGGCATGATATGAAAAACGTTTTCTTTATTATTGCAAGCTTTCAACACAGTGTCATTTTCAATATATTTGAAAAGGACACTGTGTTGAAGGATTGCAATAATAACGAAAACTTTTTTCATATAATGCCTATAAAACCATCATTAACTAATAAATAATAAATGTAATTATATCGAATTTCGTATTGGTTTTAAACACTTTAACAAGTTTTGTTTTTTTTACATATTACACAATTCTAATAAACCTGAAATGTTTGAAAAAGAAATAGTTAACCTCTTCGTATAATGTCCATATTCGATAGTGTTAGACTTCCTCCTCTTCGTTATCACTACTTTCAGATAGCGCCTGATAATCTAGAATATTTGGATCAACCGATCCACTGACAACTAGCCGGCCTTTTTCCGGTATCATCTGTTTGTTTATAATGGGCGTGATTATTTGATCTGTTTCACAAAAGTCAGTTAATAATTCTGTTTCATAATTAAAACTTCCGTCCGATTCATGATTATCACTATTTGCTTTCGATAAACTGTCAGTTAATTCAGAATCAGATAATGTATGTACGTCATGTGTCATATAATCGACGGTCTGTTTACTAATTTCGGTTTCTGGCTGTGATTTTATAGGTAAAGATTCAGGATCCTCAGCGTCGTTATTATTTGATGAATTGTCACATTGTTGCAGAAAGGTGTCAAAATGTGGCTTAATTTTGCTTGAAAGATTTTGGGGCTTTACTGTGATTGCAGAGCTCAATACTTTTAGTGTGAATTTTCCGTTTTCTTCTATAAGTGCACAATCTCTGTAGGAACACAATTTATGAGTTCCTGTAAAAACTGACGTATCGACACTAGATCCTGGTATATTAGCTAACGTGACATTTACTTCATTTGTATTGTTAAATTCAATGTATCCAGGAGCGGACTGATCAATTGACGATGGAAGAGAGTCAACTGCCAGATCAAGTGCCTGGAAGGGGTTCATTCTTCGTGTGGGATTCTCCATTATGGGGTTAGCGATCTCGTAATACGGTCGGTTTAACATATCAATACTAGATAATATAGCTTTTGAATTTCCTCTCATGAGTGCTATTGATATTCGTTGAAAGAGCCGTGCAGATGCGATGCTGTATGGTATAGATGATCGAATTGCTAAGTATCGGGCGATTCGTCTGATGATTTTCTCCCCTTCCATATTCCAGCCGCCGTAACACTCCAAGACTGCAGGTATGAAGGTATATCCCGCCTTAATCATTTTAGCACGGTACTTTCATATCTTTGACCGATGATGCGTACTGCGCAGCTGCGTAACCAGGCACATAAGCTGACTGGCGAAGAAAAGATTTCTGTAGTGGATGTGTTACCGCGAAGTCTATAGCATCTGAAGGATCCCCGTAGATCAGAATATCGGCTGGCCGTTCTTGGAGATTTAGGACAAGGTTGCGAACCTCGCAACCCATATGCATTCCTGCTGATTGTCCTGCCTGGAGAACGACGTCACGAATTCCATTATGACGCATTCCTGGAAAACCACCGTAGTTGCAAGTTAGTGCATGGAAGCCCTCAGCATCTGCGTTTCGAAAACATCGACAACAACGGTAGTCACTTGGAGCAATTTGCAGGCCTAACCACATTCTTATAAGAATTGTAAATTCTTGGTCGGTAAGAGCTAGGCCGAGACTTCGATTTGGGGCGCATTGTAACCATGCGTTCGCATGTGGCTGTGATACCGCTATTAGTCTGGCCCTTGTCCGATCATCTCCAGTGTCTAATAGACTTTTACGCTTCTCTGAGTCAAATTTTGAACGATATTTGATGTTGTCTTGTGGATGAAGCCTGTTGTTCCACTTCTGCTCCGTGTAGCGCAAGTATTTCATTCGCGTTTACAAAGCCCGGAAATGTATTTGGATCCTGGTTCACAAACGCGGCCACTGTGCTGACGCTTGCTGCAAAGGCTGCCGCTCTGTGTTTGTTTGTACTCCTAAGGCCCAGACCGCCCATTTTTAGTGGGAGCTCAACTTGAGATCGTGTTCGCGCTGACAGTTGTATTGAAGCGATGATTTCCATCGCCCGTATCACAGCATTATCAAACTGCTTACAGAAAAGTTCGGTGCTTGCTGGATCTACATTCCTCATTAGGAATGCTATTCGTTGAGCGGAAGCACAGTGGCGCAATAGCAGGTAAGCCACATGAGCGTCCGGAAGTGACGCGACAAGCTCTGTGTCATTTACTAGGTTTGGTAAGCAACTATTTATGAGATATGCTTCTGCAAACTCTTGCGAACCAATTGGGCATCCCAAAAGAGTAAAATTGCCGTCGGACTTGGTATGTGGAGAGTGAGTCCATTTTGTCTGCGTTGAGATAGTTGCTTCTGTGTGGCCTATTAATTCGGTTTTTTGCCAATTCATTGATAGTCCGATTTTTTCCAGCTCATTTGCAATCATGTTTAATGTGATAGCAACTGCCTTGGGTTCACTTCCAATTATTCCATCGTCTAAATACCACTTGTTAAAACCAATAACTATGATCGAGTCGACTTTCCGAATAATCGGTTGGATTGCCATTGCGAAAAGGAATGGGCCCAGAGGGTCCCCTTGTTGTACTCCTGCTGACGATGTAAGGTTTTTTGCTGCTTCAAATCGTAATTTTGTTGGTTGCGAGTAGCACCATTTGATCCACGGTCCGATAGAAGGTGCTTCAATGTCAACTGCGTCAATAAAGCATTGCCTGTCAACTGTATTAAATGCGTTCGAAACATCTACTTTCACCCATACCCAATTTTTCGAGGTCTGCATCTCTTCAAACAATCGTCGAACCTGGTGAATTATTCAATCTGCGCCATTTGCAACCGCAACACCGACCTGTTATGGTTAAAATATTTGAGTGAACTTATCGCGCATCTTCGTGCAAATACACTTTGCACACACCCTCCGTAACAATTCTCCTGCCGCTATTGGGCGTATACCTCCATTTGGTTTTTCTATAGCGATAATATCTGCACCCGCAAAATATCGAGATATATCTACAGGAAGGTCACCGGCTGCCATATAATTTATCAGATGTGTCAGGCGGCTTAGAAGCTTTCTAGATTGGTCCGCTGTGATCATGTCTTGTAGGTGTTCGGCTCTTAAACCCAGACAACCTGGTGACGATGCAGAGGGGAATGAGAAAATTGAATCACGAACGGTATCCGAATCGATGACAATATCGTCTTCTGCCGTTGGGGTTGAGGTTATAATACCTTTACCGGGTGGGTGCAAATCTGTGAGCTTACGGTGTGTCTGTTCTGTGAACGGCGCCAGCCGTGACGAAGATATTCGTTTCATTGCCTTGCCGTAGTTTTCCTGTCGCATAAGTTCGATTGTCATTGTCTTTGATTTGTCGTGTTTATGTCGGGTCGTTTGTTGAGCACAAACATGCGTGAGAAAGAAAGTGTCAAACTGCCTGTTTTCGGCTGACTTTAGTGCATTCTCTATATGTTTTCGTACATTTCGGTGATCACCTGAATGAGCTGATAGGCACACTTTTGCGAACCCCAAAAGACTAGTCCAGCTATATGGCGATTTATATTCTAGTGCCTCTTTAATAAGATTGGTAAAAATGCGAGCTGCTTTATTTCGTAAACTCCAAGGGATTCGTCTTACTGTCAGCGTAGGTGATTCCCAAATACGGTGAAGCGTTTCATATGCGTACAAATTGTGGGAAACGTCGTTGATCGAAGCCATTTCGGATCCTCTGTAGGTTTGACGTTCAGCTGTAAGTTTGACATGGGAGGAAATATTGGATGTGTAATCAACAATCGAAGCGAAGCTAGTGCCTGGGCACCGAACCCCAAAACTCTTGTAAAAACGTACATTTCCGAATTTTGTAAGTGCGATTGGCCTGTTACAATGCGGGCAAATACCAAGCTTTGCCCCTTCCATTCGCCGAGGGGTTTCCGACGGTAATATGTTGTCGACGGCAATGTGTTATTAGATGTAATCAATTGTAATTAGCTGAGTCAATTGTAATTAGTGTATAGAATGTATGTTTATTAGAAACCAAAATTTTTTTTAAGGTTTTAAGTTTTGTTTTTGTACAATTTACAAAAGCAACACGTAAACAATTAAAGTGTTAGAACATATGAAAGTGACACAAACAGAATTAACGACAAATTTGCAAATTGGTCTAATCAATAATTAAGTACTAATCTAGTTAAAGTCTTAAATTTGTTCCAAACTTTATACCAGTAAAATTTGCAATGAATTATAAAAAACTTGTTTTAATTCAAAAAACTACATAAATAATTTAACTAAATACATAAGCATAAAATTTAAGAAACTCTTAAAGTCAGGCTCAAACTAATAGAAATTAAACAAAGATATTAAAATTGTTAAAAACGAAATTAACAAAAAGAATTCGATAATTTGTAATTCTGATAAATTTGCTTTGTTGTAATGAATAACGTAGAATTGGCATAAAAAATAATAGGGTCAGATTTAAGCAAATATATTCCTAAAATACTGTATAAGCTGTTAATGCCATTAGAACGAATAATTTGTAATTATAATAAATAATTGAAATTAATATGTAAGGATAATATTCGAAAAATCATAGAAACAGAATGCAATTGCAAAAGTCTTAATTTTGATAAAATAAATGAATATATAAAGAAAATGATATTAAAAGGGTATAAATATAGATGTTTATAAAAAACCAAATGCAAATAATAAATTGTGTCTAAGTCTTGTCTATCGCTTGTCCCCTCAACCGTGCCCAGAACGCGACTAGCGTTATCGCGTTGGATGGCAACGCTTAGCCTCTGAAGCAGGAAATTTGTGGACCGCCGCTCTCCGGTCACTGCTGCTACCCGCCGAACTATTTCGTGCATTAGGCTTTCCGCCTCTGGGCCCAACGCACCAAGATAAATTTTTTTATTATAATTTTTTGTAATAATAATTTTTTCAGAACACTCAAATAAAAACATGTACACATATCAACCGTAAAACAACATCCATACCGGGCAACAGGTTAGCTAAAAGTACTGTATATAAGGAGATTGTACATATTTAGTCGTTCCTTTTCAAGTCCTGACAGGACTTCACATTACTCCTTGCGTAGAGTAATGAGTGGTCGTAATCGTAAGGCCATTGACACTGCCATTGCCATTTGCGTAGATATCATCGGTCTTAAGTGATAAATGCAATCTGTGTAACCTCTATAAGATGTGGTTGCCATACGTTGCGCCATTGTTTTTAGCAATTGATCATCAGTCGGCCCTATTGCGCCTGTTGTGGATAATACGACGGGATGAAATGTACCGCATTTAATTCTCTCTATTCGTTCCGCATATTTCTGTTTTTTTTCGGCCTTTTATTTTCATATTTCTGTTTTTTTTTTCATATTTCTTTTTTTTTCATATTTCTGTTTTTCCGGACTTTTAAATAATTCTAAAAGTAAAGAAATAATAGGGTCAGATTTAAGTAAATATATTCCTGAAATAAGGTATAAACTCATACCACTATTAGGACGAAAAATTTGTAATTATAATAAAGAATTAAAATCAATATGTAACGATAATATTAGAGACATAATGGAAACAGAATGCAATTGTAAAAGTCTTAGTTTTGATAAAATAAATGAACATATATGTACCCATAATCTAGAATTAATTGAAAATTGTGAATTAAGAAAGCTGCTATCAAAAGGGTATAAATATAGATTAAATAATAACAACGACAAAAATAAAATTTATAATTCGTTATATAATAACTTAAATGATTACTTTAGTAAGCTGATTAATAGTGAAAGCTCGAATATATCTAAGATAAAAATTTGGAAAGATTATATATTTGATAAAATTAAAAATAAAATGAAAATAACAAACAATTATAAAAGAAAAGATAAAATTAATAAAGATATGTATAAAGAACTTACTAAATTAAAGGATTACTATATAATAACAACTATTGATAAAGCTAGTAATAACTTTGTCTTCATATGCAAAAAGCTTTATTATGATATACTAATGAAAGAGGTTAATTCTAATGATTTAAATGTAAATCCAACATATGAACGTAGTGAGTTGAGTTTAGAAACAATTATTACAAGTCACTGTTCTATAATGGATAAAAAGGGTATAAAGGTTGAATTAGATAATAAAACTATACCTATATTATGTTGGAATCCAAAATTACATAAAAATCCAATAAAACCTAGGTTCATATGTAGTGCGTTTAAATGTACATTAAAACCACTTTCTGTCTATATGAATAAAATACTTAAAGTAATTAAAGCACATTTTAAAAAATATTGCGAGGTAATCGAAATTAATACTGGTATAAAACATTATTTCAGTATTAATTCTACAAAAGAATTTTTAGAACAGACAAAAGGAATAAATTTTCAAAATATAAATACATACGATTTTAGTACGCTTTATACAAATCTAGATTTATTAGATATTAAAGAAGCGTTAGTAAAATTAATTACACTTATATTCGGAAAAAGATATACATATGTTATAATAATTATAACGCCTATCTAACAAAAATTAAACCATCAAATAAATATAAATATATGGATAAAATTGAATTAATAGAATCCTTAAATATTTTGATAAATCAAAATTATTTAAAAGTAGGGACATATATATTTAGACAAGTAAAAGGTGTTCTAATGGGTGATAATAGTAGCCCAATTATAGCTGACTTGTTTTTGAGCTTTATAGAATATGAATTTGTTCATAACTGTGTAAAAACTAAATCTAAACAATATAAATATATGAAATATATGTTTCGAAACATTGATGATATATGTGTATTTAATTCTAATAATTTTTATTTAATTAGTGAGCACATTTATCCAGAAAGCCTTATTCTTAACAAAATCAATATTAATGATAAAGAAGGTGTATATCTAGATATGAACATTAAATTAACATTAACTAAAACTACTATTAATTTATATCGTAAAGATGACATATTTAAATTTACAAGAAACATATTTTTGCATGAGCATTCATGCATACCATATAATATAAAATATAATACATTAAATAATGAAATTTTAAGAATTGCAACAATATGTAATGATATTGGCTTTCTTCAAAATCATTTAAATAATTTAATAGATACATATTTTAAACTAGGTTACTATAAAAATAACATCAAGCAGAAAATAGTAAAATATATAAATCAACACAATAATATAAATAAATTTAAACTCTTAAGTGGCAAATTTTTATGGATGGATAATAAATAATATACTTTGTATTAGAATAAGATACTAGATAGTTATTTCAGAGGAAATACATCATTAGCATGTATTTCGCCCCGCTGCTATGTTGGGTATAGGAGTTATGGGCCGAAACCTGATAGCATAGCAGTTCCTCCTGATGACCTCTAATTCTTATTCTGATACAACGTCTGTGTATCAGACACAACGTCATACAACGTCGTGTCGCACCGGAGGAACTACAATAATTCTGTACGACAATAAGAAATTTGATTGCAAATAAGCTTGAAAAGATTTGCAAAGACATCTCAATAGAACCACAGCTACGGCCTGTCCCAATTGATTGTCGATTCTCCAACACTACAACTGACAGAGCCATTGTGCTAGGTCCAAGATTGCTTGCCGTGGTCTTTTCGGAGGCTCGATGGTGTGATCCTATTTGGATATATATGTGTTTTATATCGTATCTTCTCTGCGTCTATAGACAAGAACACACATGAATGGTGATTTCTCGCACCCTCAATCAGAGAAGTGAGAATAATCGACGGACTTACTGTTCCGGATTCAGAGTGTTATAGGTTGAGCTTATATCTCACGGTCAGACCTGGTTCAACCTCATTATATAATTTGATGACACCGTTTATTGTACCATCAGATGCCAGGAGTCTTACCGCACTAGACATTTTAACAGCGCTGACCCTTTTGAGAAATTGGTTATATTAGGCGATACCTGCTATTCTCGTGGTTCGTCGCTCGATCTTCCGGTTTGTAAATCTATTTTGAAGTATTCGAGCTTCAATCAACAGATATTGTCAGTTGTTTTCTGACCAAAGTGTTAATTTCCTCTCAATCGTCTTGCGAATTACACTTATTTTTTTGCATTCGATTAGTTGTCGAACCTGTTGTGTGAAACTTGTTGAAACTTTTAGGAAGCTATCCATTTCGACGTTAGATGATGCAGCTTTATTGTATATATCTACCAATATCCCAATGAATCGATTACTTGCATGACATTTCGGTAAATGTGGAAAACGTTGGGACTCCAACCATTACATTCCATGAATGTTGCTTCCACGCTGAAGGCATCTATCTACAACTTCGAGAGTGTGATTATAACGAGAACATGTACGCAGCTCAGAATCGTGAACAGGATGTACACTTGATTGTTGGACATCTGCAATGTGATCTCTTCGTAGATATTCGTCATTCGCATCATTGGTATTGCCAGTAAATTCACGAGAACTCACTTCACCAATATGCGGTATTTTTGTTATGGCAATGATAAGCGCGATATCCCGTACATGTGCGCCCCACACGGGCGCATTGACAGTTTTTGCACCTGGCAGATTGTCCATTGCACGGATAGCATCGAGGAATCGATGCTGAAACACCTTTAGGCATCACAAAGTAGGTAAGCCAAATGACGTTGTCTCGTTGTGTGACGTTGTTGTGACGTTGTAGATTTTCTTGTATGTTCGACTTTTTATATTGTAAGTTTAAATAACAAAAGATTTTAACCAGTTGTAAGTTGTGTGTATATTATAATGTTTTAATTTGCTATATCAAGAAAATTATAAACGCAAATTAGAGGAGAATGGATACAGTTTTACGGCAGCAGTTGTTGAAACTTACGGAGGATGGAACCCCCAAGGGGAAAAGCTAATTCGTTTCATTGCTCGTTCTATGTCATGTAGAAACGGTACCCCGTATTGTAGCACAGCGGGTCAGTTATTTCAGCGCTTGTCCGTCGCACTGATGAGAGGAAATGCTAAAGCGATCCTCAAAAGTCTTGACGAGATGGGCCAACCCTTACTAGAGAAAAGTCTTGGATTTTGTGACGACCCATCTCCGCGACTCTTTTCTTTGAGCAACCTTGCACAGCCCGAGGCCCAGTCAGTTGAGATAGTTCATGACTCCAATATTCGGTCAGCTTCCGTCGTCAAAGGCGACCATTCTGAGGTTGACATGCCTGTCCTGCAACTCATGTCTCCACGACGACCTTCGGCATATCACTCAACATCTAAACAATCAAATAATGCTTCTTTGTCACTTCAGCAATCACCAACAATTAAGGAGGGGTTGATATCGCTTCAACCGAATATTGATCAACATACCTATGGAACTGCAACATTATCCAGATTAACACTTGCACCATTTTTGAACCTTCCATTTGGAAATTCAAATTGTACTGAAATACAACAAAATATTTTTGGCACTATTCAGACAAATCCACATGCAGTTCAAAACCTTCTAAGTAATAATTTGGCTCAAAGACTTATGAGTAATCATGCATTGCTTAGTTCAATTAAGCTTAACAATCCACAAATGCAAAGAGTGAGGGAGCAGAACCACGAGGTTTCACAATTCGTTAACAATCCGGATTTAATGTGTCAAACAATGGAAATGATTCGTATTCCTACAACTATACAGGAAATTACGAGAAACCATGACAGAGCCCTGATTAACCTTGAGAGATTACCGAGCGGATATAAAGTTCGACAGAGAATTTATCGCGATTTTCAAGAACCAATGCTTAATGTGGCACATGAGCAGTTTGGCGATAACCCTCTGAATACTTATTCTAGTTCATCTGGTACAGCTAACACTAGTCAAGTAGGAACTGAAAATACAAACCTCCTGCCAAACCCGGTGGCATCTCAGAATACTACATTTCAAATCGATTCGTCTAGTTCATATGTATCTAATTCAAACCGTTTAGAGTCGCCTTTGCAATCTACGTCAAGCGAAAACACTAATCGGTATTCTACGATGAACCCTCAACAATTATTAGTAGTCGATGCTGAAAATCCTCTCATGTTATTCGACATGTTGCGGGCATCCAGTTTTAACCCAAATATGAATAATTCTCTTTGCGATCCTGGTACTCTACTTAATCTGCTTAAGATTCTTCTTAATCTGCTGCGTACATATGAATTTATACAGGACGAAGGACAAAGAGAACAAGTACATCGTGTAATTCATGAGTTTATGAGTCAGTGGCCAATACCTGAAATTTGTGCTCTATGCACAAATACTCGAGCATTGAGGACGATTGTACAAATTCTAAAGAATCTAATTCGTCTTAGGGACACATCCCCACAAGTATATTCACAGTTGATATCTTCAAATATAAGCGGTCTAGTCGATAATCAAATGAATAGTCAACCTACTTCATCTGATGTGGATTCTTTTCGATCACCAAGCAATAGACAAACAGCTTATGCAACAACAGTATTTCAAAATTTACAATACTCAAATCAAGATTATACTGCTTCGTTGTTTCAACCATTAGATCGTCTTCATCTCCAGCAACATCAGCCGACAAATCAACAACCAAACCAAACTCAAGAACATCTTTATGCATCCGAACTTGTACAAATGCAGACATTGGGATTCCATAGCCGTGATACTAATCTGGAAGAGCTTGCTGCATCTATGGGGGACGCAAAAATGGCTGTGGAACGTAATGAAGATTTTGATTGATTGACTAAATTGTACTTTAACTTGATTTAACTTATTTTTGAAAGTTTATTCTTTTTGTCTGTTCTAATTTTTGTTGTTGAATATCAAGAAAATTGTTTTTTTTATAACAAAAATATAGATCGTTGAAGAATTGCAAGGTAGGGAATTTATTTAAAATTTTTTACAAATTTTCAGTCGCTCCTAGCAACCTTCTTCAGGCAAAAAAAAATCAAAAATTCAAACAGTAAAATCACAACTACACAACACATACACTTACAACAAAAACATCAAAGAAATTTTTTACCGAAAATTACAAAACACAATTATTGAAGTTCAATTGGATAAAAATAGGCTAAAAAGCACTAAAATAATAAAACACGAATAAAATAGATAAAACACTAGGAATAAAACACCATATAACACAAATTCAAATTCAAATACAAATCAATCCAAAAACTACATGTTTATTCCAACTGCAAATCGTATTGTGGCAATCTCAATATAACGTCTGCTTTATTGCCTTCAAAGACTTTGCCACATTCTTGTCGTAGGGTTTCCTTAATTGTTCTAATTTTCTTATTCGTCTCTTGGCAAAGAACTTCAGCACAATCAAAATCAGTTATGCGATCACTGTTCTTGCAATGATTGAAGACTGCTGATGATGAGTTGGCCGTTTTTATATACCGACGATGCTGTCCTACACGTGTTTCCAGCTTTTCACCCGTTTGACCAATATATTTGTGATCACAATCTCGACAGGGTATCGAATATACACAACCCATACTGTTTTTCTTAGGTTTGCTTTCGAAAAAACCAGACAGACGTGGTGGGCATTTATAATAAGTCCTAATTTGCTTCCCTACGTTGTTACCAGCCTTATGAACCCTCTTCTTGATTTGGAAATCTCGCTTCGTCCCCGAAAGGGGTAACTGTAGATAAGTTATGGTTTCTTTATCATTTTGTTTCGACTAAGATCTCATTGCCTGATGACTGATTCTATGAATGATACGTTTGGGATAGCCACATTTAATCAGTGTGCACCATATATGTTGTCTTTCTTTGTTTGCAAGCTCCGTTGTACTACACAATTTTATTGCTCTGTAGAACATCGAGCGAATACTCGAAAGCTTCCATTCTTCTGGTCCGAATGATGTATAAGGTGTAAGCTGAAGTGGAATATTAGGCTTTCTGTATACACTGGTGACCAAATTGTTGTTAATGATCTGGATCTTGACATCTAAAATCCAACCTCTAGATTATCTCCAATAGAAACATCCCATTTTATATCATCATCTAAACTGTCCAAAGTGCTCTTCATAAGAATAGTGTCAAAGTCACTTGCTGTGAATATCAACACATCATCCACATACCTGTGCCAGTACAAGATGCAATTACAATCATTTTTTAACATGTTGCTCTCCCAGTCCCTCATGTACAAATCCGCCAACGCTGGTGCAAGTGGACTTCCCATGGATAGCCCTCCACTCTGGTCATACATCACTCCCTCAAATTGAAAATGATTGCACAGTGCATACGTAAAGTAATTCCCGCCAACTCTCATTTGGAAGTATCCACGAAGTATTAGACTCAGCGAGCTTGTCAGCTGCTAGGGCAATTGCTTTAGCAACAGGTACGCTGCTGAAAAGAGACTTGACATCCGCTGTCATTATCATTTTAATCCTCGAAACGAAGCTATCCTCCATGCTCTGTAGTTCCTCCACAAGTTTAAAACTATTCATTATGGATAAATCAGATGTGGACAAACAAGACTGTAGCAACATATTGAGTTTTTGGCTAAAGCATATGAATACGAACCATATGAAGCCACAATGGGTCTTACCAGCTTACCCGGCTTGTGGATCTTTGCTGTCAAATACATAAACGATGGTTCAGAGAGTTTCGATCGACACATTCAATAATCATGAACAGGTATTGAACCATGTTTCTTATATTTGAGAAGTAATTGATTAAGTTTCCTCTCTCGGCATAGAGTTGGATCCTTATTCAGTCGTTTGAACTTTGTTATGTCGGAAAGGAGTACAAGACCAGCATTCACATAATAGCTCGTGTCAATTACAACAAGTGAACGACCTTTATCTGCCGAACAAATAGTAATGTCAGAATCGTTCTCTAGGCTTTTTAACGCTGAGAACAATCTGCTCTCTATGTTGGTTGCCCTACACTTCAAGCGTGATGTGTAAATTCGTAGACACCCTGCCAGATCTACAGATACTCTTTCTTGCTCTTCAGAACTTATACCTTTGCAAATGAATGTAACATTCTTAAGAAGTGCCAAAGCATCAATATGTCGAGTAGGTGTTGAAATGACGAAGTCTGACCCCAGTGCTAAAGCTTCTTGTTCATCTCTACTTAGTAGACGGTTAGACCAGTTGAAAAACATGCATGTACATTGAGAAACAGTTGTTTTGCCACCATTTCTGTCCTCAGTGTGATTTATCATATCACCATTTCTTTCCCCAGTGCGATTTACCATATCAACTGGAACAACATCACGTTTTGATACATTGCGTGGATCAATGTATGTAAGTAAGTAAGTAAGGGTTTTATTAATAACCGGATCAATGTATATTGATACTGCATTATTTACAACTTTAACTTGACTAGATGTTGAATCGGCAACGTAACTGCGACTATGAGAAACAAATTTGATTTTTTTTGCCTGAAGAAGGTCGCTAGGAGCGACTGAAAATTTGTAAAATTTTTCAAATAAATTCCCTACCTTGCAATTCTTCAACAAATATGAGTGGGAATTTTTACCAACAAAAATATAGATTAAATAATTTTTTTAATAATAAAAAATTTATTCGAAATATTTACATTTCATAAGGTTCCCGCAAATGGGCCATTAAATTAATATCATTAGTGGAAGAAAAAATTCATTCATTTCAAGACAAGGAGTTTAATTCAATCCTTCTCCGCTGGTGGCATTCCCATGATACCTTGGGGTGATCTTGCCGCCCGAATTGTCATTGAAGCTGCCTTCGCAAGACGAAGCCGATTCTGCTACGCAGTACCCTGATACCATCTTCATATTGCATATTGTGTCGCGGAGCTTTTAGCACTGCAATTCGGCTCAAAATGGAAATTGCGGTAACACCAATACCTCCATTTGCGGATACGACGAAAAGGTAAAATGATGATCTCTCGTGTCTTGCAATGCGCTCAGCGTATTTTGATCGCTTTCGGTTTTCGTGATAGGCAAACGCGCTCCAAACGCTATTTGATGTGTAGGATGGAGCTAGAGCTAGGTGACAAAAAAACACAAATGTCCAACATGGACCGCTCCGTTTTATCCCCGTACAATCCGTGACATGCTACATCAACACGTGTTTGATGGTCTCGTGTCGTGGAATTATTTTCGAACCTTATGGTGTCTGGTACCGGTTGCAATAATGGCTCGATCTAAGTCAAGCAACAAATCTGCGAGAGTTCATCAGCTATAATGTCACGTATTATGTTGTGTCGAATAATGGGTAATCCGCCAGATTTGCAGGATAGCGAGTGACACATGTTAAATTGATTACCACACAAACACTTCAGAGGGGCATCAACCGGTTCCAAACATACCTAGCAGCGATCGCGTCTTGAAATTGATGTTTGCTGAGGTGACTTCTTAGGCAATCCAACGGTTTGCTCGATAACCACGTAGAAGCGCCCTTGCAAGTGACGAACTGTAAATGAATACCGGCTACTTCGCATCGATCTTGGACACTTTTTGTTCTACTTTCGACCAGTAACATATTTTCCTTTCGAATTGAGGCAGCACAGTCTTTTTGTGCTATTTATACCTGGACTCCAAAAATACAATTCATTAGGGGATCAGACATACGTAGAGAGCGACTATAAAACTTTTGTGGGTTGGAAGTGGGGTTGATTATGCCGATGCCACCCTGGTTGAGAGGAAGTGAAACTATATCTCGTCTAAGCTTATCCACTTGACTCCCCGTTATTTCTGGTATCAGAAACTTGAGGATGTATTCAGATAGACGGCCATATAGTGCTGACGGCGCCTGGCATGTTCGTTGGACGTGTGTCCATTGGAATTGAATAGCCTGAACAAGTGAAATGTAAGCGACGTGTGAATCTTCCCGTGCAACCAATGCTAACTTATTCAATGTTGCTAGCCAACTATCCACTTTCATGCGTACAAATTCGTTTATATAAGAATCGCTTCCGATATCCGACCCTAAAATTTTAGTTCCTTCGGCAACTAACTTGAGTTTTTCACCTTTGAAACTTATTTTGACCTCCTCAATCAATGATCTCGGCGACAGTAGTTGACACATTAGTTCATTAACTTGAAACCAAAATCTAGGACCAATTGAACAGACGGCGTCCCATACTTTTCTTAATTCTTGATGGGTACCAACACAGTTTCCATCATCAGCATACCATTTCTGGACTACGCTTGGTGCTATGGTCTGTAATTGGTTGATGAGGGGTAGGGACGCAGCAGCTAATGCCAGCATCGCTAACGGGTCTCCATGGGTA
Source organism: Pomphorhynchus laevis (assembly GCA_012934845.2). Classification (NCBI taxonomy): domain Eukaryota; kingdom Metazoa; phylum Acanthocephala; class Palaeacanthocephala; order Echinorhynchida; family Pomphorhynchidae; genus Pomphorhynchus; species Pomphorhynchus laevis. Next base: position 122,025 of record WNNJ02000360.1, on the reverse strand, counting down.
AACCCTTTATTTGACCATATTACATCGCTATCTACTGAGAGCGACGCAGTGTCCATAGATATTGGTTAATGCTGTGGGAAGTGATGGGCATACAAATTGAATATTTGCCAAAGCCAGTCGCCGATTTATGCTGTTGAATGCGTTTTGCGTGTCGAGTTGCAACACACACATTTTTGGATCACTCGAGTAGTGGTGTCGGATTGAGTGAATCGCCGCTTCAACTCCACAACGTTGCCCTGCACATAGCTGCTCGGACTTAGAGACGATCTTCATGTCTTAGCCTATTATCTCAGCGAGAACTTTACCGATAATGCGACGGGAGACTTCACAAATACCGATTGATATTATTCCTGGGTTCTTGTCGAGCGGCACCAACCTACATGCTGTGAATGCTTCTAGTTTTTTCGAGTCTAAGCTTGTCAAGTTTAATAGAATAACAAAGTCAGCCATGTGGGAAGCTAGTTTGATTGAGAATTGTCCGAAAGAACACAACATTTGACACCACGAATTTGCGTCAGGGCCTGATGGACCTGCAGAACCCTAGTGCGACGAGCTGCATTAATTATATCTTCGTTGTTAATATCTTGAAAGCTTATTGGATGATGAAGAGTTGCGTTCGGAAGGTGGTCGGTGAGGCAGAATTCCTCGAAAATATCTGATGCATTTGGATGCAAGTCACCTAATCTTTGGTGGACCATTTGTTCTCCGATTCGATCATCCAACCTCAAGACCCTGCTCGAGTTAACTGAGGCTGTAATTAATCGTGTCGCCGCGCCTGTGTTCCCGCTGGACATTAATTTTACGAATCGTCGAATCCAATCATTTGCATAGCCTTTGTCTGATCTCGGATTATTGCTTCTCTGCATTTGTAGAAAATTAGCCTTTTGCAATAGCTATAACAACTCTTTCTTCTTCCATAATAAAAGACGACGTTCAATATTCCTTCGATTGATGCCGATTTTACTTGTTTTGGACTTTTGCAGTATCAACTGGCAAATTACCGTTGACATTTTCAAGTAGTGACCAATGTTCTCAATATCATTGACAGCTCCTCGATAGAGCGAAGCCAATTCGCTAATGAATTCGTGGCTAGTATTGCACTTGGGCAGCTCCGTCATATTCGGAATCAATGTGATGACCTCGTCGTACACTTTATCAATCGCTGCTTCGAAGCCGTGTGACTCTACAAACTCAAGGCAATTGAAGTCTGTCCCCACTACTCACTCTGACGATTCCTGTCAGCTATATAAGGCATTTGACAAAGTAATTAGTTGCTTGTTGCTGCAATTTGAAGCTCTGCAGTTTGTGCATGCACGATTTGCCTTAGCACATCTGCATCCCTTACACTTTGCTGCATGGCCGTTGCATGTACAGCACGGAGTGATATGCGATGGTTTTCCCTTGGTCATAATAATTCAAGTTATTTTTTGTTGGAAGACTTCAGATCCGTTAGGCTCGTCGTTACGGCTCCTTCGAACTGTTGCGGTGGACTCGTTGATATTCCGTCCGCTAGACAGAGCCCTTATATTCCCGAATGATTGCTCGAGTAGTGTACAATAACGATTGTAGTATGTATGTATATTAGATTGTATATATTAATCTCAAATTTTTTAGGTATCGCATTTTAATTGTATGCTTATTATTTCTCAAACTTTTTTTAAGGTCAAACTTTTTTCTCAAACTTTCTTTGTATTTTTTATTATTCAAATATTTTTACACATTAAAGTTTACCCGCTAATCGGTCAATTCAGTTCCAAAAGAAAAATCATGATTTAATGTGTGAGAACCGGGTTAAATCTAGTAGATCGCAGAGTCCGAAGACTCACGGATACTGCACGCACTATCGTGAAGTTGATTTTTCTTCTCAGGTTGGTTATCACATCGTGGTAATTAAGAGGATTTCCATAAGCTATCTTGCTTGCGATCATTTCAGAACAATGTTTGCCTTGTTGCCAATGCCACCGGATGTAGAGAAACTAGACGGATGAAACCACTGTGTTCGACATTAGTTATACGTTCTTCGTATTTGGCAATTTTCCGTGCCTCGTTGTAATCGAAAGCTGATACAGGGGTTCTGTTTTGGTAAGATTGAGCATGAGAAGAAAATATATTAACGTCAAATAACGTTCGATCAATTCTATCTCCAAACAGTCCTGAACATACAATATCAAGTCGCGCGTTTTCATCACGAGTGGTTGTATTCCTTGTAAATGGCACGTGATCAGAGACACTGGATAACAGAAGTTCAATTGCGACACAAGAACAAATGTCAGACAGGGACCTAGCAATTACGTCACGAACAACATTATGACAACTCGTAGACAAACCTCTGCGTTTACAAGCTAAAGCGTGAGTGGTGTCCATGTTACTTCCGCAAATGCACTCAGGATATGACAAATTTGTGGGAGTCCATCCTTATCGACAGCATAGTGCATCCTCGAACTCAATAGAGTTAAAATGGAATTTTTCAGATTGAATCGGTAAGGGGCTTAACCATGAAGACGCACCTCTGACTGATGCATGTGCAATTGGATTTACCTCAACGGTATTCATTTGCGTAAGTACAAGTTGTAACTTGTCTTTAAATTTATGTTCACGACGACTTGAGACACTTCGCAATGTTGCTGTCTGAAGTTGATTTAGTGCATCTCCTGTAAGACTAGAAGCATAAGTAGCACAGAGAGACTGCGAGTAAGAGTACTCAAACAAACATAAATTAGTTGGATCGTTTATCCCAAGTCCACCCATTTTGAGAGGGGAAGAAATGACAGTACACCAATTGTTGTTAATATTCCTCTTTGTTAATTCCGGTAAGATATTATCATAGATTGCCTCTTTCAGTGTAAAATCCGAAGGATTAAGCTTATTGGCACGCATAAAGTGTGTCCATTTAAATTGTATCGATTTTACATGTCCTGAATATGCAGTGTGATGATCAATCCTTGACACTTCAGTTAATCGATCGATTATACTGATCCAAGATTGACAATTTATAGAAGTGGATATAGCGACGAATTTGTTCGAGGCATTAGGAACTCCAAGGATTGTAATTCCATGTGAAGTTCGGTTGATATCTGGTAGGTAACTCAAATTTGAATGGTCGTCATGAGTGAGCAGCTGTGTTTTCTAAGTGTTTACATAATATCCAAATAGGGGGGCCCTTATCAGAAAGGATATCCCATAACGTTTGAAGATCGTTTAAACTACCAACAAAATTGGAATCGTCGGCATACCAACGTTGCTTCACGTTTGGAACTGCTTGTCTGATGATATTAATAAGTGGTAACGAAGACATTGCATAACCTGCTATTGCGAGAGGGTCACCCTGAGTGAGACAACCACCCAAAGCCATCTATGCTGGTGTCATATAAATATTATTTATTGTAATCAAAAAAGATGGACATGTAAACGCAATATTGTGCAACGCAGCAATCCTGTTTATCGAGTTAAAGGCATTCTTCGCATCAACAGCCAGGATGGAGTGATCGTGATTTTCATTAAATGCGTGACGAATTGAATGAACAGTATTCAAGCCCACCCTTTTGAGAGGCCGCAGGTTAAACTAATCCTGTTGCATCTTGTAAATCCTGTTTTATTACTTGCAGAGGAGTCTTGCAGATTACTCTCCTTGCGACATCGCATACACCAATAGGTCGTATTCCTACTGACTTTTTGCTAATCGCGATTAACCTGCAAGCAGTAAATGCATCGAGAGAACCGGACGTCATTGGTTCAGTTGATATGCAGATTGCAAGCTCAGCCAAAGATTTTGCGAGGTTTAGGGACTTATTACCGAATTTCATGCGCATGTTACGCCAGGATATTTAGTCGATTCCAGTCTATTGATAGACTGAAATGTCTATCAATAGATTAATAGATCGAAGATCAATAGATCTTCGTCTATTGATGTGAATCGAATCGAGCGATGTAAATCCGTTTTACTTAAGTGGTATTTCAACAATGCATCATGATGACCGGGTACTCCAGTACGATGTAAGTCTCGAAGATACTCTCTAACTGTCTTATTAGCGATCATAGCATCATGTGATAAAATTCTCGACGCAGTGTCCTCCAAGAGTAACAACGATCTAGCAGAGCATTTGCCGTGATTCAGTAGACTTATATATTGTTTTTTCCTGTCGGGAAATTCGAACCTTTGCTTGCCACAATTTAAACTTTTTTGCAGAAAGTGAGCCTCGTAGAAAAGCTCAGAGAAGCGTGATTGGCACCACAAAGACAATCGACGTTTAAGAGTTTTACGAATCATTGCAAATCAAATCAGCTAACTGAGTCTACGTATTTACTATAATTATAAAATAAACAAAACATAATAATGCTAAATCAAAATGAAATAATAAAATAATAAAATTAATAATTGTTTTTAGATTTTCTATAATTTAAATCAAGTTAAAAAAAATGAAATTTAAAATAAACGTCATTTTTATGAATTGACTAATAAATAACAGACGTTGTATCAGAATAAGAATTAGAGGTCATCAGGAGGAACTGCTATGCTATCAGGTTTCGGCCCCTAACTCCTCTACCCAACATAGCAGCGGGGTCAAATACATGCTAATGATGTATTTCCTCTGATAAAACTATATAGTATCTTATTCTAATACAAAGTATATTATTTATTATCCATCCAAAAAATTTGCCACCTAAGAGTTTAAATTTATTCTTTATATTATTGTGTTGATTTATATATTTTACTATTTTTTGCTTGATGTTATTTTTATAGTAACTTAGTATAAAATATGTATCTATTAAATTATTTAAATGATTTTGAAGAAAGCCAATATCATTACATATTGTTGCAATTCTTAAAATTTCATTATTTAATGTATTATATTTTATATTATATGGTATGCATGAATGCTCATGCAAAAATATGTTTCTTGTAAATTTAAATATATCATCTTTACGATATAAATTAATAGTAGTTTTAGTTAATATTAATTTAATGTTCATATCTAGATATACACCTTCTTTATCATTAATATTGGTTTTGTTAAGAATAAGGCTTTCTGGATAAATGTGCTCACTAATTGAATAAAAATTATTAGAATTAAATACACATATATCATCAATGTATCGAAACATATATTTCATATATTTATATTGTTTAGATTTAGTTTTTATACAGTTATGAACAAATTCATATTCTATAAAGCTTAAAAACAAGTCAGCTATAAGTGGGCTACTATTACCACCCATTGGAACACCTTTTACTTGTCTAAATCTAGATGTCCCTACTTTTAAAAAATTTTGATTTATCAGAATATTTAAGGATTCTATTAATTCAATTTTATCCATATATTTACATTTATTTGATGGTTTAATTTTTGTTTAATTTTTGTTAGATTAAAGAAGCGTTAGATACTAACGCTTCTTTAATATCTACTAAACCTAGATTTGTATAAAGAGTACTAAAATCGTATGTATTTATATTTTGAAAATTTATTCATTTTGTCTGTTCTAAAAATTCTTTTGTAGAATTAATACTGAAATAGTGTTTTATGCCAGTATTAATTTCGATTACCTTGCAATATTTTTTAACGTGTGCTTTAATTACTTTAAGTATTTTATTCATATAGACAGAAAGTGGTTTTAATGTACATTTAAACGCACTACATATGAACCTAGGTTTTATTGGATTTTTATGTAATTTTGGATTCCAATATAATATAGGTATAGTTTTATTATCTAATTCAACCTTTATACCCTTTTTATCCATTATAGAACAGTGACTTGTAATAATTGTTTCTAAACTCAACTCACTACGTTCATATGTTGGATTTACATTTAAATCATTAGAATTAACCTATTTCACTAGTATATCATAATAAAGCTTTTTGCATATGAAGACAAAGTTATTACTAGCTTTATCAATAGTTGTTATTATATAGTTATCCTTTAATTTAGTAAGTTCTTTATACATATCTTTATTAATTTTATCTTTTCTTTTATAATTGTTTGTTATTTTCATTTTATTTTTAATTTTATCAAATATATAATCTTTCCAAATTTTTATCTTAGATATATTCGAGCTTTCACTATTAATCAGCTTACTAAAGTAATCATTTAAGTTATTATATAACGAATTGTAAATTTTATTTTTGTCGTTGTTATTATTTAATCTATATTTATACCCTTTTGATAGCAGCTTTCTTAATTCACAATTTTCAATTAATTCTAGATTATGGGTACATATATGTTCATTTATTTTATCAAAACTAAGACTTTTACAATTGCATTCTGTTTCCATTATGTCTCTAATATTATCGTTACATATTGATTTTAATTCTTTATTATAATTACAAATTTTTCGTCCTAATAGTGGTATGAGTTTATACCTTATTTCAGGAATATATTTACTTAAATCTGACCCTATTATTTCTTTACTTTTAGAATTATTTAAAAGTCCGGCTATATTTATGTTATCTATACATTTATTAATGAAGTTTATGGTTAATGTCTGTCTATTATACAACTTAGCCTATCATAGTCGTTAATTAATTTTTGATTTATTGAACATATGATATCTTTAGAAAAACTTCTTATATTTACATAAAGATCTTTTAGCTTATTATCACTTAAAAGTTGTTTTAATATTTCTAATTGTTCATTTATATACATATCTTTTTTAATATTTTTAACTCTATTTTTCCTATTCCTTTTATCACCATGACTTCTTGGTTTGCGTTTCAACCGGATTATTATAACATATTATAATATAGTTGTTTATTATGTATTATACTACTTCTGCCAATTCCTTGTACCACGTCATTCAATCCTAATGGGTACATGGAATTAAGCGTTTTAATCCAAAAATCTTCTTTTTCTAATAGTTTTTGATTTAATATTGGAATGTTTTCTTCGATAATATGTTCTAAAATAAATAATTTACAGTTTTTAATATCATGTCCTATTAATCTCATATGTTTATGAAATATAGTTTGACTATTATGCTGTATATTATATATGTGTTGCCTAAACCTAGTTTTTAACATTTGATATGTTTTTCCTATATATTGCAATCCACATGTACATTGTATAAGATACACTACACCTGCGGTATATCGTTTATTCTCTGAATATGTTAATTACAACGACTAACATATACAACGTTTCATCTCATAAAACGTCCGCTCAAATCAAATCAGCTAACTGAGTCTACGTATTTACTATAATTATAAAATAAACAAAACATAATAATGCTAAATCAAAATGTAATATAAGTAAAATTAAAAAAATTATTCAATTTATTTAATTGAATAAAAAATTTTCCAATTGAGGAAATTTTCTGATTTGTATATGTAGATTCAGCAGTTGAATCAGATGGTCAAATATAAAATTTTTTGTTTAAATATTGTTTATCATTTTTAAAATCTTAATCTGAAAAATATAATCCTAATGAAATAATAATTACTAAAACGTTATTACTGACAAATATACGACGGAAATAAATTGAGATAAATGATTTAATTCAATTACTCAAACAAAGCATTGTAAATGTTTTCGATTTGTATTGTGATAAATACAAATAGTAAAAAGTCAAAAATAAAATTATTATTTTTATTTTCAGTATGCGATGACGATAGTGTAAATGTAAGAAGAGCAGAGCCCAAAAACAAAACAGATCCACAAATATTACCGTCATTATTATAATAATGTTTTGTTTTTAGTGATTTGCATATCTGTTTACATGTGATTGCTCTGCTTTTTTTCTCCGCGTGCGTCTGTACGTTGTTCTTTGTTTTATTGTTTCTTCAAAACGCACAAAAATCAAATGATTAAAAAGAAAATCAGTTGCGGGTGAAGCAGTATAGGTTGATTATGGCGTAGTATTACACAAAGCCATCCGTATTAGCAAAGTTTGTGTTTTATATAATCATACATAGTGAGTACTGATGTTATTTGTTGCTAACTGTTGTAACCTTTACAAAAACAGCTGCTAAAATAAATGCAGTGCCCGTTATTAATGCTGATCAACTTTATGCTGACGATAAAGTAGAATAAACGGAGTAAGCTCTTGTCGGTCATCGACAGATTTGCTTGATACGGACCCAGTCGGTGAACCTCCAGAGGAAAGAACATCGCGACTAAGCACTGTAGCCACTTTTTGGTCATCGCATCGAATCCAACCAGGCAATCCAGGATGAAAAACATCACAAATATAATGACCGTTATGAGATGACTTGCCAGCATGATGAATAACTGCAAAGAGCTTGTAATGCCGAGCTGATGTCGAAGTTCGAGACATTATTTCTGCAAAAAAGACAATTATTCTTAATTGAACTTTGTAAAAGTTAAAAAGTATAATTAATTAAACATGTCATATTCTAGAACAGTATCGATCTGCAATCCCAGGGCAGACTTAAACTATTTCTCAAATAATATATAACAGTATATCTAATTGAAACGTAAATACCGAAAAACTTAAGCTTTAATTCCGATAACTTTAATTATTGAAATTCAACGAAAAGAAAATTAAGATGTTAAGAAAAATTAAGAAAAGAAAATTAAATGTATATTTGATAATACAAAGAAGGTATAAATAACAGAATTTTTATTAAATAAAGTTTTTAACTATTTGAATAAATAAAAAGTAGACAGTTATATAAGTATGGTAACAAAAAAAATACTTCATAAATATTTTAGCAGTTTGAAACTTAACCGTATTTTGATAATGATAAACAGTTCTGCAACTGGCTAAAGAAAAAATATATTGATATGAAAAAGAAATAAATAAAGATTATTTATTACGATTAGAAGCAAGTATTTCTTTCTTATGCATTCAAATCAGTTTCTAAATCTTGCACTTACATTTAATGCAACTGTATTATAAATATTATTAATAATTCAACTTATTTTTGATATTTATCAGAACACATGCTAACTCTGATGTTCATTCATAGCTCATATTTCTCACGCATTTTATTCAACATTTCTATTTTATAAGTATGGATTATAATAATATAATATATAAAAATACTCGTGATTATATTTTAAATTATGTTTATTTTAAATTATGAAATGTTTATTCCAAAATGGCATTCCAGATGAAAGTTATAATATTGTAATATCATAAAAAATTTTAAATGTTAACTTTCTGATATAAACAACTATATGATTATAATTACCTGAAGATGATCACAATCAGTGAGCAGAAGATTGATCAGATTAATTTTTTTATTTGTTTGACATATATTTGTTGGGTCTAGACATTTTATAAAACATTAATATTTATAAATCTTTGAATATTAACGCCATTATTACTGTATTACATTCAATGTTATGCAAACATTTACCGAAATTTAAAATTTTTAGCGATATGATAGCTATTTGGTGGATTTATTAAAAATCATCTAATAGAGCAATCTATTTGGCAATCGCCTGATATATTATAAATGTTCTACAATCAATAAAAGTTTAAATTTTGAGGTATAACAAAATTTAAAAGCCTTAAGAATTTGGATGCTTATTATGTAATTTTAACTATCACGATAAGCGTTTTGTAACACAAAATTTTTTTCTTTATAAGAAAAAGTTCTTAGTCTGTCATAATTAGATGATTCATTTCTTGTCGTTTGTGCTTGTATTTCGTAAAACCGTTTGGATGAATTGACACAAAAAATTTAGTTTTTCATTTAAAATACGAACATGTACGGAGCGCTCAAACAATTTTCCCGCATGGGAACGCAATTGCAAGCAAATTCAGCAAAAAAGGTTAGTAGAGATTTCTTTTGTATCAAATATGAATGGGGAACTCTCGCCAGTACTTGATCAAATTGGATAACTCCCGCCGAAGTTATCCAATTTGATCTGCATTTAACTGTTAGTGCCTATTGAGAGAAATAACATGTTTAATGTTATTAAAAACTTCTTCCATAAACTCGGCTAAAGCTTTTCGACAACGCCGTCATAAATCTAATTAACGACACAGTCGGGAAAAGACTAGGCTTACGAATCCAAACATGTCTTCCTCTGAGTATAGGAAAAATTGGTATAAGAAATTTTCAAGTCCACAATCTTGTTGCTTATGCCGCTAGCCTTGCCAATATTGTAAACACTTTGGAGATATGTCTTCATTTCCCGGATTTTCTAGGGCATTTAAGTCGTTACACCGAAACTAACCATTCGAATTTATACGGACGATATAGTTGGTACAAAACACATGTCCCGATCGTGCTCGATCAGGAAAATAAATCAAGTGTTGCGCACAAAATAAATCGAGATATCAAACCCTTTTGACGCTTCACGCTTTCTTGCGGTCGGTTGTAAACACGTAAATGCCTGGTTGCAGCAACGCCGATTAAGATTAAATCGATTAGCTTGTTGCCAGCTGAATTTTGTACCGGTGAAAACTGTGTTTGAGAATACCAATTTCTACGCAGTCGTACAAATGTCGTCGATGCTTTAAAGTCGCTGATGTTTACGGGTTTCGTGGGCTTACATGCCTGTTTGCAGGATACCCAGGTATTCGTCATAACAAAGTGCTAGATACGGTTTTCCATGCAGCTGAATCAGCAGGACTAGATGTGGATAGCGAAACCCTGAATCTTATCAGATACTTAAGAGAACTGCCAGCGGACATCCTCCTGGATGGGGATCCACCATAAGCTGTTATTTTGCTGTTACTAACCCACATCAGTCATCATATTTGTCGAAATCTAGCACTAAGGCGTCGTTTGCGCAAAGGACTATGCTATGTAAGTCAAAGTACGAAAATATCGTCACAAAAATGGAGGCAAATGACTATATGTTTACCTTAGCTGTTGTTGAAACGTATGAAAGATAGAACTCTGAGGGCTCAAGTTTCATTTGTAAAATAGTGCGCTATCTTGCTGCTTGTCAGAATGTTCCTTATTAAAAAGAAACTGAAGAATTATTCCAGCGAATTTCGGTGGCTCTAATAAGAGAAAACGCCAAAGCACTGTTGGCGAGCATACCAGACGAGAATACGTGGTAGGGTAGATGTAAAATGTTATGATGCGCCACAATGCCGACATATCTCTAGCACCTAGTTTCTTAGCATTCGCCAAACATATATAATTCCTTTGGTAAAATGCATGGATCCTTTCTTACTTTTTTCAAAATCGACAATAGATTCTGAGGAGTATATTGATTATGAGGCGACCCGGATCAAGTAGTTCAATCAATTAGCAGATAATCATAGGCAGATTTTATCGAATCTTACGAATTGTGTTTGTTGAGAGCAGATACCTTTAAAGAGACAAGCTGCAGACTCATGTAATCGATTCGGACCAAACGTACGAGAACTAGTGACTTGTATGCCCTCTAACGAATGAAAGTCCCAAGCAAAATCAGTTGATCGAACGAGCGGACAGCCTCTCTTCAGAGGGTCGACCAATTTAGGTTGGGGTGGACAAACTGGAAGCAGATGTATCAATGCTAGCAGAACGCTAAATGTATCATATGAACACTATATGTTCATACGATAAAAAGTTTTTAGGAATAGTTTATAAAAAGAATAATATATAAAAAGTTTTTATTTTTATAAAGCAGTCAGAAATTTTGAAAAAGCAGTCAGAGGACAACAGCAATGGCATTATAATTAATAAATGTTAAAAGTTGACTTGGTTATTATAATTCTTACAATCACTAACTACTTAAAAACTGAAGAAAAAATTGCTGAAGAAAGAAAGTTGCTAAAGAAAGCATATATTTATGAAGTTATTTACAGAGATTTGCGAGGATTTACGTTGAAAAAGATATATTCTGAAGATTAAATCACTAATTTCAAATTATTCGCTAATTATTCACTAATTGCTGATTATCCGTCCTAATAAACATACACTTAAAGAACAATATTAAATCATCCCCTATGCATATATATTGATCGATTCATAATTGGTATCTGATGAGTACCGCAAGCAATCAATGCATGACTTTTAAAACAAACAATAAGAACGATGGAACGGACTGCCCCTTGTGCCGTTTGCTTTGAAACCTTTCGCCTTAATGGTTCTGTTTATCTCCGGAAGAACATTCTTATCTCCCTGCGGTGCTTGGGATCAGGGAGGATGCCGTCCACCTTTCATCATTTATTTGAATCTACTAATGATGGATCGGTTCATTCAGATCTCACAGAAGACGCGACACCATTGAATCCTCTCGGTTCCTCCATTATTGACATACTGAAATTCAAACACGTCAAAATTGCAAGGCGAATTCCAAAGGGTGCTAGATTTCTCGTGGTCAGGTACTACGCTGGGTTACTCAGGTACTGTGTTGAAATCGGTAATGTGATGGATTGGCAGAAATTATTCGCTTGTCCACGTTTTGTATTTAATGCGACCGACGCGTCTGACCAGTCCCTCACGTCTGTCATCAAATATCGTATTGTCCGCATCCCCGAAATGTTTTTGAAATTTATCGCGTGCACAACGCATTCCCATTAAACAGACGATGGGAGATCCCGAAATCCTCTAAGGTTAGGCCGCCGAGTTTCAACGAAATTGGCTGACGGAGATATTCGTGGTGCTGCTAGGCTTCTTTCGTCAGAGGAATCGTTTGCTACAAACAAAGAAGAAACTCTTGCCGCGCTCCAAGCCTTACACCCATCCGCGAACGAAACAGTTCCCATTCCTCCATCGACTGATAAAGATTATCGCCATCATCCATGTTTAATTTCCGAACTTCGGAGCGCAATCGATTCCTTTCCTAACGGCTTTGGTCAAGGATGGGACGGACTTCTTCCTCAACATTTAAAAGATCTGGTTTCCTTTGCAGCCGGTAGAGGCGGCCACATTCTTCTCAATGCAATAGCACTGACAGTGAGCAAATAGTTAGTGGTAGGTTATCCCCTGAAGTTATGCACCTCATATTCTCGGCATTTCTATGTGCACTAGAGAAAAAGGGAGGAGGGGTTCGTCCCATTGCAATCGGCACGACCATTCGACGCGTTGCCGCGAAGGTACTCTCCATACGAGTGACAAACAAGGTCGGTGGTCATCTTTGTTTAGTTCAATTAAGTCGCTGCACTCCTTGTGGCGCGGAAACCATAGTTCATTCCTTAAGAATGTTCTTTGAGAATACTTCAGTGCCCTTTGCTGTGGTAAAATGCGACTTCAAAAATGCTTTCAACACTGTCAGCTGCATAGCCCTACTCGATGCCGTGAAGAATCATGTACCGGAAGCATTGTCATACTTTTACATGGCTTACGGATCTAAAACCCCACTCGTGTATGAAGACCAAATTATATGGTTAGAGTCAGGATTGCAACAATGAGACCCCCTCGGGCTAATAGATTTTACTCTTGCAGTCAGCCCACTAGCCACTCACTTAAGGCGCACTTTAACGCCTGGTATTTGGATGACGCAACCATCGGGGGTAACCCATTTAAAGCGTTGTATGATCTAAGCCAAATAGTTAATGACTCTTTGAAACTTGATCTCTACTTGAATTCGCGAAAGTGCCAATTGTTGCCGATGAATGTCCATGACGGGGAACAACGTAAGATGATTGTCGAACGATATCAATTTATTTGCCCACGGATATATGTTATTTCTATCGACAAGCTAAGTCTTTTGGGAAGTTGCGTTTTAGCAGCTAATTGTGCAGAGGAAGTAAAAACAATCTTGCCGCAATTGAAGCTTCTAGGTCAGCGTTCATGTGAGTTTAATGCCCACGAAGCATTGTTCCTATTCAAAAACTACTTATATGTGCCCAAGCTCCTTTACAAACTACGCTCAGCCCCACTTTTTGAACACCCTGATGAGCGGCAAAAGCTGGATTTTATGCTGATGAGATATCTTGCACGTATTATTAACAGCCACTTAACAGAAGAAGCATGGCGTCAAGCCGCACTTCCTGTATTATATGGGGGAATCGGAATTCGAAACACAATTGATGTTGCCCTACCTGTCATTTTATCGTCTTATTGTGCTTCCCGTGTCAACGTTGAGTGCCTTTTGGGATTGAGCTCCCAACCACTATGCCGGCACTATTGTATTGGACTACAGGAATGGCTATCCAAAACAGGGAGAATCTTAGCACCTGAAAATGATACCAAGCAGTATGTCTTGGATTTACCCCTCATAAAGCAGATACACAGTAGAATATCTTCAGGTTTGCAGGATGAGGCCTCCAAGGCGAGATTGATCGCTGTTTTAACACATGAGTCAGGTTCTTGGCTCAATGCGCTACCAATTTCTGCCCTGTGAACCCGGTTGGGGGATAAAGCGGTGAGAATTGCCATTTCCCTGAGACTCGGTCTTCCTGTTTGTACCCCTCATCGATGCCGTTGCGGTGTAATGATAGACACGACAGGCCGACATGGTCTTGCCTGTACGAGATCAGCAGGCCGCTTCCCACGTCATGATGAACTCAATCAAATTATCAGCAGAGCTGTAAACTCAACGAACGCTCCAAATATATTGGAACCACCCAATCTGTGTAGGTTAGATGATCGCCGTCCAGATGATGTCGCTGTTTTTTATGTGGCGAGAAGATAAATGCCTTCTTTGGAATTCTACTCGCGTGGATACGCTGGCTACGAGCAATCTGAAGCATGCCCTGAGTGGTCCTGGTAGAGCGGCGAGTTGGACAGAGGAAAGGAAGATCGCAAAGTATTCTGATCTGTGTAACTCTAATCATTTCACTCCCTTTGGGGTCGAGACATATGGGGCACTGGGTAAGTCTGCAAAATCTCGTTGCATTGAAATCGGCAGAAGATTGAAAAAAAGTTTTAGGAGATAATCGGGCGCACTCTTATTTACTCATGAATGTGAGTTTGGCCATCCAGAGAGGCAACGCAGTCAGTGTTCTCGCGACATCTGACGGAGGCAGACTGTTGCTGACGATGAGCTGACAACTAGCACACTGAGAACAACTAATTTCAATTTGTTTTTACTATTTATCATATGATAAAAATATATTTGATACGTAAACAAAATAAATATTTGTTTGAATCTGTAGAATTTGCAGGGCTACTCCTGTTGTTTGCTTGTACAACAAACTTTAATTGTGCACAATTAAGAATTAGATTTTAATAAAATAAGTATAAAAAATTAATTCTTACTATAATTTATTAAGTACAATTTTAGTTTTGCAAATTATAGTCAGCGTCATGTTTATCAATTCAGTAATTATATAATTTGACTTTTCAAAAAAGCCACTACATTGTGTATTCTCTTGGTAACGCAGGTATTGAATCTATACTATAAAAACACATGCGCACAAAATGACGTTGTTTGTGAAATGTTATATACCGATATTTTAGCGAACATCTTATATTTACCGTCAACTTGGAATTGCCCGTAGTATAGACTGAGAATACTGGTAATCAAGAATGCGATTTTTTCATTGGTTTCTAATACTATACCGTTTTATTTACAAGAAAAATTTAAATAAACTTGAAATTTTTTAATTAATTAAATTTTAGCAACTTTGCTGAGTATCGAGTATCCAAAATTCTTTGTAAATCTGTAAGTCACGACTACCGAATTTATTATACGGATAGAATTCAGTGTTAAAACATTGATATAAATAATAACAAGATTATTTTCCAGTGTTTAATTTAATAGAAATATTTACAAAATATTCTATATAATAAATTTTATTTAAGTTAAGTTTTAATGTATAACAAACCTTGAGGGATGATAATATCGACAAGTATCTGCATTTTTGGGAATATCTTCTTCTGTCCATCGCACCAGGAAAAACATTTTAAATGTAAAACAAGACATGGAGGCAATTTTTCAATGAGGATGGTTTGATATCCTTTTACCTAAAAATGTTTACCGGAAAGCATTGAACCACAACAATCTGTAATAAATTTGATATGCATTTAATAAATGTGAAGATAAATTAAAAATAAAGAAAATTATTAACAATATATTGTCAAATATTAGCAATACTTAAATATTGAAAAAATAGTCGATATTAAGAAGAAATAAACAAATATTCATTAGATAGACAATAAAATAAATACATTATTTTAAGTTCGATACATAACACATAAGCAATTATGAAAGTCTTATTGTATTGTTATAAAACGCACTAAATCCTCTTCTTTTATAACATAATTTCAATTATTCATAATTTTTTACGGAATAATCAGTTTGCGAATAATTTACTTAAATTGATTTTTATCAAAGATGAACTTGTTATACCTGCTAGCAATTCTCATATGAATTGATGGTAAAGCAGGTTGAACAAGTATTCCTATCTCAAGTAGATAAATTTAAAAACTATTTAACTTGAAATGCTCAAAAGCAACAACGATTTTACAAGCCGAGAAAGAAGAACGAATATAAGGAAAACGAATTCAAAATTAGAAAAATTAAAGAAAGCTATAAAAAAGCTATAACTTTAGCGTTTACGTTAAGTGAACAAAATTAGAAATGTAATGCTATTCAATCAAAACATCATTATACCAATATTAATAAATATGAATTAAATCAATCAATATTAATACCAATATTGTATAATCAATAATAAAACGTTAATATTGATTTGATATAAATGATATGATATATTTTTTGTTAACAAAAAAATAAGAAATAATCTCTTATCGATTGATTTGCTAAAATTTGACAACTATAAAATAACGATTTGTGAATCATATTTACCGGCTTTTTAGTTATCGGATGTAAAAGTCCGGATACAGGTACGCGGGCTGTTAAATTACGTAGAGCTTGTATCACAGTAAGACTTTCAGCATCAATTGATAACGAGTGAAAGGGTTCCAAATTACTAGATGTAATTGCTCCATTACGTTCAAGAGAGGTACGCAAGTATCCTCCAAATATTTCAGAAATTGGGCTAACATCAGTAGGTATCTTCAATCAATAAACATTTTTAATTGAAAAATTCGACAATATAACCTCTCGGTGAATATGCACTCGCTTTCCGTAATATTCCTGCCATTCTGAACTGTCTTCATCTTCTAAATTGCTATCGACTTCTAAGTAATAAAATAGAAACAGTCAAATAGGAAAAATTTGCTTCACTAATCCTAACAAAATTGATTTACTAATAAAATTAAAAATTAATTTTAATTGATAAATTTAATTAATTAATCTCACAGAACGATCTGGCAAAAAATGATCCAATATATAACGTTAAAACTCATGTAAATATGAGACGGACATTATTTATATAAGATATATGAACATTTGTGAATGAGATAAACCAACCTTGTACCTCCTCTTCTTTATTAATGTTTGGTGAAAGCATTCGTATACATGTTGAACACTCATTATGAAGCTCCTGCAAAATTCTACAAAGAAATTCATGTGCATCTTCTTGCTGACCCTAAAAAACAATATTTAAAATTAGAATATTAGATCATCTAACTAAGTTATTCGAATAAGTTATTAGTCATCTAACTTATTCGAATTAAAAGTAAATTACTATAAAATGTTAATTAAAAAATTACTATATATAAATTTAATATAGATAATTGTAAATAAACATCAATATGAGATTTTAAAAAAATTAAATTTACATATATTAATAGACTACAGCAAAACAAAAAGCTTCCGGACCGCTATTTATGGATATTAAAGTATTTTTACAAAAATATTAAGAAAGTCCTAAAAGTAAATTTAATATTAGAGTCAAAAAAATTAAAAAATTAAATACGTAGACTCAGTTAGCTGACTTGATGGGTCTATGTGTTTTATACTTTTATATAAAAAAGGCTAAATAAAAATCAAATAATTAAACAATAGGTAACTATATAATAAATAATTGTAATACAACATTTTATATATTTATAAAATATACTTTATATTTTATATCAAGCTAAAAATTAAATCAGCTAACTGAGTCTACGTATTGTTATATAATTATAAAATAAACAAAACATAATAATGCTAAATCAAAATTTAATAATTAAATAATAAAATTAATAATTGTTTTTAGATTTTCTATAATTTTAATCAAGTTAAAAAATAAAAATAAAAAATAAAATTTAAAATAAACGTCATTTTTATGAATTGACTAATAAATAACAGGCGTTGTATCAGAATAAGAATTAGAGGTCATCAGGAGGAACTGCTATGCTATCAGGTTTCGGCCCCTAACTCCTCTACCCAACATAGCAGCGGGGCCAAATACATGCTAATGATGTATTTCCTCTGAAATAACTATCTAGTATCTTATTCTAATGCAAAGTATATTATTTATTATTCATCCATAAAAATTTGCCACTTAAGAGTTTAAATTTATTCTTTATATTATTGTGTTGATTTATATATTTTACTATTTTCTGCTTGATGTTATTTTTATAGTAACCTAGTTTAAAATATGTATCTATTAAATTATTTAAATGATTTTTAAGAAAGCCAATATCATTACATATTGTTGCAATTCTTAAAATTTCATTATTTAATGTATTATATTTTATATTATATGGTATGCATGAATGCTCATGCAAAAATATGTTTCTTGTAAATTTAAATATGTCATCTTTACGATATAAATTAATAGTAGTTTTAGTTAATGTTAATTTAATGTTCATATCTAGATATACACCTTCTTTATCATTAATATTGGTTTTGTTAAGAATAAGGCTTTCTGGATAAATGTGCTCACTAATTGAATAAAAATTATTAGAATTAAATACACATATATCATCAATGTATCGAAACATATATTTCATATATTTATATTGTTTAGATTTAGTTTTTACACAGTTATGAACAAATTCATATTCTATAAAGCTTAAAAACAAGTCAGCTATAATTGGGCTACTATTACCACCCATTGGAACACCTTTTACTTGTCTAAATATAGATGTCCCTACTTTTAAATAATTTTGATTTATCAAAATATTTAAGGATTCTATTAATTCAATTTTATCCATATATTTATATTTATTTGATGGTTTAATTTTTGTTAGATAGACGTTATAATTATTATAACATATATATGTATATCTTTTTCCGAATATAAGATTAATTAATTTTACTAACGCTTCTTTAATATCTACTAAATCTAGATTTGTATAAAGCGTACTAAAATCGTATGTATTTATATTTTGAAAATTTATTCCTTTTGTCTGTTCTAAAAATTCTTTTGTAGAATTAATACTGAAATAGTGTTTTATACCAGTATTAATTTCGATTACCTTGCAATATTTTTTAAAATGTGCTTTAATTACTTTAAGCATTTTATTCATATAAACAGAAAGTGGTTTTAATGTACATTTAAACGCACTACATATGAACCTAGGTTTTATTGGATTTTTATGTAATTTTGGATTCCAATATAATATAGGTATAGTTTTATTATCTAATTCAACCTTTATACCCTTTTTATCCATTATAGAACAGTGACTTGTAATAATTGATTCTAAACTCAACTCACTACGTTCATATGCTGGATTTACATTTAAATCATTAGAATTAACCTCTTTCATTAGTATATCATAATAAAGCTTTTTGCATATGAAGACAAAGTTATTACTAGCTTTATCAATAGTTGTTATTATATAGTTATCCTTTAATTTAGTAAGTTCTTTATACATATCTTTATTAATTTTATCTTTTCTTTTATAATTGTTTGTTATTTTCATTTTATTTTTAATTTTATCAAATATATAATCTTTCCAAATTTTTATCTTAGATATATTCGAGCTTTCACTATTAATCAGCTTACTAAAGTAATCATTTAAGTTATTATATAACGAACTGTATATTTTATTTTTGTCGTTGTTGTTATTTAATCTATATTTATACCCTTTCGATAGCAGCTTTCTTAATTCACAATTTTCAATTAATTCTAGATTATGGGTACATATATGTTCATTTATTTTATCAAAACTAAGACTTTTACAATTGCATTCTGTTTCCATTATGTTTCTAATATTATCGTTACATATTGATTTTAATTCTTAATTATAATTACAAATTTTTCGTCCTAATGGTGGTAGGAGTTTATACCTTATTTTAGGAATATATTTACTTAAATCTGACCCTATTATTTCTTTACTTTTAGAATTATTTAAAAGTCCGGCTATATTTATGTTATCTATACATTTATTAATGAAGTTTATGGTTAATGTATATTTTCTATTGTTATTATTTACATTTATTGTACGATTATAGTATTTTGTATTACAATAACTGTCTATTATACAACTTAGCCTATCATAGTCGTTAATTAATTTTTGATTTATTGAACATATGATATCTTTAGAAAAACTTCTTATATTTACATAAAGATCTTTTAGCTTATTATCACTTAAAAGTTGTTTTAATATTTCTAATTGTTCATTTATATACATATCTTTTTTAATATTTTTAACTCTATTTTTCTTATTCCTTTCAATCAAAAATTTCAATCAAAAATTGAAATTTTAAATAAATCAATATTTATGAATTGACTAATAACAGACGATAAATCAGAATAAGGATTAGATGTCATCTGGAGAAGCTTCTATGATATCAGTTTTCGGCCAATATTTTTCAACCCAACGTAGCAGCAGGGTCAAATAGATGCTAATGACGTATTTGCTCTGATAAAATTTGATTATCTAGTGTCTTATTTAAATACAAAATATAACTCCGCTATGGCCGGTCACAAGTCCGTGCTGAGAAAAGGAAAAGGGGAATATAAACAACAATGCGTATCAATTGGACTGAACGAACGGACTAAACGAACAGACTAACCGAACGGGTTGACCAAACACGCTGAACGAACATGTTGATCGAACGGGCTGAACAAACGAACTAAACGAACGTAGTGAACGAACAGACTGAACGAAATGACTGAACGAACGGACGAAACGATAAACGAAAGGACTGAACGAACGGTTTGAACGAACAAGCTAAACGAACGCACTGAACGAACGGACTAAACGAACTGACTGAACGAATATACTGAACGAACAAACTGAACGAACGGACTGGACGAGCAGACTGAACAAATGGAATGAACAAACGGACTGAGCAACGGATTGTACAAACGGACTGAACGAACGACTGAATTCTTCTTCGGGATTATTATTTATCAGTTTGATAATTTTTATTATTCTTAGTGGGCTTGTAAGCGTGCCGTTGGGACGCATTTGCCATTCAAAATAAATTTTTCTCTATACATAAAGATTTGCTGCTTAATAGTGTGAATAAATTTTTAATAATATTGTGTTGATTTGTATATTACAATATAGAAGAATAATAAAATGTATATTAAATATTTATATATGTATATTGTATATTGTATATTACATATTTAATATATTAGGAACGGGATTAAAGGGCATCAGGAAGAAAAAATCGTTATAAACTAGAGTTATAACTCAATGCAATTGCAACTGCTAGATTTGTTTTGATAATCAATTTAAAACGTCTGTTTCGATAATCGAAATTATCGCCAATAAGAAAGAAATCTTTCGGATAATAGAGGTCATACGGCAGGTTGCACGTACTTAAGCCATTCTTAACTGATATTATAAATGGTCTAATAGCTATTAATGTTAGGAAGCATGTTTAAATCAAATCAGCTAAATGACTCTACGAATATTAAATAATTTTTAAATAAAAAACGCTAAATAAAATTAAATAATAAATAACTATATAATAATAAAAAATTATAAATCATGGTTATACCAGATTTTATATAATCTATATAGAGTTAAAATTTATAATTGAAATTTAAAATAAAAATTAATTTTATTCAAAATGATCATATTTTATCAGATAATCTTGTTAGAATTAGTAAATCAATTTTTATCTAATGCTCATTCGAATACATCCTCTGTTAATACTTAGTCAATACAAAAAATGACTTCTTTAAATTTCAATTTTAAATATTAACTTGATAGAAATTATATAAAATCTTATTTAACAATAATTATTTATGATTATTTAATTATTTAATTTATATTTAGAATTATTTTTTATTTAGTAATAATATAAAATAAGTAGACTATGTTAGCTGATATTATTTATAAATAAAATAATAAATAACGGACGTTGTATCATAAGAGGGATTAGAGGTCACATGGAGGATCTGGTGTGTAATCAGGTGTCGACTCCTATTCATCGATACCACATAGCAGAGGGGCCAAAGACGTGCTAATGGCATATATCCTCTGATGAAATTTGATTACCTAGTATCCTATTAAGATATATATACTAGATAGTATACTATCTAATCGATAGTATACTATCGATTAGTACCCTAATCGCAATCTACCGCGATTCTTTCGACTACAAATAAAGGTCACATTTTCAATTCTACTTCGACAAAACTCAAGGTCCTAGGAAAAATGTTACACCTTCCCAATCTCTGTTTCCCTCAGACAGGATCTTTCGAATGAGTATTGAAGTTAAAGATATAGGCTCTAGCTGAGCAGGAATAGGGCTGGCATTGCTCCTCTTAACCCTTCTCAAATTTTTCTTTTGGTAAATATTTAAGGAGAAATTTGTTTACTGAAAGTAGAGAGCATCGAGTTGGATTGGAACAAATAAGCCTTGATATAGTTAAAGAGGAGTCACTATCCATTCACAATTATGTAGGCACTAAATATCCCCGACTAATCCCACCATCTTAAGGTGACTCCAGAAGTAGGGACTCTTATCTGTCACTGATATTCTTAACTCCTGTAGACCACTTCCGGGTACATCCAGAACCCATGGGTCACTCTCCACTCGAGTCTATCAGCTTTTGACAGGGAGTCAGAGAAAAAATGTCGTTATTACGCTGCTGTTAGCCTCTCCAACATCAGCTAAAGAATATTTTTATCAAAGAAAAAAGTCATATCATGTCCCAAAGATAAGCGCCCTTCTTAAATACAAAATTCACTTATCTTCCTCTACGAAAAAGCGCTTGCGCGTGGAAACAGCGACCATATAAGTAGGCGTAACTAAATCCCACCAAGTTTCCATGGGTTTGTCAAAGGTCGCTCAGCCCATTCGGCAGTTAGTGAGCTGTACCGGTTCTGTCTGGACAAAAGTCAACAGCTCGTTGTGATTGTTTTTTGATTTTTACGCTGAATCTGACAGCACTTTCATTCCCTTTGTTATATCTCCACTAATGTCTCTCGGGTTGTCTGCGAGAATTTTTTAAAGGGTGGAGATACTGCTGTATACCAAGCGGTTCTTCTATGAAGATGACCCTGATGCAAGCCAGTTCTACCTGATTACAGGTGTATTTTGAGGCTCCCCATTTTCTCCTATCTTTTATCTTGCTGCTTCAATCGTACTTTTTAAGACATTAAACGCGATCAACATCTAGTGGAATACGCTGATGATACCACATCCCTGTTTTCTAGACGTAGGTGCATAGATGTAGTCTCTGACATCAGCCAATTCTTTCAAATATTAAAAGATCAGCTACTCCCAAATAAGAAGCTAATCAAGTTAATAAGCTAATCAAATCTGCTTCTTAACTCATCAAAATCACAGGTGGTGGTTATAAATGGCTCCCATTCAACAAAGAAAAAATTTAAGAAATTAACAATTTTAGCTCTATAATCCATTTTGAATAATCAACCACTCCCAGTCTTACGGCTAGATGGACGAACCAGACTTAAATAGGTTCGGTTCATAAGTGTTTTCAAAAGACAGCTTATTAATGGGCTCTAAAAAGAGTCTAACATCTGTCATTAAGAAGGAGCGATCAGGTACGTTTCTAGTGTACCTGGGCAATATTGGGATTAGTCTTCTTTTATAGAAGACGTCCCTCAGAGCAAAGACTAAAATTTTCGGAAGACAGCGCGTTAGTGTATGTTGGTGGGTATAAATTCCACTAATATGTTGTGCCTGATGACTATAGCTGTTGAAGATAAAGTATCGAATTTCATTCTGTAGTTTCGCTCTTTTTTGTTTTCTTATCAGCCTGATGGTTATTTTTATAAGTTCTTTATTATTTTATAATGCAGAGCAAATGTGTGAATACAAAAATTATAGTGCAAAATCTGTAAAACGATAATTTAAAACATTTATACAAATACCTTGGTCTTGCTACGCATTAGCACGTCTGCTATTTTATGAAATTCATTTATGTTTAAAGGAGTATCTGTCTTGAGTTCACCCTGAATACGACGGAACGGCTGCCCTGGCTTTCCAAATTGACCGTTTCTTTGCATAGGCTGAAACCGTTCAAAAATAGATTTTATATGACGAATATACATTGGAGCGTGAATGTCTTTTGAATCATCTGTAGGTTTTGCCAAAACATCTGCTGATGCTGACTCTATGGTTTTGATTAGACATGGTAGAGAATCGACAAAATTGAAAAACATTGGGCAAGCAAGTAAAGACTGAATTACAGCATTGACATAACAATAATTTCCCTCATTGAAGAAACCACGTGGTGTCAAAGCAGGTGACCATTGTCGACATTCAAAGTTTCGGAAAATTTCTTAAAAGATATATAACTAATTTGAGAAAATGAGTACTGGGAAAAAAATGAAATTTTTATAAACCTAAATATCCAACCACGAATATTTTATATGACAATAAATTGTGATATATTGAGGACAATAATTTATGCAAATTCTCACGAATGATTAAATTGCATTTAAAAATATATTATCAATTATTTTGTCAATTCGGTATTAATTTCACACTCATAGTTTTTCTCACGCAATAATATCTTCATAAAATAGCACTCATTTGGTGAAATGTTTACTTAAAATTAATTATCATTGTAGCCTAAAATTGTATTTTAGATGTGTTTAAATACCAGAAAGATCTCTGGTAACTTCACATTAGGTGCTAAATTAGCACTACTGATTCAACAAATAGGATCATTAGCAAAACACTGGCAAATGCCAGCGCAGGTTTCTTTCATTGGCTAATATCTTTTTAAATTTTTAAGAGAGAGTGAGATCATTCCGCGTGAATTATGTACGCAATCATTTTTAGCCAGACGCAGAACGACCATAACAGTAGCAAGTACGATTTCGTCATCACAATGACTCATCAGTGACTCATCCCTCCCACTGCTGGATACAGAAAAGGACTGGCAGACGGTACACGAGTCATGTGTATGAAGTACCAGAAAGACCTAACGATCTCACTCTCTCTTGAAAATTTAAAAAGATATTAGCCGATAAAAGAAACCCGCGCTGGCATTTAAGGATTATAAACAATCAAAACAAACTGATATGCTATCAGGTTTCGGCCCCTATTACATGACCCAACATAGCAGCGGGGTCAAATACGAGCTAATGACGTTTTTCCACTTTTGAAATTTGATTATTTATTGTACCTTATTCTAATACTAAGCATATTGTTTAATGTATTTTACTATTTCATTTTTTTATTTTTAAAGGGTCACTATATTTGGCTTATGTCGTTAAATGGATGTCACCACAAATTTAGAACAAAGCGCTTTTTAGTGAAATAACAAACATTTATCTATCGGTGCTGCTCATGTCAAGAAGAATGTTCATGGCTATTTCACTTATTTTCATCCAAATTTGTTCTGTTGTCAAAAATAACATTAGAATAAATTTTATTGATTAAGATGGATACCTACACACAACGACTAAAGACAGCTTTCTCAGAAAAATTTTATACTCATTTTTATATTTAGGTGTGTACTTGATGTAAACTGTATTTATTTATTTTCTCTGAGCCGAGAGGCAAAGATAGGGGATAATAAATTCTTCGCTATTATCATTGTTAAAATCCACATTGAACAACAGCTTACATTGTGTATCCTTCACTATCCATAAAAATTACTACTTGAGAGTTTAAATTGATTTTTTATAATATTTTCATGATTTATATACTTTACAATTTTGTTTTATTTTTTATAATACCCTAGTTTGAAATATGTATCAATGTTAAATTGCTTAAATAATTTAATTTAAGTTAATATGATAATAAGGTAATCATATCAACTAATGATATTTAGTGATATTATATGAATAATATTTAGTGGTAAAATAATAACAGTTATTCTGCTACTATTTTCAATAAAAACTAAATATTTACTTACTTCCTAACTTCGCAAAATCATCAACATCAACAGGGCATTTTAGTGAATATTTGGATAACGACGAGTTAGATGAACATTTTACAGAATTAAGTATATTACTCCCGTTGACGACTTTAATAGGAGTTTTGTTATTGCTTAATGTGTCAGAATTTGATTTAATTTTGATAGAGTTTGTTGCCGTTGTAATTACGTTGTTACTGCTATTAATAGTGCTGGCTGAATGAGCACATTCTAAATTAGAACGCCCAGGTTTAAAGAGTGAAGCCCATGATTTAGGCGCATTGTTAGGAGCATGGTTGGGAGAAGAATCGTACTTTGAAGTAATATTGTAGCAAGTCACTGTTGATGTATTAATCTCTTGTGAATGATGGGACGATTCGAAATCATGAATTGATGTTTCTGATGCAGGATAGTTTGATGTTGTATCCTCCTCTTTGAGACCAGAGTCACTATTAAATGTCAACGACGAACGTTTGTTACTTATGTCAGCATCATTGGAAGTTTCATCTACTGAATCTAAGACATCAATTATTCTATTATATTCCGTGTCGGATAGATTGTTGTACTCAACAGGCAGTAAAGAAGTTGCTGGAGACACTGATTGTTCCCCACTAAATTCTATATCGATGTCTTCGGTAATGTCATGCAATTGCTTATCATTCTTTGATATGTTGCCGTTAATGTTGTTGCTGATGTCGTCAATGAGAGTACTGTCACTATCATTCAAAAATAATTTTGTTTCAAAGTCATTAAATAGATGGTTACTAAATCCGTCTGAGCAAAAATCATTTCGCCGATTGCTATCACCGTCAAAGCTATAATTACAACTTACTGGTATTTTAGTGTCGTTATCTAGTTTAGAAATGTTAATTAAGGAGTTGGCAATGTTTAAATCAACCTGAACAGCCTTTTCATTAGTACTAACTACTTGCATCGTAGGTCTAGTTTCATGTAAGATTCTCACAGGAGCGATGTCATTTAGTTGTTGTCCACCATATCCACGCTGAATGGAATACGACTGCTGCTGAGGGCAACCATTAACTGAATTTGATTGTATCATTGTAGTGGCAGCGGCGGGATTGACAAAGTAACCCATATTATTGAACGATGTGTTGGGTGGTAACATGCTAGCAGGCACAATTGAATAGCCTTTACCATCGAAAAGCAGGTACGGGGCATCCATATGATTAGCGGGATATGTAATAAACTGGGCGTCGTAGCCGTTTGAATTCGGATGTGATATTGAACTATTGCCATTTTGATGGACAAAAAAAGGTAACGAATAGCACTGCTGATGATGGTGACTACCGGTAGTAGCGGCTATTGATGCAGTTGCTAATTGATGTTGCTGAAATGCTGGATGATTCGATGGCGGTATAGAAGCTCCACTACCATTGGTTCCGTTATACAAATCGCTGTGGCCGCCTGTAGTTGATCGCCTAAAACGAGGAGGAGCTTGACTCAATGCATATCCGACTCTGCGAAGGTGACGTAGTCCGTTATTTTGATTATGATCATTGCTCGAGGTAATATGCTTAGAATTTGTAGAGTTAGCAGTCGTGGTGTCTGTAGTGGCGATACTGCAATTAGTGTAACCGTTAAAGTCACCTTCGTTTGTAATCTCATCTGAAGATTTTAGAGCTTGTTTTAGACCAGAACTAGAATCTTCCATTTTGTATCGGTAATTTTGCTGCACTGATATTTATCAAAAGACAAAAAGCCAATTTATCAATTCAACTTAATTCAGTTTTCTATTCCAGATTATAACGTTTATAATGGGCAGTCTTTTTCTGTTAAGAAGACGCAATATTTATGAATGCAGTAATAAGGTATTTTTACAAGGAAACTGTACTGTAAAGATTGCTAAAAGATGATATTTTAGTATCTATCTACGATGGGCTTATTACAGGCATTTGAGAATTTCATCCAAGACAAACAAAATATCTAAAATCAGTATAAACTATAAATTTGCTTGGAACGATAAGTTCCAAGCAAATGTAAGTAAGTAAGTTAAAGATAGAACAATATATGGCACATGGTACTTATAATTTATAATAAAATAATGTTTAAGCGGTAAATAATAATTAAAAATACACAGTTCGTAGGCATTCTAAAATTAAGTAAAAAAATATAGCACTTAAAAAGGACTATTGCAATGGTCGTATTTGAAGTGTCGTACAAACAAGTATGCTAAAGGTTGGAGAATGTACAGCATTAATTAGATCAAGAAAAAATGCGAAGTGGTAATTAATGATATTATTAATAAACACAGGAAACTTAAGAATTAGGAAGTAGAAATACTTTGAATATGACTTGGTCAAATTACTGAGGAAGATGAATTGATTCTTAGTACTAGGTCTACGAAGCCAAAACTATCTTCAAATGTTATTTGTCCCATTAATATTGATTGTTATTTAGTCTATCTTATGTTATTTAGTCTATCTTTAAGGTCTAGATATGACCTTAAAGAAGGTCATATCTAGACCTTTTTTATCATTAATGAGATTATTAATAATAAAAGTCAATAAGGAATTAACTAATTAATAACAGAAAATGTATCAAAATAAGGATTAATGGTCATTAGGAAGAACTGTTATGCTATCCGGTATCGAACATTATTCCTCTACACAATATTACAAATAATTAAATAAAAAATAATTATAAATCAAATCAGCTAACAGAGTCTAAGTACTTAATATAATTATAAAATAAACAAAACATAATAATGCTAAATCAAAATTTAAATAATTAAATAATAAAATAAATAATTGTTATAAGATTTTTTATAATTTAAATCAAGTTAAAATAAAAAATTCAAATTTAAAATAAAGCCATTTTTATGAATTGACTAATAAATAATAGACGTTGTATCATAATAAGAATTAGAGGTCATCAAAAGGAACAGCTATGCTATCAGGTTTCGGCCCATAACTCCTCTACCCAACATAGCAGCGGGGCCAAATACGTGTTAAGGACGTATTTTCACTCATTAAATTTGATTATATAGTATCTTGTTCTGACACAAAGTATATTATTTATTATCTATCCACAAACATTTTCCGCTAAT
The DNA here is from genome assembly GCA_012934845.2 of Pomphorhynchus laevis. Classification (NCBI taxonomy): domain Eukaryota; kingdom Metazoa; phylum Acanthocephala; class Palaeacanthocephala; order Echinorhynchida; family Pomphorhynchidae; genus Pomphorhynchus; species Pomphorhynchus laevis. The sequence goes on along the minus strand of WNNJ02000360.1, from coordinate 93,025 downwards.
GATTTAAATCTATTTTTAATATTAATGTGTTGATTTATATATTTTACTATTTTCTGCTTGATGTTATTTTTATAGTAACCTAGTTTAAAATATGCATCTATTAAATTATTTAAATGATTTTGAAGAAAACCAATATCGTTACAAATTGTTGCAATTCTTAAAATTTCATTATTTAATGTATTATATTTTATATTATATGGTATGCATGAATGCTCATGCAAAAATATGTTTCTTGTAAATTTAAATATGTCATCTTTACGATATAAATTAAAAGTAGTTTTAATTGATGTTAATTTAATGTTCATATCTAGATATATACCTACTTTATCATTAATATTGGTTTTATTAAGAATGATACTACCTGGATAAATTTGTTAGCTTATTGAATAAAAATTGTTAGAGTTAAATACACATATATCATCAATAGATCGAAACATATATTTCATATCTTTATATAATTTAGAATTATTTTTTAAACAGTTATGAACAAATTCATATTCTATAAAGCTTAAAAATAAGTCAGCTATAATTGGTTTACTACTACCTCCCATTGCAACACCTTTTATTTGTCTAAATATAGATGTCCCTACTTTTAAATAATTTTGATTTATTAAAATATTTAAGGATTCTAATAATTCAATGTAATCCAAATATTTATATTAATGTGATGGTTTAATTTTTGTTAGATATGCTTTTAGTTGTTATAACATTTTCTAATGCATCTTTAATTTCTGTTAATTCTAGATTTGTATAAAGCGTACTAAAATCGTACGTATAATAAAAACTAATTGTTATAAGATTTTATATAATTAATATCAAGTTAAAATTTAAAATTGAAATTTAAAATAATTGTTTATTAAGAATTAACTAATAAATAACAGACAATGTATCAAAATAAGAATTAAATATCATTAGGAAGAACTGTTATGCTATCTAGTATCGACACTGATTCCTCAACCCTATAATACAAATAATTGTTTTATACAAAAGTTTTTATTATAAAATAATAATACAATTAAAAATTACAATTAGAAGGTTACACGCAAATGGACTCTAATATAATCATTAAATATTAAATTTGAAACTCTATTCATTAAATCCTCAGCCATTCCTAGCGGATCCACAACTGGTCATCCCCCAAACGGATTTGCTGTCCGTGATCGAACCGGTGAAATGCTGAGCGGGGGCTGCGAAGGCACATAGATGTTGATCGCGCAAGGGAGAAGTTTATCTTACGTCGGACAAGTCCGATACATGTCGCATAGTCTGTTCCGTGCTTATTGGCCAACATCCTGGCTATTGCCTTCAGAACACAATCTCCGGCATTTCCAACGCCTCCAGAAGAAAACACGATCGGTGTGAATTGAGCCCTCTCCACAGTTACAATACGTTCAAGGTAACGGGCGTTTTTGTGCGACTCCTGATAGCTGTGGACTGATGAAGGCGATCTCTCAGAATAAGAAGCAGCATGACAATTGAATACAGCGACGTCCATAAAGACGCGCTCGCTTCGTCTTCCGAAGTGACCGTGCACACGACATCAAGTCTCGCTTCACTATCAAATGAAGTTGTAGCTGACTCGAACTGAATAGAGGGATCTATAGGACTCATCATGGGCTCAATTGCGACAAACGGAGTGACTTCAATCAAGAGATCGCCAAGTGTGTCACGTATTAGGTTATGCCTCATGATTGTGAGTCTGCCTCTACCGCACAAGAGCGAGTGAACTGTGTTATTCTTATAACCACAACTACAATGTGCAGGTGCATCCGTAGGTGTTAGTACATATCGACCATTCACATCGTCTTAAACTCGGTGGGGGATAAACGGAACCCGTCTGCTTCGATTGGTTTTGTTGTCAACCAATTTCACGCTCCATTCTCCGATGCAAATTCTAGGCGGCATTTCAATGCTATCGCCCCATTTCACTACTCCCTACTCTTTCTAAGCTCTTAGAACGCCTCATCTTAATACAAATCAACGCGTATCTCTCCTCATCCAATCTGTACCCTCCTTTCCAATCCGCTTTCCGCTCTAATCAGTCGACAGAAATCGCATGCATAAAAGTGTACAACGACTTACTCATTTCTCGAGACAAGGCTCTATATAGTGTTCGCATCTCCCTCGACCACTCCTCCGCATTCGACATTGTCGACCACTCCGTCATCCTTTCTCGCCTTCGTTATGATTACGGCTTTTCTTCCTCCTCCGTTGCATGGTTCGCCTCATATCTATCAGACCGTTCCTTTCGCGTTTGTTCTAATTCATCATCCTCCCCTCCCATTCCTATTTTTTGCCGGGTCCCACAAGGTTCAGTCCTAGGTCCCCTGCTTTTCTCTCTTCTGCTTGGCGATCTCTCTCCGTTTATCAAACCTTACTCCTTTAACGTCATGCAATACGCCGATGACATTTTAATCTATGCTCATGCACCCGCACATCGCATACACGATATCGGCATTTCTGCCTCTAACTGTCTTTCTTCTATCTACAAACGTCTCACAAATCTCCATCTCGTTCTAAACCCCGAAAAGTCCAAAATAATGTGGATCCTCCCCCGTAAACCAAACATATCTCCTCCCACTGTATATTTTGCCTCATCGATCATCTCCATAGTCCACAATCTCACTTTCTTAGGCTTCTATTTCGATGATCACCTTTCCCTTAAACCGTGACAAGGTTCGCTCATCTAACTTAATTATCCGTGACATCCCCCGTATCCGCCCCCTTATCGACTTCCGTTCTTCTATGTCTCTTCTTTCATCGCTTCTTTCCCCTAAAATCGATTACTGCCTTACACTTTTCGCTAATTCTCCATATTCCATCATCCTACCCCTAAAACTCATAATCAACTCCGCCTTTCGAGTGCTCTTTCGTCTCCGTCGCTACGACCACATATCCACATATCTTGCCCAACTCTCCTGGCCCACCATCCACATCCGCATCAAACTCCGCCTTCTTCTCGTTACTTTTCGTCTCATCGCTGTCAGCTCCCCATCGTTCATCAACCTTCCTTTCTTAGACGATTCTCGCCCCACCTCGCTATCGCTTCGTTCCTGTCATACCCTCTTACTCCACGTTCCTAATTACTCCAACAACTACGGTCTCCGATCCTTCCTCGTCGCCGCCTCACTCGCCTAGAATCAACTCCCTCTCGACCTCCGACGCGCCCCCTCCTTTATCACATTCAAACACCTCCTCCGTTCACACCTTCTCGACACCTGATTCACAGTCTTGTTTTGTTGTGGTCATGTAAGCGTGCGCTGGCACGCATTTGCCACGTTAAAATATATCCTTTTTTAGAGATGAACATGTGGTCGCATCACTGGCTTCAATTATTTGATCGCGGCGTCGTTTAACTGTACGCTCATTTTCGTCCTTAATGGATTTGGCGGTATAAGTATGCTGTTCCTTATTGTTTAAAGCATGTGAATGGCAAGCACGCAGAGACCACTAGTACTCTTTTCCCGGATCGACATGATGGTCTAGGATTCCGAGCCCACTCAGTCTCGCAGGGCGGTTGGAAATTTGCCTAAGTGTATCAGGTACGTTTGATATACCGGTTATTTTAGGGATCAAGATGTGACGGATATGTTCCTTGAGTGCCAAGAGCTGCTCGGACCGAAAGCGACAAGTCCTCTTCGCATAAGTCATCTTATGTTGGAGTGAATATGTCAGAGCATTGTACGCGACTTGTGGGTCGAAAATAAAAATCTCTACTAGGTTCTGTACACATTTGGACCATCTGTCTACTTTGCGGACAATTCAGTCCTCCATAGAGGATTCATTTACAATTGGCAATCCAAATACTTCTACGCCATTCGTACAGATATGCACATTAGTAGCATCAAAGCATCCTTAGGCTTTGTTCAGGAATTTCGGATGGACCAGTAATTGACGTAATAATACAAATAATTCAATGATGAATAGTTATAAATAATAAATGATTATCATATAAGATTTTATATAATCTATATCAAGTTTAAATTTAAAATATAAATTTACAATAAAATTCAATTTTTATGAATTGACTTATAAATGACTTGCAAACGTTGTATTCCAATAAGTTTGTTAGGTTACCAAGAGGAACAGCTCTGTTACCAGGTTACGGAGATATTCCTTAGAAATATGAAACGCTTAACGATTTCGCATGTCACCCTATTTATTTAGCAATATTTTGTAATTTATAAAGAAAAATAAAATAGATAGGCTCAATTAGCTGATCTTAAATAAAGAAAATGACCGATTAGAAGTCACTTTTGGTTACTACTAAAATATGATCATTGATTCAAATAATGTGTTTTTCTCTCTATCATAATGAGCATTAATTTTTTCTTACTGTAATTAGTAAAAATAATGGCAACTACGAACAATATACTTTTATTCGCAAAATTATAAATCAATTGAATATCAATGATCTTAAAATTAATGACAATACCATACTCGTCAACGAGGGCTATGTGACAATCTCTACGATCGAACCATATTCATTACGAATATGTTTAATAAAAATAGGAAAATATATGGTCAAATCTTGTCTACAGGAATGCCGACAGCATCGATGAAATTATTTGTCCCTAATGAAACGTGATTCAAATGCTGACAATGTTATGTGCTTCAAATGTTTCTTTCAACATTTGAAAGAAATTATAAGGTTATGAGATTATTACAAGGTTATAAATCAATTCAGCTAACTTAGTCTTCGTATTTTATACTTTATATAAATTAAAAAATGCTAAACAAGATATAATTAAATAATAAATAATTATAAATAAAAGTGATCCACCTAAACTAGCAGTTTTCTAAAAATTGAAATTTAAAATAAAAGTTAATTTTTATGAATTGACTAATAAATAATAGACGTTGTATCAGAATTAGGATTATAGGTCATCAGGAAAATGATTATTCAACATTTCAATAGAAACTACCATCATAATTAGGAAAATTGTTACAGATTTTGATTTTCCTGATGATGGTGGCAGTTGCCAGTGAAATATTGAATAACCGTTTTCGTGTTTGATTTTCCTTGGTTCCTACAATTAAAATTTGCAAAATTTAAGGAAATGAATAACTGAAATATCTTCAATTTAATGATTTCCAAAGAATAAATAAATATTATATCGAAATAGGCATGCATTATTCAAAAAGTTACCTGCTTCATAACTAATTTAAAACTGAAAATCACATTGCGGGATATTAAGATTTGATAGGTGGAAGTTAAAAATGTCGTTGCATAGACAATATTTGTATGATATAAATTACGAAACGATTGATTTTGTTGTTGTCTGTTTAAATTTGTAAAGTGAATCACTGAAAACTTAAAGCTAATAAAATTAAATCTCGATTTTTAAGAATTCAGTAAATATTTATGAAAAAATTGTCTATACAATTAAAAGATTAACGGTAACATTCACAAATGTTTGATGAACAGATATAATATGATATAAGATAAATTGCGTCATTTGATGTGACACAAATTATTACGTGGAGAATGTTCGAGTTAATGACCGAGCTACGTCATCCACTCCCATACTGTGCTTTCTTTTTTCGTACACTGATCGCACACTGAGTTTTCTAAATGGGACTAATTGCATTGCGTGTAAATAATATCAAGTAAACATCAAACTGAGTCATCAGGTCGTCAATGATATTTTCATATTAATCACCAAATGTACATTCCACTTATCTGCTCGACAATGCATTTACTATCTTAAATTATCCAGCAAAGATAGCGCAAATGCGATTTAGATATTGTGTAGATGGTGGTTGTGGTGATAGTGTTTCTCACAAAAATCGTCAAACACGTAAAGATTTTTACATTTATCATTTCATCGATGCAATTGCATGTCCACGTGTTAAGATTGCAAAGGCACAACATGCTTTATGCTTAGTTTGACGACAAACTTAAAATACACTTTATATAAGTAACATAATCTCAATTGGGTTGAGCTGGCAAGGCGTATCAAATAGCCGGTATGGCAAATGATGGAAAGACAATAAAACGACTATCACAAACTATTTTGAAACGCACTTGGACGAATCGGTTTAGAAATACTACTGATTAATATCGTGATTAAGTTAAAAAAATTAATTTCATAATAAAATATGAAAAAAATAGACGTTAAAAATTGTTCTGGTGATTTCAATGAATATATACATTTGAGATAAAAATAACACAATATAAATAACAATATAAATAACGTACAATTGGGTAAAATCAGACAACAAAGATGGCAAATAGTGAACAATTACAGATAAAAAATAATGTATTAGAATCCACCTGTACTTATATTGACAAATATTACTCTGCACTCGATCGTGTCAGTAAACGTGACTTTAAAACTAAGAATATATACAAAGAAAGTCAACCTGATCAGATGAAAAATTAATAAAACAATTAATACTGACAAACGAAGCCTAAAAATATTTATTTTTAAGTGGCAAATGCGTGCCAGCGCACGCTTACATGACCACAACAACAAAATCTAAATCATGTTTCGAGGAGGTGGGTACGGATGTGGCATTTGAATGTAATAAAGGAGGGAGCGCGGCTGAGGTAGAGTGGGAGCTTATTCCAGGCAAGTGGGGCGGATATGAGGAAGAATCGGAACCCGTAGTTGTTAGAGTAATTGGGAATGCAGAGTAAGAGGGACTTACCGGAACGTAGTGATAGAGAGGTGTGACAAGTGTCGTCTAAGAAAGGAAGGTTGATGAACGATAGGGAGCCGCCAGCGACGAGACGAAAAGTAACGAGAAGGCGGATATTGATGCGGATGTGGATGGTGGACCAGGAGAGTTGGGCAAGATATGTGGATATGTGGTCGTAGCGACGGAGACGAAAGAGCACTCGAAAGGCGGAGTTGATTATGAGTTTTAGGGGTAGGATGATGGAATATGGAGAATTAGCGAAAAGTGTAAGGCAGTAATCGATTTTAGGGGAAAGAAGCGATGAAAGAAGATACATACAAGAACGGAAGTCGATAAGGGGGCGGATACGGCGGATGTCACGGAGAATTAAGTTAGACGAGCGAACCTTGTCACGGACGAAGGGTTTAAGGAGAAATGTGATCATCGAAATGGAAGCCTAAGAAAGTGAGATTGTGTACTATGGGGATGATCGATGAGGCAAAAAATACAGTGGGAGGAGATATGTTAGGTTTACGGGGGAGGATCTACATTATTTTAGACTTGTCGACGTTTAGAACGAGATGGAGAGTGGAGAGACGTTCGTATATAGAAAAAATACAGTTGGAGGCAAAAATGCCGATGTCGTTATGCGATGTGCGGATGGAGAGGTCGTCAGAATCGAAGTGCCAGGATTCGGTGAGGCAGAAGAGATCGATGGATTGCTTAGTTAATAAGTTGAGGATGAGATCGGATTTATTGAGAATACATCTAGTGTTGAGGAGGCCGAGGCGGAAACCGTGTGTAGTGGTGGTGGGGGCTAGTTGAGATGACACATAGGGGAGTAGGAGCGACATCGAATTTTCGGTCGGGTGTGGACAACTTGAAAATTTCCGTCGATGTTTTGGATCGAGAGATATGTTTCGCCGTTTTCCTCGCGACGGCGTTTTTTGATGCGTGCAGATGAGAGTTGAGCGATTTCGGAGGGGTGCGATCGTGGAAAATGCGAGTGGCTGAAGAGGACAGGAGCTTAAATCGTTGGGAAAGGACAGAAGACGCGTAAGAGCAATCCTTGAAAACCATTTTTTGAAGAGGGGGTTGGGAAGGATTAGATTGAGAAGATTTATTTAGGCGGATGAATGCGACAGGGTATTTGTTGAAAAAGGATGGTTTATCTGCAGGAACAAGAGACGAGGGGATAGATCTGAATGCGGAAACATCGTGGTCGAGACGTGCTTGTGGAGACAAAGAGGTCGAAGGAGTGATATTAATGACGATGACCATGGTTAGTGATCATGCAACGTACTAGGCTCGCCATTAGGTTCATCTCAGCAGACCGCAAGCGCACTCGCCGCAGCAATTGATCAATTACGCTTGGCCGGATCCACAGTCAAGACTCGTTTTCTATTTTGAGTCAGTTCTGAACTGCCCACCTTCTGAGTTCAGCGACTTGTTTCCTCTATAAAGACCTACTGCAACAATTTGACAATATGACGCATAGCCTATGTAATAGCGTACTGAACGTATCTCTCGATGATCGAGTCTGGAGCTAAGCGACTCTTCCGATCAAATTAAGAGGGTTAGGTGTAGGAAGGTCAGAGGAGGTAGCTATCCCAGTCTTTGTCGCATCGATTCGTGCCACTCAAGATGAACGAAAGGCCCTTCTCCCCGTCGGTGGTCTCGTCGACCAACCTTGCTTCTCATCTCTTCTTTCTGCCACTGCCATTAGCTTGTGGGAGTACCGCTTCTCAGATGAAGCTCCAGTTGACCAAAGCGTTTAATTACACTGGACCATTCCATATTTTGCGTAGCAGCTCACAGTTTTTTTACAAAGTGCGGAAGATGACCTTGATCGTGCTAGATTACTGTCACTCCACGAGTTTTCAGGATCTTTCCTGGAAGCTATTCCTTCGAAATCTTTCGGTACAAAACTGGATGATAGGTCTGTCGAGCTGGCGATCTCTCTCCGTTTGGGTCGGCTTCACAATGCGGCTGTCAGATGTGATTGCGCGTCGAATTCTGATATTCTCCACGCACTGGATTGTTGACACGCCAGTTCGAGATTTTAGCGTCACACCGCAGTCAACCACTTGCTTAAGTCCGCCCTGATATCTGCCGGATACCTCTGCAGGCTGGAACCCATTGGATTATAGCGATAAGACGTTAAGCGCCCTGATGGAACTCAATTAGTCTCGTAAACCAACGGTATTCGCCTGGTATGGAACTTCACGTGCCCAGATACCTTATGTCCAAGCTGACGCGCACATTCTTTACAGGGCTTAGGCACAGTTACAAGCATTGCGGAGGAGCGCAAACGAGCGAAATAAGCAAGCTTGGACCCATCTACGATAATGTTTCAACCAGTGGCACTCGACACCCTGGGTTGCCTTGGCCTAGCAACTGTTCAATTTCTCAAAGACTTAGGACGACGCCTCTCGAGATCAACAGGAGATTTCAGAGCTGGCCGATATTTGACTCAGAGAATAGGCATCGCTGTTTAGCTTGGAAACGCGGCATGCCTGTTTGAAGCTTCTATGCTTAAGATTTTGTTGATTTATTTTTGATGTCTACATTGTATTCGAAAATATTTGTATATTAGAATAATTTCATAATCGTGTACGGTGAACACTGGAAAAATCATCGCATTTAGCATTTATATAATACAAGTTTAAACAATTGAATTTCTGAAACTAAAATAATTCTATAAATTGAGAATTACTCGAACATTTTTGAGCATCCGATAGTGGAGCAGCTTTGCCAACTGTGATGTCTAGGTTTGACTACAGTGCATTGCAATGAATAGCTTATGACTGTTTTCTGCTCCATTGCAGTAAACTGCAATGCAATTAATATACGCTGTGTTAGGTTAAAATAACTTAACGGAGACTGCATATTTTGACTGAATAAATTTAAAAAATTAAACTAAAATAGATGTTGAAAAATAAATGCTGTTATCTTGGGTCGAGGAATATGAGCCGAAACCTGAGTACATATCAGTCCTTCCTTATGACATCAATCCTTATTCTGATGCATCGTATGCTATTTACCAGTCAATTCATAAAAATTGATTTTATTTTTAAATTTTAACTTGATATAATAAATAGTATAAAATTTTATATAATTACTAATTATTTATCTGTATTGGTATTTATATATCGTATGAATATGAATATAAATATATTTATATAAATATATTCATATAAATATATTTATATAATTTATAAATATAAATTATACTATTTGATTCATAAATAGTATAAAATACGTAGAATCAGTTATATGATCAGATTCATGACTGTCTAAAAAATAAATACATTTCTTAATAATACAGGGTGTAATACCATGTATTAGAATAAGGATTTAAAATTATTTTTAATTTATATCGCAAGGCTCCATTGAAACCCTTACAAAACCTTGACAAACGCAAGCCTTCTTGGTTTGACGATGAGTTATTGTGACTTGTAAGAAAACGGAATAAACTCTTTAAATCATCTCTGAAAAATCAGATACTTCGGTTAGAATATCTACAGTATCGTCGTCGCTTCAACTACATGAAATTGTTGGAGGCAAAAGCATGAATCGAAAATCCTGGCATAATATAAAGTTTCTTCCAAGCCGTTCTGGAGCTATGTAAATCAAACTAGAAAAATTATTCCATCAATTTTATTTGAGACCAATGACGGTAAGATTGTGAAAGATCCTGACGAAGTTGTGAGTATGTTGGCAGAGGCCTTTGATATTATTTGTCCCACTCCAATCATAGACTTTCGACCAGCGCAAATTCCCGAGACATTCGTCTCAAATATGCCATTAATTTCTCCAGCAGAGGTATCACGGGAATTGCGCAAATTATCTTGTTAAATTTAAATTAGAAGAAAGATGGCAAAAACCAACGCAAAATTTATTAAATTGAATATTTCGATGCCTAGTTGGCATCATCTTCAGCAATTGTAATTTGCTAGAACAGCTAGAACAGAAGAAAATTTATAACTGTTCTAGCAAATTACAATTGCTGAAGATGATGCCAGCTAGGCATCGAAATATTCAATTTAATAAATTTTGCGTTGGTTTTTGCCATCTTTCTTCTAATTTAAATGCTATTACACCGTCGCAATCCTCATTCAAATTCAATTTATCTTGTTAAAAAAATTACATTTTCCTTCAGGATATGTTACTAAGACTGAAATGCAATATCCTAGCGTTTGCCGATGACCACAAGTTATAGCGGTGAATTCAATCGTATTATGACTGTTTTCTGCTCCAGAAAGATTTAATAAAATTGTTAGGTGTAGTAATGAGACAAGACCGATGTTAAATATATCCAAGTGCTGCCACATGCACTTAGGACATAAGAAATTTCCTTTCAGATATAAATTAGGTGCAGAGCTAATTACGCAGGTAAAATGCACAAGAGATTTGGGAATACTTGTGCACAAGTCATTAAAGAGTCGTCCAAATACGGACATGATCATCGAAACGATCAGGAAACTTGGCTATGTGGTCCGGAGGTGTTTTTGTAACCCATCGGCTTTGTGTCTTAAAATAATAGACAATTCACTTATTCTTCCTATTATTGAATATTGTACCCCTGCGGTATTTCCGTGTACACGTGGTGTGATGAATGAGCTTGAAAATGTCCTTCGTAGGTTGACGAGATCGTGCAATTCCCTCAGGAAATTGTCTTATAACGACTGCTTGCGCAATATAGAATTTAATAATAATAAAGATTTTATTAATATATAAGAAAAACAGGTTAAATAAATAATACATGGTAATAAGATCAGTCACAAGAACAAAACGTTATTCGAAAATCTTCCCAATCTTCATCCATATTCTCCAACCCCTTAAGGTCTCAAATCCAGTGGGATCTGAGCCCTCCAACCAATTCAACACGCCGCTCTCCGACTGAACCACCCGGGGTCTTTGACCCCCCGAAGAGACCAGTCGGCGCGGACTATGTTGGGTAAGCGAGAGACGAGGAGCTTAAGAAACCTTAGTCTTTGCTCTGGGGGACGTCCTCTAGAGAAGAAGACTAATCCCGAGATAGCCCAGGTGCCCAAGAGGCGCACCTAAGTTTTCCCATTCAACAACAGATCCGTTTCAGAGCCCAACTAGCTCTTTTCAAGATACGTTTTAGTCAATCCAGGTCAGCTTTCGCCGACCAGTCCACCGAAACGGTGAACCCCGGGTATTTTACTCGACTTGTGAAGGTAGGCAGTCGATCAGAGGCAAAAATGGAGGCTAGAGCAGAGAGTGCTAGTCTCTTAAGTTTTTGCTTCGTCGCAGGGGCAGCCATGAAAGACAACCACCTGCGATTTGACAGAGTTTAGAACAAGATTAGATATGGGTAACTGGTCTTTTAATCTTAAAAAGAAACGGCTGATGTTAGAGACTACGTCCTTACACCTGCGTCCAGAGAACAGGGCTGTGGTGTCATCAGCGTACACCACTAGACGTTGATCGCGTTTAAATATTTTGAAAAGATTTATGGAAGCAGCAAGATACAGGATAGGAGAAAGAGGGGAACCTTGAGGCACATCCGTAATAGGGTAGAACTGACGCGCATCAGGGTCGTCTTCGTAGTAAAATCGCTTGGTGTACAACAGTATCTCCACCTTGTTAACAATTCTCGCAGGCAGCCCGAGGGACCTGAGAGAAGAGATAATAAAAGGTATGGAGATGCGGTCAAATGCAGCAGAAAAGTCAAGGAAAACAGCCACAGCAAGTTGATGGATATTCTCCCGACAGAACTAATGCATTTCACCTACTGCTAAATGGACCGAGCGACCTTTGACGAACCCATTGAACCCATGTGAGATTAAATTACGCCTACTTAAATGTTCGCGGATTCTACGCGCAAGCGCTTTTTTGTAGATGGATACTAGGGAATTTTGAATCGAGATGGGCCGCAGGTCTTTAGGACATGAGACCGGATATTTTTTAGGTAAAAAAATTCTTCTACTAATGTTGATGCTGGCTACATCGGATGGGGTGGCTAATAGCATTGTGACGGCCACTTCCCTTCTTTGTTCGGCTGTCAAAAGATGACAGACACGATAGGAGAGTGGAGCGACGGTTTTGGAGGTGCCCGGAAGAGGCCCCCAGGCATCGAGTATATCCGGAACAGATACATCTCTACTCCTGAAGTCTCCCCAAGGCGGGATTGGTTGCGGTGATTGAGTGGCTCCATAATTGTGTAGGGATAGTGACTCCTCCAAGACTCTGTCTAGGCCTATACTACCAATCCACCCAGATGCTCTATCCCTCCAGCAAACAAACTTCTCTCTTTTGAATATCTTCCAGAAGGAAGACTGAGAAGGATTAAGACGAGCAATGTTCGTCTTATTCTTACTCAGCTGGAACCAGTATCTGGTATGCCGGTATTCATTCGAGAGCGTCCTTTTGGCGAAGGAGAGAGGTCAGGGAGATGCAGCAGTTTAGCTAGGACCTTGAGTTTTGTCGGAGGGGGGCTGAAAATGCGATCTTGATAAACTCTCATTGCCAGTCGAGCGAAGCGTTGGATAGCTGCTTTGAAGAAAGCCACCCTAATGGGATCAAAGTGGAATCTTCTACGAAGCAGGGAATCCTTTTCTATCCGCCAACGAATCAGGTCATGTGAGGTGGACAGATGTTGCCGCGATCGCCCCGTGCAGAAGGGTTTAAGCAACCACTTCTCGTGTAGCAATAATAAGTCTAGGAGTGAATTAGTTGATGTGCAATGAAAGGTGGGTGACGGTTGTTTATGTATAAGATAACCGTTCCGGGCTCTGCGGAATGCTGCATTAATCCAACGACCAGTTCTGTCGTTAAAGTTACCTAGTACCATGTCATAGCCACCGTCAATTAACCCATCCAGGAGGACACGGTTCTTGTGAATCTCTCCTCGACGAATATAGACGTTGGCTAGACTGAGGCGTTTACCGTTCTTGACGAGTGATACTACTAAACAAGACAAGGCTGGACACGAGTAGTTTAAAATGAGGGAGGATCTTAAGGAGCATTTAACAAAGGTCAAGAGTCCTTGAGATGAAGAGGAGTGAGGAGGGGTTATATACGGAATATAGTGGGTATAAATGTGCTTAGGGATAAATCGAGTAATGTCCTGGGGGAGACGAATAGACCGCGTCTCCTGAAGGACTATAACATCTGCGTCTCTACCAGAGAGAAGCCTAAGGGTAGAAGTACCTCCCGAATTCCTCTGAATAATATTCAGTGAAAAAGTCTCGGGCTTACTCACCATTGTGATGAATTAGTTGGATTAGGAACTGTCAACCTAGACTGAGCCAGGTGTAAGGGGGTTACCCCCCCCCTTACCACCATCCCCAGCCTTAGGTGACGCCCCCTGGGCAACACTATCTTCATTTCTTATTTGAGACCTGCCCTTGAGAAGCTTACCCATTTTCAAGAGTGGAACTTTAGGGGCCGAAGCCCCCCTCTTCTTAGTTGCTGGAATTGGTGGAGTTGCAGGAACAACTGGCGTCCCGAGGAATGAATTAACCAAATTCTTGATTAGCTCCTCCATGGAGGCTAATGTAGAACGTTTGCTATAATCGATCAAACGGATGATGTCAGAATCGGAGAGTTTACCAGAGTCAGCATTTTTGTTAGTAGCTTCAGCAAAGGATCTGGGAGGAGAAGTAACAAACAGAGTCTTGTAAGCTTTGAAAGCTTTACATCTCCTTGACCACGCTGGGTGGTTTAGCTTGCAGTTAGAGCAGAACGCAAGGGCCGAACATTTAATACCCGCCACAAAATCTGGGCAAGTGTCTTGTCCGCTAACCCTGCATTTCTGGGGGAGGCACATGAGGACTTCCAGTGTCCCCACATATGACATCCGCTACAGTGGGGGTAAGTTAGATTGTCCTCGTCTATTAATACGAATTTCAAATTATATCCCATAAAGGGGTTGTTATTGTTGTTCGATAATAATCTGGCATGGCTCATTTCCGCTGAACAAAAGGCGACTGGGAGGGATGAGCCGTCCCTCCCCTTGAGTTGTCATGTTGCTTATTTTAAATTTATTGTTCAACGAATTGAAGTCCTCCTCCTCCAATTGAGGAGGGAAATTAATTATTTTTAGAGTGGACATGATTGGTTTTATTTTATAGAACCGATGTTACTGTAATTTTCAGAAAAGAAAACCTTAAAAAATTTTGGTTTCTAATAAACATACATTTGAGATCTAAAGTAAATACAAAGAATGGGGCTTAAGTAAATCATCAAAATATCAAAATATTATCCTATTCATCTTTAATTGAACTATCGAATCTACAAAATTGAAAAGAATACCAACGATTTTTATATTCAAAATTTGAGTGTCATCAAATCAGTCGTAAATTTAAAACTCTGTGATCGAATGGTTTGCAATAACGACGCCATGTCAGGAAACCCAATTCCTCATCTACACCCTTCACATACCTCCTCGCTTTGTTCAGTTTGTGGGCGAGTTATTTCCATTACTAAGCTCGGACTCATAAAGGTACACGGACCAATACGTTCTCGATGCCTAGGATCGTCTCTCCCGCCAACTCCAATGGCTGCCACTACTAACGTCACTGTTCCGCCGACAAACTTTTTGTTTCCGGAGAGTAAGCGTGTTAATGATGACATCTTCCTTAAAACGTCTGGTCATACATCAACTGAGGCTCACGTTGACGCGGTGAGTGAGTCATACATCACCTGGTCGTTCCTTCGCGAATTATGGCAATCTGAAGTACCTACTTTTCGACGCATTCCTTGGAATCTTCGAAGCAGGTCTGCTCGAATATTGTCAAGACTCATTGCTGATGCGCTGCATTATCGTTCACCCGCATCTTGGACACTCCTTCTCGGTTTTGCCAAAATTGCCTTCATTAAGTCAGATATCAAAGGTCGCCCCTCAAGACGCCGCAACGCGACTCTACAGGGTATATCTCGAATGCTAGATAACATTGAATCCAGACAGCTCGGAGAGATACGCGATCAAGTTTTGCCATTCCTCAATTCTCCCAAAAAAAACAGCTCACACTAGTACAATGATGTCGTCAATAGATTTGGCAAGACAGGGTAATTACAGTAAGGCCATGCAACGTTTATCCTCTTCCCGATATATTTCACCCACTGATGAAGTTCGACAGCGGCTGGGTCACTTGCACCCCGCGGGTAAAGACATACATCACTCATACCTTTGTAATAGTCAGCCTATTCTTTTCGACAGTGATACCGTGAAAGACGTTGTATTTTCTTTCCCCGCAGCATCATCGCCTGGTTGTCTTGGACTGAGGCCCGAACACTTGCAGGACCTCATTTCCGCCGATCCCTCAGGAACACTTCTTTCACGCTTAACGCAATTGATAAACAACATGGTGGCAGGTGATTTACCACAAGTTGCTCCTTTCTTGGCAGGCGCGAACCTCATCGCTCTAGAAAAGCCAAACGGAGGTATTCGCCCCATTGCAATTGGAGATACACTCCGACGAATATGCTCAAAGTGCGTTTGTTCGAAGTTAAGAGGAGAGTTCGTAACGATTCTCAGACCATTACAGATGGGCGTTGCAACACCGAACGGCATTGACAACATAATCCATCAGGTCCGCCGCACGAACGAACACATGCCTGAATTGGGAAATTGGACGTGGGCAAAAATCGACGTGTCGAACGCATTTAACACTATTGACAGGCGTATTTTCTTGAGAGCAATTGAATCCCAAATTCCTCAAATGGCAGCGTGGGTACGTTGGTGCTACGATCACCCCACTTATCTCCGTTTCGGCTTCGCAATACCTAAAATCTGAATCCGGAGTTCAGCAAGGTGACCCCTTAGGCCCTCTACTGTTCTCTGTGGCAATCCACCCAGTACTTGCACAGCTTAACAATATGGAGGGCATTCATTTCAACAAATGGTATTTGGATGATGGCATCATTGGGGGCAACCCAAATGCCATTGCTCTTGCACTGAATTTTATCTCCTCAGAATTTTCAATGATTGGATTGTCCATTAACTGGGGTAAGACGGAACTTATAGGAAACACAGACGATATTCAATCCATTAACAATACTTGTCAGCAACCCTGTACAGTTGTGAGTGGTTGCAATTTTTCACTACTCGGTTGTCCGATTGGCTCGC
The DNA here is from genome assembly GCA_012934845.2 of Pomphorhynchus laevis. Taxonomy (NCBI): domain Eukaryota; kingdom Metazoa; phylum Acanthocephala; class Palaeacanthocephala; order Echinorhynchida; family Pomphorhynchidae; genus Pomphorhynchus; species Pomphorhynchus laevis. Next base: position 76,299 of record WNNJ02000360.1, on the reverse strand, counting down.
CTGATTTTGTCAAGTCGTTCATGCTCGAAAAGATTATGCCCAAACTCCTCCACGATATAGATCTCGTGACATTAATTCCTGATGCTCATGTAGCTTATTTGCTTTTGCGACACTGCGCGTCAGCCCCTAGAGTTGCATTTTACATGAGAAACGTTGACTTCCGTTTTATGGACGACTTCTGCCGTCGGTTCGACGAAGCAGTTATGCGCGCACTTGGAATAATCACATCAGTTCAACTTTCAACCAAGGAAAAGTGTCAAGCTGAACTTCCTCTAAAAATGGGCGGACTCGGTCTGAGAAGTACTCTGAAACACTGTTCAGCAGCCTTTATAGCAAGCACTCAAGCTGTCGCAACTTCTCTTGATCTGGATGCTAGTACTTTTCCTGGATTCATCACATCAAAAAACGCACTAGAGGAAGTTTCAACTAAGTTCGTTGTGTCGACAGTACAGGGAAAATTGTCCTCTCTCATTGACTCAGCCATGCTAGATCAGTTAAAATCGAGATCGAGTGAGGCGGACAAAGCGCGAATACTTTCAGTGTCCACTCCCCACGCAAATACTTGGCTACAATGTACACCCAACAAAAGTCTTGGTCTAGCGCTGACCGACAACGAATTTTCTGTCCTAATACGTTTCTGGCTGGGCATTCCCATTTCTGATGAAATCTACAGGTGCAGTAGGTGTTACCGTAAAGCTGATTGTATGGGTTTCCATGCCTTAACATGCTCTTTTGGAGGTTTCACAGGCCTACGTCATAATGGCATACGAGACATTGTTTTTCAGGCTGCACAATCGGCTGGAATGCACGTTGGACGAGAAGTCCCGAACCTGATAAAGAATCTCAGAGAAAGACCGGCTGATATTCTAATTTACGGAGATCCGCCGGAAGCAGTGGATTTTGCGGTTACAAACCCGCTACAGAAGGCCTACATCCGCCATGCCGCTCGTACCCAACTTTTCTCTGCCAATGAGTACGCCTCCAATGTCAAAGACAGGAAATACCGGGCTCAAATGATCGAAGCAGGGTACAACTTCACCCCTGCTGTGCTAGAGTGTTACGGAGGCTGGAATCCAGAGGGTGAGCAAGTAGTCAGGCGCATAGCTCGAAATTTAGCTCTTCGTTCATCAATGTCGTACGATATTGCAGCAGCCCGCCTGTTTCAGCGTATTTCAATCGCGTTGATGCGAGGAAATGCAAAGGCCCTTCTATCGAGCATTGAAAACAATTATCATCCATATTTCGACCAAATAAATCCGAACATTTGCCATCCTGAACCTCGCGAAGTTTGCATTCACAGTTCAACAACTGATTACAATTTTCTTGACTCCACGATAATACATATGCGTCCGAATGATGATGGCCAAAAAGAATTACCCCAATCAGACGAAGAAGCAGTTGCCGAAGCCCGCGAATTAAATATTTCTGAAAGCGGGCCTACGGAGCCTTCATCCGCCAGCGTTTCCCGCATATCACTGAACCCGACAAAGGGTTCCGACGAACTAATACCAAAATCCATATGCAGTCAAATCAACCGAAATAAAAAGTGTGAAGGTTTTCGAGAATTCCTAAGATTAAAAGATTATGGATTACAGATGCCCACCAATATGCACGGGCTTGCTCCGAGTCAATTAAAAGATCTAAATCTTACGAATAAATGGGATCGCGACTATGAACAGTCGGGTGGATATAACTACACTGCGTATCCTTTTTTAGAACGCAATGGAAAAGTCGACAGCACATTAGTAAAGCTTAAAAACTGTCAAACGTCGTATATCAATGCTAACTTTGTTGGTTATAAACCTGCAAATCGATCATACATACTTTCTCAGGGCCCATTTGTCGAACACGATCTCACATTATTGGAATATGGTTTGGCAAGATAACGTTCGGTCGATTATTATTCTGAATAAGTTAGTAGAAAAGGGCCGTTCCAAATGCTTCCAGTTTTTTACAATGGAGTGCACTATGGAAAAAATACTAATCGATGGTCTTACCGAAGAAGATACGGCAATTATGCGTTTGAACGATATCGATATGACTGTTGAACTTCAATCTGGAATACATTACGACTCGTTTGTAAAGAGGATTTTAAAAGTTCTAAAAAGCAATACAGGCGAAACAAGAGATATACATCATTACAATTATACTGATTGGCCTGACTTTGGCGAACCCTCTTGCCCTGAAAATTTCCTTCGTTTTCTTAGCATATTACGAAGTCAACATGTCTTCGAACACTCACCAGTTATTCATTGCAGTGCTGGTATCGGAAGAAGTGGCACGTTTGCTTTTGTAGATATCGTACTCACTCTACTTGCAGCAAGTGAAGGTTGTAACTCTCATGCTCAACTTATGAATATGTTACACCATCTTCGTAATAAACGTCCTGGGCTTATTCAAACACCGGAGCAGCTCAGATTCTGTTTCCTATCAATCATACGAGCGTTCTGCGATGTCAACATGAAGATCAACCCTAAATGGGTATCGGAGTTTATCGATTTTATTGAAGAAGATTCCTCTATAAATCTAAAATCTGTTGTTACCGAAACTGCAAAACAAGAAAATAGCCTTACACATCCAGATTCGACAACGGCAACGCCTTCTGATACAATATTAACTAATGATGATAACGTTGATCAACTATGCGAGGAAGTAATGAATCACATGCTAGACCAATACTGTAGCACGAAGGAATTTAATATCGATTTGATAGCTGGATATTCAAGCATGAAGGTTGTTACGTGTGGAAAACTGGTCGATAAAATAGAATTCGTCCAGAATTGCTTGGTAAGTTCTGATGAATCATCATCTACATCTGATGAGGATTTCGATAAAAACGGCGTCGTTCTCGACGATTGCTGGACTGAAACAGACAGTTCAACTATTTTTTCTTTCTATCCGGTTGTCCTATGACATTTAATACATAATTTTTCGTCGAAAACCAAAGTTATCGACAAGTTCATTCATGTGAAAACAAGTTCTGAGTGAGAAAAGAAAACCATATATTCTTTTAGATAATCAGGGGTTGAAAAAGAGATTCTAATGGAAGAGTCATAAAACTTCACATTGTTAAATATCACCCTGTTTTCATGTAAATTTACGAAAGTTTTCAAGAATATTTTGAAATAATTGTGCTTTTCCATTGGTTTAAGTATTTTTATCACACAAAGATTCAGTAGTTTAGGAACGGGGGTAGTACCCCGTCAACATGCAAACAAAAATCGTTACTCACAGATTCCATTTTGGTTAAAGATAACTTATCTTTGTTAGATGAACTGTCCATTACTAGCTCATTTTCGTTGAATTTTGCTGTGATAGTAGATAGATAATTGATCGAAGATATCAAGGAGCATATCAGCTTTATGAAGAATGGAGCGAGTGTTGGATAGACTAAGACGAAAAGAATGCTTAGGAGCGAGATTGACTAGCGAAGAAGACAAGGGGGAGAGATGGGACGCCATCGAATTTTTGGCCTTGAGTGTACAACGTGAAAATTTCCATTGATTTGACGTATAGATAAGGATGACTCGCCGTTTGTTTCACGTCGATGTTTCTCAATGCGAGCTAAATTGAGCTGGGCAATATCAGAAGGGGAGCGGTCAGGAAAGATACGACAAGTAGACGATGTAGTAAGAAGTTTAAAACGTTGGGAAAGTACCAAGGATGCATGTGAACTATGTCGGAAAACGATTTTTAGGAGTGTAGGACTGAGATGATTGGATTTAGTGGATTTGTTTAAACGGATCAAAGATACAGGAGCGATATTATTGAAGAGAGATGGATTATTATCAGGAAGAATGGTTACTAGGATAGACCTGAAAGCAGATACAGCATCATCGAGGCGACATTGAGGAGAAGCAGATTCGGAAACCTTTAAATTAGATATGATAATGCATCGATCGCGCGAAGGAAAACGATTACGTAGTGGTGGACGGACAGACCTGGTAGCAGTAGAGGCAGAAGAGCAGATAAACGTGGGAATGACAGGGGTGCTAAGTGATGATTTAAGATAGTTTGGAGCATGTGTGACAGGAGCGGAGTGTTGAATCGGTTGATCGGAGATGTTAACTGAAGATGATTTTGACGGAAGGATGTAAATTATTGATAGGTGATACGGTTGGAGCATGTGTGACAGAAGTGGATTGTTGAATAGGTTGAACGGAGATGTTACTGGAAATAAATCACTTAAAAAAGACGAAACTTCATCGATGATATCACAAGCCGACATCAATGGGTTAAAATAGCAACCTATTAAAAGAATACCACATGAATCTATACATATTACGTTAGATGACTTTTTAACTTCCCAGTTTGTAAAGCTTGGACTAAAGCAAGGGACACGCCACCGAAGAGTCGACCACGGTTACCCAACGATGCTGGAATATTAAAAGTTTAATAGTTAGGTAATGACAACAATTGAGTAAATTTGACTGTAATAAAATTATTTATTTGACTTTAAAAATTATCGGAGTAAATTTGACTTATTGGTCTGGAAGTAAGTTCAAATACTAGCTTGGGCTAGTCATATGGATATCTCTTCAGCCCCAGATTTATTCTCATCGGTAGCCTTTTTGGAATAACTTGGCACTACGCGACAATCTCGAATGCGATAAACAATGTTAGGATTTTCAACACGCTTCTGATGAAGCTCTTCCCGTTCTGCATTCAGAAAAACGTCATGGAAATTCGTCGAATCTTTCAATAAGTGAGATCTTGAAAGCAGCAGAGTAACGGTGGACTCGTCGACAGTCATTAAGAGCCACGATGGTGTATCAACTCGTTTTGCTGAGAAACGCCGTAGTTTTACCTTGTTATCAGAAGGCAACTGCACGCTTAGCAAAGAGCAAATTTTCATTAACTAATCGAAGATCATCACTCAACTGCCTAAGACCACGGATAATAACGTTTGAAAATCTCTGTGAATTCCTACTAAACATTTGCGCCAGTTTAAAAGGAGTAGAGTCAATTCTCGTAACATGTGAGGCTGCTAGAACAGTGCGTGATACCTCTTTTCTAATAATACTGGCGAACGTTTGTTTAAGTGGGATATGGGGGGGTTATATTAGATGTCAATTGCTGAACACTAGCAGGTGTAGATATGGCTTGCATGTGTTTCATTTCATTTACCTCAGAGACGAGAGAGTTCAAAGAATGTTTAGTGGCATCAAGGTCAATACGTCATATATTAATGTGAAATGTCGCACAGGATCCGCAGAAAACGTTCTGCGAAAAGAAATTTCTGTTTACCTGTTTGGGAACTCTGACATAAGTGGGCAGTGGACATCCAACTTGAGTACATCCGATTTCCAAATTGACGTACTCAATATGTGTGCTTTGTGAGTCTTCGTTCGAGGATGGCATAGACGAATCAGATAAAGCTGACGGAAGGTTATTGTCCTGTGCCAATGAAACATTTCGATTTGTACATTTCGACCCAGGAAGGCAGTTAAGACAGAGCTTCCCTGCTTTGACGCACATAAAATTTTTGCAGACTGCGTTCGAACCATTACATGGGCAACAATGCGTCCCGGAACCGCTCGGGTTTGCGCGAGGCATTTAATATTGCCTGTTGTACTAGTAGTTATCGATCTTCTGTAAGTTCCAGGCTCGTTCCCTCGTCGATTCGGAATAATTGTATCTCTCGTGTCGTGATCGTTTGATCGGCGGCGGTAGGTCTTATAACTAATATTGATTGCACGATCTTGATTTAAAGCTCAACTCCTTTCATACAACGTTGTTTGTATGTATTTTAGATTGAAAGTAGTTTGTTATCAAGAAAGTTTTTACTTTCTTGATAACAAATTAATAATGAAATTTATATAATGTATTATATGTAATATACATATAATGTATTATATGTATCATAATGTACTATATTATAACTAATACAATTATAACTAATTATATAATGTACTATAATGTTATATTATGTATTAATGTTATATTATGATGTATTATGTACTAAATATATTATAATATGCTATATATAATATATAAATATATATAATATGCTATATTATAATGTATTTTGTACATAATGCTATATTATGTATATATAATACATAATGTATAAATAGTTTAATATATACATATTAAATATAATACATTAAATAGTAAAATTTAACTTACAATTTTTATTCAATAAGCAAAAAAATATATCCAGGTAGCCTCATTCTTAATAAAATCAATATGAATAATAAAGAAGGTATATATCTAGATCTTAACAATAAATTAAAATAAATTAAAACTATTTTTTATTTATATCGTAAAGATGGCATATTTAAATTTATAAGAAACATATTTTTGCATTAGCATTCATGCATAACATATAAAATATAATACATTAAATAGTGAAATTTTAAGAATTTTGATAATATGCAATGTTATTGGCTTTCTTCAGAATCCTTTAGATTAGAGACAATCTTCAGAATCCTTTTAAAATAGATACATTTTAAACTAGGTTACTATAAAAAATAATCAAACAGAAAATAGTAAAATATATAAATCAACACAATAATATAAAAAATAAATGTAAAATCATCAGCGGAAAATTTATATGGATAATAAATAATGTTTTGTATTATAATAAGATACATGATAATCAAATAATATCAGAGGAAATACGTTATTAGAATTTGGCCCCGCTGCTATGCTGGGTGGATGAATAAGTCCCGAAACTGAATTTCATATCTATCCGACCGTTCTTCTCGCGTCTGTTCTAATTCATCATCATCCCATCCCCATTTTTTGCGGGGTCCTACAAGGTTCAGTGCTAGGTCCCTTGCTTTTGTCTCTTCTTCTTAGCGAGCTCTCTTCGTTTATCAAACCTTACTCCTTTAACGTAATAAAATACGCCGATTGCATCCTCATCTATGCTCATGCACCCGAACATCGCATACACGATATCGGCATTTCTGCCTCCAACTGTATTGTGTCCTTCTACAAACGTCTCTCCAATCTCAATCTCGTTCTAAACACCGACAAGTCCAAAATAATGGGGATTTATCCCGTAAACCAAACATATCTCATCCCACTGTATCTGTTGCCTCATCGATCATCCCCATAGTCCACAATCTCACTTTCTTAGGCTTCCATTTCGATGATCACCTTTCCCTTAAACCCTTCGTCCGTGAGAAGGTTCTATCGTAACACTTAATTCTCCGTGACATCCGCCGTATCCGCCCCTTATCGATTTCCGTTCTTGTATGTATCTTCTTTCATCGCTTCTCTTCCCTTAAATTGATTACTGCCTCAGCCTTTTCGCAAATTATCCAAAATCCATCATCCTACCCCTACAACGAATAATCAACTTCCCCGTTCGAGTGCTTTTAGATAATTAGCAGCCGGGTCAGATAAGTGCTAAGGGCGTATTTCTTCTGATTAAATTTGATTTAGCATTACATATGATGATAAAGATCATTGGCATGTATTTGGCCTCATTGTATTTTAATTGTTTCTCTAAAATACGAGTAATTAATTCACATTAATATACATTTTTTAATTAAAATTCTGCACTTACGAATTACAAACTGACTAAAAATTGATGGAAATTTGAATTCCAGTACAATATCACATTACATGACAAAAATATGACAAAGAAGACCATCAATCAATCGAAATACAACAATACAACAAAGTTGGTTGGGTACGAAGATAATGAAGTGGCATGTGACTCTCACGGCTGCACGATATGGACCAAAGTAAGCTTCACCCTCAGACAGTTCTCAAGCAATGACGCGTTGCAATTTCTATTGTGGTTTCTGTGCAGCTCTAGCAATTGCAGATTCAAATAAGACTATTATCGACCTACGCTTACTAATCGAAGACACTGATAAACCATTACGATCAGATATACCTTATACATGTGAATTATTCAATCAAGATACAATACCATCACTAGACAATGCAATCGCCCCAATCAACATAACGGCAACATCTAACAAAAATATTATGTTTGAGGCCCATTTGAGGGAACCTGAATTTGTAGAAATAAAAAAATTAATAATTCCCTTTTAAAAAATTATTTAAGAATAATTATTATTAGACTCATTATGACATTTATCTTTGTTTGTTTATTGCATTGTAAGACATTGTAAGCCGCATGGCGAGGAGGCGTAAAAGCCGTTTTTGTGAATAAGTAAAATCAGCTAACTGAGTCTACGTATTTAATATAATTATAAAATAAACAAAACACAATAATGCTAAATCAAAATTTAATAATTAAATAATAAAATTAATAATTGTTTTTAGATTTTCTATAATTTAAATCAAGTTAAAATAAAAAATTGAAATTTAAAATAAACGTCATTTTTATGAATTGACTAATTAATAACAGACGTTGTATCAGAATAAGAATTAGAGGTCATCAGGAGGAACTGCTATGCTATCAGGTTTCGACCCCTAACTCCTCTACCCAACATAGCAGCGGGGCCAAATACATGCTAATGATGTATTTATTTTGATTAAATTTGATTATATAGTATCTTATTCTAATACAAAGTATATTATTTATTATCCATCCATAAAAATTTGCCACTTAAGAGTTTAAATTTATTCTTTATATTATTGTGTTCTTCTTCTTTTTCTTTAGCCTTTTCCCGTGTGTTGGCGGGGTCGGCTCTCATGGAACGCATCCTCCATTTGCAACGATCCGAAGCCAGATCAGGGTGTAGTCCAGCATCTCTTAGATCCTTGTGCAGCGTGTCAGACCATCGCTGTCTTGGTCGTCCTTTGGGGCGTTTGCCTTTAAAGTCTATTTTCAAGCCTGCCTTTGCGATGGAACCGTCATGTGCCCGTAGAGTGTGGCCAAACCAGCGGAGACGGGCTTCTAGCATTTTCTCACTGATAGGCATCACACCGTATCGTCGGTAAATATCATCATTGCGAACCCGATTTAGGAGACTAAAACCGCTTGTCCATCGAAGCGTCTTCGTCTCCATGACAGCAAGACGACGTTCCGCTATCTTTGTGATAGGCCAGCATTCTGCTCCATAAAGAGCAATGGGACGAATAACGCTTCGATATATCTTTGACTTTATGCTATCCTTCATTTTGCGGTCGCACATTATGCCAGTTGTAGCACGCCACTTCATCCATGTAGCATTGATTCTGGCAGTTATTTCGTTGTTCAATTCGCCATCAGCTGAGAGCACCGATCCTAGATATTTGAAATTTTCGGTCCGTGGAAGGTCTGTTCCGTTGATATTGATCGTGCCCGTATCGTTTGTATTGGTCGTCAAGTACTCAGTCTTCCTAGTGTTTAGCCGCAGGCCATGTTGTGCTAATCTGTCATTCCAAAGCTTGACTAACTGCGTGAGGTCGGTCTTATTGACGGAAGCTAGAAAGACGTCGTCCGCATATAGTAGGGTATAAGGTGCTTGACGCTGAATGTCGCTCGTTAAGGTATCCATGACCAGAATAAACAGAAGTGGCGAAAGCACGCTTCCTTGGTGGACGCCGACGGAAATACGAAATGGTTTTGATACTCCAGCTGTGCATCGTACTCTGCTTCTTGGGCCGATGTAGAGCAGCTTGACCCACTCAACCAGATGCTCTGGGATTTGATGTTGGCGTAGCGCATGCCAGATAAGCTCATGTGGAACGCGATTTATATTATTGTGTTGATTTATATATTTTACTATTTTCTGCTTGATGTTATTTTTATAGTAACCTAGTTTAAAATATGTATCTATTAAATTATTTAAATGATTTTGAAGAAAGCCAATATTATTACATATTGTTGCAATTCTTAAAATTTCATTATTTAATGTATTATATTTTATATTATATGGTATGCATAAATGCTCATGCAAAAATGTTTCTTGTAAATTTAAATATGTCATCTTTACGATATAAATTAATATTAGTTTTAGTTAATGTCAATTTAATGTTCATATCTAGATATACACTTTCTTTATCATCAATATTGGTTTTGTTAAGAATAAGGCTTTCTGGATAAATTTGTTCACTAATTGAATAAAAATTATTAGAATTAAATACACATATATCATCAATGTATCGAAACATATATTTCATATATTTATATTGTTTAGATTTAGTTTTTACACAGTTATGAACAAATTCATATTCTATAAAGCTTAAAAACAAGTCAGCTATAATTAGGCTACTATTACCACCCGAATAATAATAATTATTCGGGTGGTAATAAAACACCAGAATAATTATTATTTTTTAATTATATAAAAATATAACGTTTGTAATTGACGACTAAAATACATACAGTTATACAATACGACTACCGAACGAAAAGATTCAAACGACTACCGAACGACAAGACTCAAGATCAGTAACCGGCTTTAGGCAAAGAAGTCGTTCGCCCAGGGTACGTCCCGGGGTACGCAGTTTTACGATTTTTGATTTGTACACGCTCAATTCAAACAAGCGTTCGCCCATGGTACGTCCCGGGGTTCGCAGTTCTACGCTCACTTCACACACGCGTCACAGTTACAATATCGACGATCCACAATCGTGTGAATTACGAAAGGTAAACCTTAATGTTTAACATTATGCTGCACCTGCAACGGGCAAGCTGCAAAGTGTAGGGGGTGCAAATGCGCTAAATATAATCGTGCATGCATAAGTTGCAGAGCGATAAATTGCACTAATCGGAACCAAACAGTTGATCTATACCCTTACAACTACACCCGCGAAGCATTGGCAAACGATGATCCTGTAACAGATAGACTCAACTTTTACATTTTGGATACGGATCCTAACCTCTATAATAGCAATCAATCAGTGCTTCCTGTTGATACCCTAAACCTACAGATTACAAGTAGTTCAGACATCAGTATCGAGAATGTCTTTAGAACGTGCATCAAATGGCTTCCTAACTCATTTAGTCTTCCCAGATGTGCAGCCAGTAAACAATTCGTTTCAAATATGGCTGATTTCTACAATGAGGCTGGGGAAACAGATGATGATATGAACGATGCACTGAAACGAGTTACAATTTATAGCCAACTAATACATCAGAACGCTGGATCTAAGAAAATAAGCTGCATACGGAAGACACTTGAACGTCGGATAAAACAATGGGAACGGTCAGAGTTGTGCAACTTGATGTCGGAATGTCAGGTACTTCAAAAACGTAAAAAAGACAGAATTTCGACCATGCAAAGGCAAACACTAGACACTACTTTACAATGATACAAAGACTTCATAAACATGATATTAAACGGAGAAACTAAGAAAGCGTTACGATTACTTGCATCAGGCCGCCAGAGATGTGGGATACACAGCATGACAAGCGAGATATCGCCAGGTATTACTGTAAGAAATCAGCTGAACAAGTTACACCCCCAGCTGCTCCAATAAATATGCAGTATCTTATGGATGCGCCTGTGGTTGGAGCATGTGATCATCACGACAGCATATTCCATTTAATTGATAATGAGCGAATCAGAACTGGTTGTCAACGAGCACAGGGTGGGGCAGGCCCGTCAGGTTTGGATTCAGATGATTGGAGAGGCGTGCTGAATAACTACGGTATGGAATCTTTGAGATTAACATCCGCCCTAGCAAAGCTCTCTCTATCTAGCTAGCGTCTGGAAAAATTGGATCCACAAATGCAAATTTAATTTATAATGAGCGAATCAGAACTGCTTGTCAACGAGCACAGGTTGGGGCAGGCCCGTCAGGTTTGGATTCAGATGATTGGAGAGGCATGATGAATAACTACGGTATGGAATCTTTGAGATTAACATCCGCCCTAGCAAAGCTCACTCTATCTTGCTAGCGTCTGGAAAAATTGGATCGAATTGGTCCAACACGTCTTCGTTGCGGAAGGGTGGATACTCAACAATTTCAAGACGCAATATGCACCCGTTATAAACTGCAGCCAAACAAGGTTGCTCTAAACTGTGCGTGTGGAGCAACTTCCTCTGTATCACATGCTCTATCTTGCAAGGTTGGAGATACTACTCTTATTAGGCATGATCTTATGCGCAATCTTATAGCGGAAGAGTTGTCTGATGTCTGTAAGGACGTAACGATTGAGCCGCAACTACGACCGGTTCCTGACGCTTGCCAATTTTTGACGATGACCAGATGCAGGGAGGAACAAGCACGATCTGACATTAGTTGTTACGGGCTACTCGGAGGGTACATGGTGCGATCCTTTATGGACATATGCGTATACGACCATTTGGCATCATCGTACATAATGAAATGTCCGACAAGTAGCCACGCATATCACGAGCAGAAGAAATAAGCAAAATATGGACAGAGAATTTTGGAAATCGAAAATGCCATGTTTGTTCCGGTGACGTTCTTGAGCGCAGGTGGAATTGGACCAGAAGCGGATAAGCTACTGAAATTTATCGCAACAAAGAAGGCGGATCGAGGAATCTCAAATTATCAACGAGAAATACGACAACTGCGCGTGAAAGTGGGCATCACATTAGCGTCCCTAGCATTATTGTGCATTCGCGCTACAAGACATCGCCTCCAGCACTAATTTCGATTTGGGCACAGTTCGGATGCATTTGCGAATTTTGAGTCCAGCTGATTAATAAGAATATTGAGGACAAAATATGACTACTAATAGGCCCATTTGCGGGAACCAAATTTTGTAATTGTCACAAGAATAAAAATTATTATTAAAAAATATATATTACATTATTTCCAGTGCCGACCGAATTTTCGATGGAATCAACTACAACGACTCTATATTCGAATGCACGATTAGACATTTCATGTATGGAATCAACTTAAGAAAATTTACAACTGTTCAAGCTAATTACATTGACTGGTTAAATAAATTCTTAATTAATGCTACTTATACTAGTTAATAAACATACAAATAAGACGTCAACAGTCGTTTCTATCTAATAAACATACATACATCGCCACAACGGAACGAAAATCTTACGACAACAACCTCACGATAACCTCACGACAACCTTACGTCAACATCACGACAACTTCACGACAACCTCACGACAACCTCACGACAACCTTACGACAACCTTACGATAAAATTACGGTAATCTTACGACAACCGTACTGCTGTGAAACTTGACAGTTTTGACGGCTATTCCATAATACGTTAGAATTGCTTGATTAGTTACCGGGATTATCTGACAATTAATCAAACCTATTTTACACCAACTTCCGCGTACGAATTACTTTAGGACAAGAAGATAACAAACAGAAGCAAATCGACTTTTTTCATTAATAGACTAAAACAACAAACTTACACTACACCTTTAAAAATTACAATTCTGAAGCAAATCACATTTGGTTATGCGTATGGTTCGCGAACAACCATCAGATAAGCACTTGTGTTGCAATTGCAACGGCCCCGCTGCCGTCTGCAAAGGTTACCGCTGCGCCAAGTCAAACAAGATATGCTTTAACTGCCGCGCACCGAGATGTAGAAACAAAACCTCTAATATCGACGCTACAACTAAATCCAACACGCAACCTGATAGTCAACGGACGGATGCTTCTCAGAATAACTTTCTCAACGAGGCAATACCCAGCACCCCTAAATCAATAACCGACTTATTTAACGCAGTAATTCATTGGATACCTAACCTTATAGAATTGCCACGTTGTTCCGCCAGTCACAAAATAGTCGAGATCCTGGCCAATTTATATTGGGAATCCTCAGAAGCCCATGCCGACACTCGGACACTACTACAGAAAACAACGGTCTTCTCTCACTGTATTTTGCAAAGAATACCATCCAGAAAAATCTCGCTGATTCGCAAGACCTTAGAGCGAAGATTAGTCAGTTGGCAAAATAAAGATTACGAAACTCTTTATAACGAAGCTTTTTATCTGCAAAGTAATTTCAGATCCCGCAAGCCGCTTCCACCGAGAAACTGGGTCAAGCGTTATCAAAGCCTAGTAACAAAGGGCCATGTCAGAGCCAGCTCGACTGTGCTAGAAGACACGATTGAAACAAAAGCCCTGCATCCACAACATATCATTGATGGCACTTCGGTACTATCAATACTTCAAGACTTACACCCCGAGGCACATCAAGCGGATCCAGATACGCTCTTGATTACTCCGTTTCCTGGATCCAAAGTACATCATCTCAGCCGGTTATATGCTCTGGACGAAACACACATCATCAGATCGAGTAAAAAGACCAAAAGAAGCTCGGGTCCGTCCGGAATTGATGCTTGCTCATGGCTTCACATGCTGACAGATTTTGATTCGAATTCACTTAGCCTAGCCAAAGCACTTGATAAATTCGCTATCTTCGTCGCAACAGAACCACTCACTCCAGGAATTTTAGATGCTTTCACCGCTTGCCGTCTGGTGCTTTAGAGAAATAGTCAGGAATCCGCCCCATAGGAATTTGCAATACTGTCAGACGCATTATAAGCCGGGCCATTCTAGATATTGTTCGCCATGACATTCAAGACGTTGCTGGGTCCGCTCAATTCGGGGCTTCTCAAAAAGGCGGTATCGAAGTCGCCATCAGCACACTTAGAGATGAGTTCACCCGTCACGACGACCACTGTCTTTTGTCAATCGGCGCTTCAAATGCTTTCAACCGAACAAACAGAGCGGTGACAATACACAACATAGATTTCGTATGTCCGTTGCTTTCTCGGGATCTTTGTAATGTCTACGCAAATCCTGCGCAACTCATTGTGGGAAGTCAAAGTTTTACTCCACCGAAGGTTTCACCCAGAGCGATCCTTTTTCGATGGCTGGCTTCGCCCTGACCTCTCTCCCGTTGATAAAAACAATTCAACGCAAAGTTCCGTCGGTCTTCCAAAAATGATATGCAGACGACGCCAACTTTATTAGGATCACTTACGTTTTGAAACCGGTATGGGAAGTGCTTTATACCGATGGACCAAAGTATGGCTATTTCGTAAATACACGTAAATCACACCTTCTTTCACACCTTGATCAATCGAACCTCCCCGACCTCGAAATAAAAACTTCCATCGATGGAACCATCATTCTCGGCAGTCCAGTCGGGTCCAACGATTTTGTAAATGCAGCAACCGCAAAACTTCTGTCTACATGGACCACAATGCTGCAACGTCTCGATTCTGTTGCCAAGGTGGATCCGCATGTCGCTTTTGCAGGATTTATCAACTCCGTCCAATTTAAATGGACACATATAATGCGCACTTGCGACTGTTCAGCCACGACCTGGTCGGATCTGTCACAAACCTTAACCACACAGCTTCTCCCAAACTTCGTCTCCTGAGACCTCGATGAAGACTGGAAGTCCATATTGTGCTCTCCTTTAAAATTTGGAAGTATTGGTATTGCGGACCCTGCAACTACAGCCACACTTGAACGCAAATCCTTAAACATGCTAATTTCAACCTATAATTCTGGTTTAGGTGGCGATAGCCTAAGAGAGAGACAGAAAACAATGCTTCACGAAATCAAGACGCTACGATCACTATCGCACCAAAAACACCTCTCTAAAGTTTCGATCTTAGCGATACCCGCAACCAGTAATCTGATCGCGCATGCTGTTCGCAATGGAGCTTCTTCGTGGTTAAGTGCTCTTCCGCTCAAGCATGAAAATTTTTATATTTCTGCTAACGCATTTAGGGATGCTTTGAACGCAAGGTATGGACACACTGATCCTAAGATTGGAGTCAGCAACTGCATTTGCGGCACTCAAGTCAGTGTGGCTCATTCCTTATCATGTAGACGAGGTGCCTTGCCTTCAATCCGGTATAATGCAGTCTGCGACATCATCTCACACTATCTTAGCCACATATCTCACGGCATAGCTAGCGAACCTCAGCTAACCGGGGTTCCTGAAAATATTACTTTCGAACGAACAATAACCCGTGATTCAAGCGCGCGTCTTGACATTGTTTGTTCCGGGCTACACGGTAGTCGATTTTAGCGAACATTTTTTGATGTTAATACATTTTTTGATGTACCTGCTCAATCGAACATATCACAGAAACCTGAGTCTGTCTTTGAATACAACGAGTCGCAAGAAAGCCAAATACAGTGAGCGGATTGCGCTAGTTGAACGAGGGTCTTTTATACCTCTTATTTTCTCAACTTCGGGAGGAATGGGCATAGAAGCGGAAAAATTAATCAAAACCACGGCTTCAAAACTAACGCATTGGTCTACGCGTTCTTATCCTGATCTAGCCATGAAGATGAAACGAGACATAAGTTTTGAAATCGCACGATCAGTTTCCGCATGCTTACGCTCGCCACGTTCCAGATGCCACGGCTTCAAAACGATGCATTGGTCAAGACGTTATTATCCTGATCTAGCCATAAAGATGAAACGAGACATCAGTTTTGAAATCGCACGATCAGTTTCCGCATGCTTACGCTCGCAACGTTCCAGATGTTCCAAACCTATTAATCTTATAAAAACCCACTACAGCGAGTTTTGCGCTGTGTTCGAAAACTAATTCGTTTTTCTATTGTAGGTTAACGGCTTTCTGTTGCCTTGTTATAACGAATGGCCCATTTGAGAGAACCTCCCTCATGTATAATTTTGTTGTGTAATAACTTCAAAACGTGGAAAGAGTACCAATTGGCAACACAATAAAAAGCGCAAAAATTTCTTGTGATATTTCGATCTTGACATAGATCATCATCAGACATCTGTAAAATAAAAAATACAAATTACATTAAATTGTAAGTTATCTAATTTAGTAGTATTTAAAAATTAAAAAATCTTTAATGTCTTACGAATCCTTCATCTTTGTGATTAGTAGTAGGATTCATCTCTTTAATAATACAAATTTATTTAATGTGGCAAATGCGAACAAGCTGTACGCTTACAAGTCCACAAACAAAAATGAAAAAGTCAAGCAGATAAATTGTTTAAATGGGATCGGATTTGTCGTTTGAGGCACGGCATAGATGTTGATTGGCGTATATGAATGGGCAGATGATTCCACGATAGAGGAGCAGCCACCAGGAAGGAGCGGAGTCCAAGGGAGGTAGAGTAGATTGGGACATGTAAAAGAGGGGAATTACAGGAACGCAAGGAAAGGTAAACAGAACGAGAATTGTCGAGAAAATAAGGGTTGATAAATGAAGGGGTATGAGAAGTTATAAGGCGAAAAGCAATAATAAGAAGACGAATTTGAACACGACAATAAATGGTAGGCCAATCAAGAGAAACAAGATAGTGGGATGTATGATCAAAACGACGAAGACGGAGGAGAACTCGGACGGGAGCGTTGATGATGCGTTGTAAAGGAAGAACAGTGGATTTAGGTGAGTTGGAAAATAGACTAAGACAGTAATCAAGTCTTGAGAAAAGAAGAGAAGATATGAGAGTCATACAAGAAGGGAAATCGATCAATCTACGAACTTGACGGAGGTTGCGGAGTATCAAGGTAGATGAGCGTACTTTATCTCTAACGAAAGGTTTAAGTGAAAGTCGGTTGTCAAAATGGAAGCCTAGGAAAACGAGATTATCAACGATAGGAAGAATTGTAGAATTTAATGATACGGAGGGAGGTTCGAAGCCGAGGCGTCGAGGTAGGATCCACATAATTTTGGATTTATCAGGATTCAGAGAAAGGCGAAGGGAAGAAAGATGATTGGAAATTGAGACAAGACAGTCGGAAGCAGAAACACTAAGATCGTGAATACGATAAACAGGTGCATGAGCATAGATGAGAATGTCACCAGCATATTGCATAACACATAAGTAAAATTTATGAGAAATCAAAGACAAATCACAGAGAAGAAGAGAGAAAAGCATAGGGCCCAATACGGAGCCTTGTGGAACACCGGTCGGGATGGATGAAGGATAGGAGAGAGAAGAGTTAGAATATACGCGAAATGTACGGTTTGATAGATATGAAGAAAACCATGATACAGTGGGTAAAGAGAAGCCATAATCATGACGAAGGCGATGGAGAAGAATTGAGTGATCGACGATGTCAAAAGCAGACGATAGATCAAGAAAAACTATGACACTACATAGCTTATCATCGCGCGAGATGAGTAAGTCATTATAAACTTTAAGACAGGCAATTTCAGTAGAGTGATTAGAGCGAAAAGCGGCTTGGAAGGGAGGAAATAAGTTAGAGGAATAGATATATGTGTTAACTTGCTTGAGAACGAGACGCTTAAAGAGTTTAGAGAGGGTTGGGATAAGTGAGATTGGACGGTACGAAGATGGTAGTGAGGAGTCGTGTGATTGCTTTTTGATAAGAGGACGAACAGTGGCGCATTTCCAGATGGAAGGAAATGTATGGCTACGGATGGACGAGTTGAACAATGTGGTTAGGAAGGGTAAGATAGAGGAGCATATATTTTTAAGCAAGTGAGTGGGAATCGGTTCAGAGGGAGAGGTTTTATTAGGTAATGACAGCATAAACGAAGAGACTTCATCGGATGAAACGGGAAGAAGGTGGAATAGCTCTGGGAGGGAAGCATTTAAAGAGAAGCGAGGGTACAAGGGCCCTGTGGGTAGTAGAGAATGTGAATTAGATAGCTTAGTTTGTAGATAAGAAGAAAATTCATCAGGATTTATATTACAAGAAGTAGATGATCGTGAAAGAATTGAGTTTAAGATTTTCCAATGAGATTTAGAGTTGGAAGATGACTCGAGTTGATTTCGCCAAAAGATAGTACGTTTAGTACGTATAATCATAAGATGTGAACGGCGTAGAGAAAAGTAGGAATCACGGAGATTTGTAGGGAGTGAGTTGGGAGAACGTTTAAGAAATCGATTATACACACGAAAAGAGTGACGGAGTCGACGCTTAGAAAGACTACAGTCAGAATCGAACCAGGGAGCATGGCGCAAGCGCTGAGAGCGTCGGAGTCGACTAGGCAGAAGTTTATTGATAATAGACATAAGTTCAGAATCAAACAGAATGCAGAGATCATCGGGAGAGAGATAGTTAAGAGGAAGTAAAAAGAGTGAAGAATTGAGTAAGGCCGTGCAGAGAATAGGGATATTGAGAAGCTTCCAGGGTCGACTTTGTGTAGATATTGGTAAAGGCGGAGAAAGATGATGGGGACGAGTAAGAGTAAGAGTGACAAGGAAATTATCGGACCAACCATGATCATTAATTGATAAGGAGGTATAGTCATTGAAGCAGTTCAGACCAGCAATGATGTCGAGAGAACCGCCGAGAATATGAGTTGGGATTGTTGAAAGTAATTTACAGATAAAATCAGAAAAAAGATTAGTTAAAGTGATAGAGTCAGAGTCAGCAGGGCGATAAAGACGAATGTTAAAGTCACCGAGAACAAAAGAAGGAGTATGAGACAATGAACAGTGATACATTAAATCCGCAAGGTCGTTAAAGAAGATACGTGATGGAGCAACTGAACCTGGACGGTATACAATCACAAGTTCCAGAGGGAAAGGAGTTGATAATCTGCATTTGAGTAATTCGAACGAAGTGTAACGGATGTTAACGTTGATTTTACGTAAAGACATTGAGTGACGAGCAATGGCAACAATACTGCCATGGTTAGAAGCAGTAAATGTATGGGATGTAATTTAACGAGCTGATTCAACTAGAGAACAACCAGGGCGACATAGACGACGAATAGCAAGATCGTCGGAGTCAGAGTGCCAGGATTCGGTAATGCAGAGAATATCGATAGATAATTGATCAAAGATATCAAGGAGCATATCAGCTTTATGAAGAATGGAGCGAGTGTTGAATAGACTCAGCCGAAAAGTATGCTTAGGAGCGAGATCGACTAGCGAAGAAGACAAAGAGGAGAGATGGGACGCGATCGAATTTTTGGCCTTGTGTGAAGAACGTAAAAATTTCCGTTGATTTGACGCATATATAAGGATGACTCGCCGTTTGTTTCACGTCGATGTTTCTCAATGTGAGCTATATTGAGCTGGGCAATATTAGAAAGGGAGCGGTCAGGAAAGATACGGCAATTAGATGAAGTGGTAAGAAGTTTAAAACGTTGGGAGAGTACCGAAGAGGCATGTGAACTATGTCGGAAAACGATTTTCAAGAGTGGAGGACTGAGATGATTGGATTTAGTGGATTTGTTTAAACGAATTAAGGATACAGTATCGATATTATTGAAGAGGGATGGGTTATCATCAGGAAGAATGGTTGCGAGGATAGACCTGAAAGCAGATACATCATCATCGAAGCGAGATTGTGGAGACGAATATTCGGAAAGTTTTAAGTTTGATATGATTATACAGCGATCGCGCGAAGGAAAACGATTTCGTGGAATTGGAGGACGGATAGAGCTGCTAGGAGTCGAGGCAGATGAGCAGTTAGAAGTGAAAATGACAGGGGTGCTTGATAGAGAATTAATATTGTTTGGAGCAAGTGTGACAGGAGCGGGGTGTTGAATCGGTTGATCAGAGATGTGACTGGAGATGATTTTAAATGAAGGTTGTAAATTATTTGGAAGTGTTACGTGGGAGGTAGAGTAAGTAGAATTAAGATAGGTTGGGGCATGAGTGACAGGAATGGAGTGTTGAATCAGTTGATCGGAAATGTTGCTGGAAATGATTTTGATGGAAGGATGTAAATTATTGAGAAGTGATACGGGGGAGGTCGAGTAAGAAATACGTGAAGAGAATAAAGAAGTTTGAGATTTATTTAGATTAGGGGAGGAATACGAAAGAGGACGTACCAGATGAAAAGCTTTACCGCTAGCATTGTTAGAATGAGAAAGATTAATGGAAGTTTGGTACGTAGTTGAACGAGGAGTGTGTGAGAAAGTAGGTTCAATAATGGGATTATATGATGCGAAGTCAGGTGTTGATGCGAGGGCAACATCTAAAACAGCATTGGTCTGCGTGATCGTTTGTGATACAGGAGAAGAGGAGAAAGATAACTGTAGTAGTCGTATTGGTGTACAAAAACCGCATGTGAACTGTTTACGCTTATTTACCGAGTGGTCGGATATTTTAATACAATTAAGTGTCCATACATCACAATCTTTGGAATCGCATCCAACTTCAAAGCTGGTAAAACCATCATTGCATTCCGATGTGGAAGATTCTTGATCAGGAACAGGGATCTGAGATCGCGCCTTTTTAGGCATGACCTTTTATCGATAGATTGAGCTCAATCAGCGAGCGTA
The DNA here is from genome assembly GCA_012934845.2 of Pomphorhynchus laevis. Classification (NCBI taxonomy): domain Eukaryota; kingdom Metazoa; phylum Acanthocephala; class Palaeacanthocephala; order Echinorhynchida; family Pomphorhynchidae; genus Pomphorhynchus; species Pomphorhynchus laevis. Next base: position 55,266 of record WNNJ02000360.1, on the reverse strand, counting down.
TCGAGCGAAACTGACAGAAATAATCTGGAACTGACAGGAATAATCTGGAACTAACAGGAATAATCTGGAACTGACAGGAATAATCTGGAACTGACAGGAATAATCTGGAACTGACAGGAATAATCTGGAACTGACAGAAATAATCTGGAACTGACCGGAATAATCTGGAACTGACAGGAATAATCTGAAACTGACAGGAATAATCTGGAACTGACAGGTATAATCTGGAACAAACAGGAATAATTGTAAGTAGTTAATTTAGCAGCCAAGAAAGTTCAAACCAGTTCAAACAAGAAAGCCAACTCTTTGATGAATATCGCTTCTAGAAAGCGTGAATTCACAACATTACGTTTTTTCAAAAAGAATTTGTACTATCAATTATTTCCTTTTTAGATACCTTAATGTTATGTTCATCTTCCATATGCTTCTTAATCGCACCGCTATATGAATGTTAAATAACAGCCTTACTCAATTCTTCACTCTTTTCACTTCCTCTTAACTATCTCTCTCCCGATGATCTCTGCATCATCGGGCTTCGACATCATTGCTGTCCCTATCTGCTTCAATGACTATACTTCCTTGTCAATTACTGATCCCGGTTTGTCCGATCATTTCCTTGTCACTCTTACTCTTACTCGTCCCCATCCTCCTTCTCCGCCTCCACCAATATCCACACCAAGTCGACCCTGGAAACTTCTCGATATCCCTATTCTCTGCACAGCCTTACTCAATTCTTCACTCTTTTCACTTCCTCTTAACTATCTCTCCCGATGATCTCTGCATTCTGTTTGATTCTGAACTTATGTCTATCATCAATAAACTTCTGCCTAGTCGACTCCGATGCTCTCGGTTCTTGCGCCATGCTCCCTGGTTCGATTCTGACTGTAGTCTTTCTAAGCGTCGACTCCGTCACTCTTTTCGTGTGTATAATCGATTTCTTAAACGTTCTCCCAACTCACTCCCTACAAATCTCCGTGATTCCTACTTTTCTCTACGCCGTTCACATCTTATGATTATACGTACTAAACGTACTATCTTTTGGCGAAATCAACTCGAGTCATCTTCCAACTCTAAATCTCATTGGAAAATCTTAAACTCAATTCTTTCACGATCATCTACTTCTTGTAATATAAATCCTGATGAATTTTCTTCTTATCTACAAACTAAGCTATCTAATTTACTTTCCCTACTACCCGTAGCCCCCTTGTACCCACTCTTCTCTTTAAATACTTCCCTCCCAGAACTATTCCACCTTCTTCCCGTTTCGTCTGATGAAGTTTCTTCGGTTCTGCTGTCATTACCTAATAAAACCTCTCCTTCTGACCCAATTCCAACTCACTTGCTTAAAAATATCTGCTCCTCTATCTCCCCCTTCTTAACCAAATTGTTCAACTCTTCCATCCGTAGCCGTACATTTCCTTCCATCTGGAAATGCGCCACTGTTCGTACTCTTATCAAAAAGCAATCTCTCGACTCCTCACTGCCATCTTTGTACCGTCCAATCTCACTTCTCCCAACCCTCTCTAAACTCCTTAAGCGTCTCGTTCTCAAGCAAGTTAACACATATCTCTATTTCTCTAACTTATTTCCTCCATTCCAAGCCGCTTTTCGCTCTAATCACTCTACTGATATTGCCTGTCTTAAAGTCTATAATGACTTACTCATCTCGCGCGATCATAAGCTATGTAGTGTCATAGTTTCTCTTGATCGATCGTCTGCTTTTGACATCGTCGATCACTCGATTCTTCTCCATCGCCTTCGTCATGATTATGGCTTCTCTTTACCCACTGTATCATGGTTTTCTTCATATCTATCAAACCGTACATTTCGCGTCTATTCTAACTCTTCTCTCTCCCATCCTTCATCCATCCCGACCGGTGTTCCACAAGGCTTCGTATTGGGCCCTACGCTTTTCTCTCTTCTTCTCGGTGACCTGTCTTCGATTTCTCATAAATTTAACTTCCATGTTATGAAATATGCTGATGACATTCTCATCTATGCTCACGCACCTGCTTATCGTATTCATGATCTTAGTGTTTCTGTTTCCAGCTGTCTTGTCTCAATTTCCAATCATCTTTCTTCCCTTCGCCTTTCTCTGAATCCTGATAAATCTAAAATTATGTGGATCCTACCTCGAAGCTTCGGCGTAAAACCTCCTTCCGTAACACTAAATTCTACAATTCTTCCTATCGTTGATAATCTTGTTTTCCTAGGCTTTTATTTCGACAACCGACTTTCACTTAAACCTTTCGTTAGTGATAAAGTACGCTCATTTACCTTGATACCCGCAACCTCCGTCAAGTTCGTAGATTGATCGATTTCCCTTCTTGTATGACTCTAATATCTTCTCTTCTTTTCTCAAGACTTGATTACTGTCTTAGTCTATTTTCCAACTCACCTAAATCCACTGTTCTTCCTTTACAACGCATCATCAACGCTCCCGTCCGAGTTCTCCTCCGTCTTCGTCGTTTTGATCATACATTCCACTATCTCGTTTCTCTTGATTGGCCTACCATTTATTGTCGTGTTCAAATTCGTCTTCTTATCATTGCTTTTCGCCTTATAACTTCTCATACCCCTTCATTTCTCAACCTTCCTTTTCTCGACAATTCTCGTACTGTGTATTGTGCTCTGCGTTCCCGTAATTCCCTTCTATTACATGTCCCAATCTACTCTACCTCTTTTGGCTTCCGCTCCTTCGTTATGGCTGCTCCTCTCTTGTGGAATCAACTGCCTATTCAGATCCGCAAATCAACATATATGCCGTACTTCAAACGCCAAATCCAATTCCATTTCAACAATTAACTAATTGCCTGTGACCTTTGATGTTCTTTTTTTGTTTGTTAGTGGTCATGTAAGCGAGCATTTTGCACGCATTTGCCACGTTAAATAAATTATTGTATTATTATTATCGACAGCTCACTTACTGTCGTGCAAATGGAAAGGACGGACCATAGTACGACATAATATAATCAGAGATATCTTGATTGACGAAGCCAGTAAAGTATTACGGAATGTAGAATCAGAACCGATGCTCTCAACTGTTCCAGATACATTCGAGTTTTCAAACCAAACGATAACACGAGATCTCTGATCAAGAGCCGATTTATCTTGCACTGGACTTACTCACTCACAGACTGAGCGGACATTTTTGGATGTCACAATATTTAACCCATTTGCCCAGTCGTACGTAAGCCGAAGTCCTACACAATCATTTGAATACAATGAAAACAGAAAAAAGAATAAATACATTGAGCGAATTATTGAAATCGAAAAAGGAACCTTTATTCCGTTCGTAATTTCCACCTCAGGCGGACTAGCAAAGGAGGCAAGTGCTTTCATCAAGAGACTAGCAACTCTCGCATCAGTGAGCGATCCATCCTCCTATGGCAAAAATGTATGTTCGCTGTGACAACTTATAGGTGTAGCGCTAACAAAAACAAACGCCTGGTGTCTGAAATGAGACCTAAAAAATTATTATTAAACTAACGTTTTTTGGGCCCACTTGCGGGTAACCTCGACTGTATGTTTTACTAAAATAAATTTTTCCATTAAAAAAATAAATTATTATTCGTGATTACAACCGTTGCGTAGTGTAACCAATATAAATGTTGTTAGAACTGACCTTACATTCAGCTTTTAGACATGTGAATTGGTATACAGTGTTGTGCCAGGGTCTTTGAATCGTACAATTTTTCAATATTGTTGAAAATATCGATATTGTTTTCAATATCGTACAATTTTTCAATATTTTCCAATACGTTGATAATATTATCAATATTATGACAAAAAATTGAACAAGATTGTATCTGATATTAAGAAAAATCTTCCTGGGAATGAACGAATTTTTAAAAAAGTTACTGGATACAGATCAACTGGATACTTACATGGTAACCCCAAAATACATAAAAACAAAACAGCACCGCCAATGCGCCGAATAATTTCAACACTCCAAACACCATTCTATGAGATTTCTAAAATTCTTAACGATATGATAACCCCACATGTTCCACAAGAATATACCTGCAAATCAAGTGGTGAGTTTGTCGACAGATTACGTTTAAGCAAACCGAGCGGTATAATGGCTTCAATGGATGTTAGCGATTTATTCACAAACATACCAATTCGTGATTTCATTGAACTGGCGTTAGAATACGTATACAGTGATAATCAACAAAATAGTCTTCAAACTAATGTTTTGTCTAAAGAACACTTTAAACAATTACTTGAGCTCTGCTTAACTGAATCTATATTTACATGTCCAAATGGAGATACATACAAACAAGTTGATGGAGTTGCCATGGAGTCTGTATTGAGACCAACAATAGCCAACCTTTTATGTGGGTCACTTGGAAAGAAAAATATTTTTAGAAGACAAAAATAAAATGCCATTTTACATTCGATATGTCGATGATGTCTACGCCGTTCACATCTTATTCTTATACGTACTAAACGTACTATCTTTTGGCGAAATCAACTCGAGTCATCTTCCAACTCTAAATCTCATTGGAAAATCTTAAACTCAATTCTTTCACGATCATCTACTTCTTGTAATATAAATCCTGATAAATTCTCTTCTTATCTACAAACTAAGCTATCTAATTTACTTTCCCTACTACCCACAGCCCCCTTGTACCCTCGCTTCTCTTTTAAATGCTTCCCTCCCAGAGCTATTACACCTTCCCGTTTCATCTGATGAAGTCTCTTTGGTTCTGCTGTCATTACCTAATAAAACCTCTCCCTCTGACCCGATTCCCACTCATTTGCTCAAAAATATCTGCTCCTTTATCTCACCCTTCCTAACCACATTGTTCAACTCGTCCATCCGTAGCTGGAATGAATTACATAAGAAATAATTTGTTATATGCTTCTCAATGTTCATACCCTCTATCCAGAGATGAGATTACTCGACTTGAGAAGGTGCTACGTAGGGCAACAAAGTTAGTACATTCTTTGAGAGAACTTCCTTACGAGGACCGTCTTCGGTCTTTAAATATGCAGTCGTCATGTGATATTCGTGACTCGCGAGATCTGTGTCTTGTATGGGAGGTATTTAACAGTGAACACCATGTATTGCGTGAGCTCTTCAACATTCGATCAACTCGAGCTTTGCGAGGTCACTCGTTTTATCTTAGTCGCCGACGAATAGTACATTCTAGGACGATTCAATTTGGACAACGAATAATAAATTCATGGAATCGTTTAAGCGATGATATTGTAAATGCGGCAACTCGTGAGATCTTTAAACGACAGTCTATTTTAAATAGTTGACTGGTTTTTTTCTTTTATTTTGACTATCGATTTGTCAGCAACTCTGAGCTATGCTCGTAATGTTGTCTACATAATATTAAATAAGAACGAATTAGACAAATTCTTATTAATAATAACTATCCATTTAGATTTGTTGACAGAATGCTTAGGAATTTTCTAAAAACTACGAACCATAGTGCGCGACAGCCGAATACAAATACTGATGAATTAATAGTGTATTATTGTAGCCAATACACATCTGTATCCCGTTTGCAAGAAAGCAAATTACGTTATATAATGAAGAAAGAAGTTACATCAGAAAAGATAGTAAAATTGAATATATTATAACAGCCTGAAACTTAGCCACACAATATTGAAAAATTGTACGATTCAAAGACCCTTGCACAACACTGTATACCAATTCACATGTCCAAAAGCTGAATGTAAGGTCAGTTCTAACAACATTTATATTGGTTACACGACGCAACGGTTGTATTCACGAATGACTCAACATTCATATAGCGGTGCGATTAAGAAGCATATGGAAGATGAACATAACATTAAGGTATCTAAAAAGGAAATAATTGATAGTATAAAGTCTTTAATGAAAGAACGTAATGTTGTGAATTTACGAATTCTAGAAGCGATATTCATCAGAGAGATAAATCCTACTATCAATCGCAAAGATGAAGGATTCGTAAAGACATTAAAGATTTTTTAATTTTTTAATTTTTAAATACTACTAAATTAAATATCTTACAATTTAATGTAATTTGTATTTTTTATTTTACAGATGTCTGATGATGATCTATGTCAAGATCGAAATATCACAAGAAATTTTTGAGCTATTTATTGTGTTGCCAAATGGTACTCTTTCCACGTTTTGAATTTTCTAAAACAAGCACAGCTACTAGTAATATAAATTATTATTTATAAAAAAATTCTTTTTAATTATATATATATTTTTCATTAATATAAATCAAGGTTCCAGCAAATGGGCCTTATAAAAAGAGTTAATAAGATTTAAAAATTTGTGTAAAATTGTCTGGTTAAAACTTATTGAAAGATTATTTCCTTAAAACTTATTATTATACGCATCCAACGGTCTTACCGAAAGTGGATCTGACAGATCGAAGAATCATATATTATTGATAATTATAATAATTATTATCACGTTAAAATTGTCTTGGTTATTAAAATTCTTACATTTGATATATAGTATACATACAATCGACTTTCCAGAAAATTTCTCAAACTTAAAAACGTCGAAAAAGAGGAATTAAGCAAATATACAACTCTTTCCAGGAGTACTACTAACAACGCAAACTTTCAACGTACAATCGAACGTCGAAAAAAGGAATAAAGCAAAACTAATAATCGACCCGTATCAAGGCCTCTGCAAGTCATAAGAACGAAAAATTTGCAATTATAAAAGAATTAAAATTAATTACTAAAAAACAATAGAAAGAGAATGCAATTTAAATAATTCTAAAAGTAAAGAAATAATATGATCAGATTTAAGTAAATATATTCCTAAAATAAGGTGTAAACTCCTACCACCATTAGGACAAAAATTTGTAATTATTATTATTATTATTATTATTTCGACAAACAGACGAGCAAAGCTCACAGTTGCACTGTTAAAAAAAGAAAAGGAAAAGTAAAGAAAAAAAAAGACTCACAAACAAAAGTCACAAAAGTTTATGTTTGAATGCTGAAACCGATCTTGAGTTGACAATTTCTTCACTTAATCGGTTCCACTTACCTACGATTCGGTGTCCAAATTGTACAGTTTTAGAGCGTATAACTCGGCGATGGGCTAAAGTAAAATTGTGTCCACGCAAAGCCCGACTTTTCCGAACAGTCATCAATTCTCTTAAGACGTGATTTTCCTTGTGTAAAGCTTCCCATGTTGAACACATATCTCGCCGAAACCGAAGGTCGCTTATAGAAACCATACCAAGTTTTTTTAGCCTTTCATTATAATAAAGAATTGGAATCTATTTGTAACACATATCTCGCCGAAACCGAAGGTCGCTTATAGAAACCATACCAAGTTTTTTTAGCCTTTCATTATAATAAAGAATTGGAATCTATTTGTAAGAATTGGAATCTATATTGGAATCTACTAGAATTATAATAAAGAATTGGAATCTATTTGTAACGATATTATTAGTAACATCATAGAAACTGAATGCGATTGCAAAAGTCTTAAGTTCGATAAAATAAATGAACATATATGCACTCATAATCTAGAATTAATTGAAAACAATGAATTAAGGAAAATGCTATCAAAAGGGTATAAATATAGATAAAATAATAGCAATAGAAATAAAATTTACAATTCGTTATATAATGACTTAAATGCTCTAGCTTTCCACATTGACAAACGTCTCTCGAAGTTTTATCCTAGAACTGATATTTTTCATGACTGAGCGTTCTGTAGAGTAAGTTGAAACATAGCTCTTAATACCTTCAACGATGGAACGTCACCGTATGCAAATGATGAGAAGTGCTCAATTAGATTTGCGATCATCTCAATAAATTCATGACTTGCATTACACTTAGGCAACATAAATAAATTTGGATTCCAAGTAATAACCTCTTCATAAAAAGCATGCAACTTTATCTAATCCTTTCCAGCCCCCTCTCCTAAAAATTGCTTTCAAGCATCGCTCTCACGCGTCTTCTGTCCTCTCTCAACGATTCAAACTCATGTCATCTTCAACCACTCGAATTTTCCCCGATCGCGCCCCTTCCGAAATCGCTCAAATCTCTTCAGCCCGCATCGAAAAACGCCGTCGCGAGGAAAACGGCGAAACATCACTCGCCATCCGAAACATAGACGGAAATTTTCAAGTTGTCCACACCCGTCCAAAAATTCGATGGCGCTCCATCTCTCCTATGTGTCTTCTCCACTAGTCTCTTTCGCCACAGCACACGGTTTCCGCCTCGGTCTCCTCAACACTAGATCTATTCTCAATAAATCCGATCTTATCCTCAACCTATTCACCAAGCAATCCATCGATCTCTTCTGCCTCACCGAATCCTGGCACTCAGATTCCGACGACCTTTCCATTCGCCGTCTGCTCTCTGCCGGTTGCTCCCTAGTCAAATCCGCCCGCCCCCTCAGCTCATGCCCTTCTAAATCCTCTAATCATGGCGGCATCGTCGCATTCGCGCGTCACCCAGCGTCTCTTCGCAAAATCAATCCCGCTTTCAGTCCTTGCTCTTTTGAATTGCTCACTTGTCGTTATTCTAACCCGATCACTCTAGATCTCGTCATTGTATACCGTCCTGGTTCATCAGCTCCTACAGCCTTATTTTTTACCGAACTCGCTGACCTCCTTTCTCATTGTTCTTTGTCCTCAATCCCTTCACTCGTTCTAGGCGACTTCAATATCTGCCTAGACCGCCCCTCTTCCACAGATTCCATCCGCTTCATCAACATTCTATCCAACTACAATTACAAACTAATCTCCACTGCCCCCACACATATACTTGGCGGGGCACTCGACATCATCGCTGTCCCTGATCATTTTGCTCCCATAACCTCACTGTCCATCTCTGATCCTGGTCTATCCGATCACATTCTTATCACCCTTGATCTCGCTCGCAACCACACCCCTCAAGTACCTACAATCCTACGTCGCCCTTGGAGAAATCTTGACCTCTCCCTTCTCTGCTCTGCCTTACCCAAATCGTCTCTATCATTACCCACAATAACATATTCATCTCCTCACGATCTCGCCTTTCTTTTCGACTCTGAACTCACATCCACTCTCGATATTCTCTCGCCCTTCAAGTCTCACCCACACCGTCGCTTGCACCGTGCCCCATGGTTTGACATCCAATGCCTACTCTCAAAGCGTCGACTCCGCCATGCTTTTCGAGTCTATCACCGCTCTCTCAGACGCGATTTCCGCTCGATCACTCCGTCTTTCCGTGATTCCTATCTTGCTCTTCGCCGGTCTCATCTCCACCTACTACGTACCAAATGCAACTCCTTCTGGCAGCATAAAATCATCACTTCATTCAAATCTAAAACTCTCTGGCATACTTTTAACTCAATCCTGGCTCGTTCCTCTACGCCTTGCAACATCAATGCTAATGATTATTCGTCATTTCTCCAGACTAAAGTATCCACGCTGCTCTCTCACACCCCGGTATCCATCCCATCCCACTCTGCCCAGTCTACTCTCATCCTTCCGGAACTCTTTCATCTTCTCCCTGTATCACCTACAGAAGTATCATCTGTCCTCATGTCCTTGCCCAACAAAACCTCACCTGCCGATCCCCTGCCTACCCACATATTAAAATCTATATGCTCATCGATATCCCCATTTCTCACAACCTTGTTTAACTCGTCCATCCGCAGTCGTAACTTCCCTTCACACTGGAAATCCGCAATCGTTCGTCCTCTCCTTAAGAAACAATCGCTCGACCCCTCCCTTCCTTCTAGCTATCGCCCCATTTCACTACTCCCTACTCTTTCAAAGCTCTTAGAACGCCTCATCTTAATACAAATCAACGCTTATCTCTCCTCATCCAATCTGTAACCTCCTTTCCAATCCGCTTTCCGCTCTAATCACTCGACAGAAATCGCATGCATAAAAGTGTACAACGACTTACTCATTTCTCGAGACAAGGCTCTATATAGTGTTCTTATCTCCCTCGACCTCTCCTCCGCATTCGACATTGTCGACCACTCCGTCCTCCTTTCTCGCCTTCGTTATGATTACGGCTTTTCTTCCTCCTCCGTAGCTTGGTTCGCCTCATATCTATCCGACCGTTCCTTTCGCGTCTGTTCTAATTCATCATCCTCCCCTCCCATCCCTATTTTTTGCGGGGTTCCACAAGGTTCAGTCCTAGGTCCCCTGCTTTTCTCTCTTTTGCTTGGCGATCTCTCTCCATTTATCAAACCTTACTCCTTTAACGTCATGCAATACGCCGATGACATTCTAATCTATGCTCATGCACCCGCACATCGCATACACGATATCGGCATTTCTGCCTCCAACTGTCTTCTTTCTATCTACAAACGTCTCTCCAATCTCCATCTCGTTCTAAACGCCGAAAAGTCCAAAATAATGTGGATCCTTCCCCGTAAACCAAGCATATCTCCTCCCATTGTATCTTTTGCCTCATCGATCATCCCTATAGTCCACAATCTCACTTTCTTAGGCTTCCATTTCGATGATCACCTTTCCCTTAAACCCTTCGTCCGTGACAAGGTCCGCTCGTCTAACTTAATTCTTCGTGACATTCGCCGTATCCGCCCCCTTATCGACTTCCGTTCTTGTATGTCTCTTCTTTCATCGCTTCTTTTGATAAAATCGATTACTGCCTTAGCCTTTTCGCCAATTCTCCAAAATCCATCATCCTACCCCTACAACGAATAATCAACACCGCCGTTCGAGTGCTCTTTCGTCTCCGTCGCTTCGACCACACATCCACATATTTTGCCCAACTCTCCTGGCCCACCATCCACATCCGCATCAAACTCCGCCTTCTTCTCGTTACTTTTCGTCTCATCGCTGTCGGCTCCCCATCGTTCATCAACCTTCCTTTCTTAGACGATACTCGCCCCACCTCGCTATCGCTTCGTTCCTGTCATACCCTCTTACTCCACGTTCCTAATTACTCCAACAACTACGGTCTCCGATCCTTCCTCGTCGCCGCCTCACTCGCCTGGAATCAACTCCCTCTCGATGTCCGCCGCGCTCCCTCCTTTATCACATTCAAACACCTCCTCCGTTCACACCTTCTCGACACCTGATTCACAGTTTTGTTTTGTTGTGGTCATGTAAGCGTGCGCTGGCACGCATTTGCCACGTTAAAATAAATCTTTTTTTATTCGCTTCGGAATGAGTATTCAAATAATCCTAAAAATGGCGTATTATGTGTGGACGCAAGCAACGCCGTTAATCGACTTAATAGTAAAGTTACCATTACAAACATGCGGTTCGTATGTCCAGCCTTCGCTTTCGCTTTCAGTAATATTTATTCTTGCGACGCTCAACTGGTTATTGATAGCGAGTCCATATTCTCGCGTTAGGTTGTCGCACAGGGGGATCTTTTTGCTATGGCTCCCTTTACAATGGCGTCCATTCCACTGATTCAGCTTATCGAGTCCCAGTGTCCAGGCATCATACAACGTTGATACGCGGACGACGCAAATTTCGCTGGTACGGCGCAGTTACTAGAAAAGGCCTGGAAATTGTTATTGCATCGCTGCCCTGACTTTGGGTGTCATGTAAATCTGTCCAAATCACCATTACTAATACAGAGTTCTGATGATTTGAATGTGGAGAATTTCTCAAATGTACTTGTGCGTCATTACGGTGTGAACATATTGGGTTCTGCGATCGGTTCCAGCGAGTACATTTCTCATTTTTGCATTGCAGGGAAAATATCGGTAGCCTCGAATATGGTGAATAGACTAGCAGAAGTGTGCTAATTCGATCCACATGTCGCTTTTACTGGACTGGCAAAATCTCTCCAATGGAAATGGTTGAATCTATTTAGAACAATTCCCTGCGCGGAGGCTGACGTACAGCCGTTACGCACAACAGTTGTTAACATGTTCCTCACTATGCTCACTCAACAAGAGCTGACTACGCTGATGAAGACAGTTCTAACAAGCCCCATCAACTGTGAAGGTATATGAATTATGGATATAACGCTTCTCAACAAATGTTCTCCTCCTACGGGCTAGGTTTCTCAGGGGAAGAGTTAAGGAGTCGCCAGCGGACAATTGCTCTTCCAATCGCAAAGTAAAAGAAACTTAAAATCTCTGCTCGCATCGAACAAGCTGTGTCCATCCTACCCGAGATCATCAAAAATGCGCTATGTTTCGCTAGTCGCCCTGGATCGTCACCCTGGCTTAGCGCCCGCCCTTCTAAGCTTCACAATTTCCACCTCTTAGCCACAGAATTCCGAGGTAGTCTCGCTACACGATATTACTGGGAGCCGCCCGATATGCCGTCAAATTTTCATTAAATAATGAAATTTTAAGAATTGCAACAATATGTAATGATATTGGCTTTCTTCAAAATCATTTAAATAATTTAATAGATACATATTTTAAACTAGGTTACTATAAAAATAACATCAAGCAGAAAATAGTAAAATATATAAATCAACACAATAATATAAAGAATAAATTTAAACTCTTAAGTGCCAAATTTTTATGGATGGATAATAAATAATATACTTTGTATATTATTTATATACAAAGGGGCGATAGCATTGAAATGCTGCCTAGAATTTGCATCGGAGAAAGGAGCGTCAAATTGGTTGACAACAAAACCAATCGAAGCAGACGGGTTTCGTTTATCCCCCACCGAGTTTAAGACGATGTGAATGGTCGATATGTACTAACACCTACGGATGCACCTGCACATTGTAGTTGTGGTTCTAAGAATAACACAGTTCACTCGCTCTCGTGTGGTAGAGGCGGACTCACAATCATGAGGCATAACCCAATACGTGACACACTTGGCGATCTCTTGATTGAAGTCACTCCGTGTGTCGCAATTGAGCCCATGCTGAGTCCTATAGATCCCACTATTCAGTTCGAGTCAGCTACAACTTCACGTGATAGTGAAGCGAGACTTGATGTCGTGTGCACGGTCACTTCGGAAGACGAAGCGAGCGCGTCTTTATGGACGTCGCTGTATTCAATTGTCATGCTGATTCTTATTCTGAGAGATCGCCTTCATCAGTCCACAGCTATCAGGAGTCGCACAAAAACGCCCGTTACCTTGAACGTATTGTAACTGTGGAGAGGGCTCAATTCACACCGATCGTGTTTTCTTCTGGAGGCGTTGGAAATGCCGGAGATTGTGTTCTGAAGGCAATAGCCAGGATGTTGGCCAATAAGCACGGAACAGACTATGCGACATGTATCGGACTTGTCCGACGTAAGATAAACTTCTCCCTTGCGCGATCAACATCTATGTGCCTTTGCAGCCTCCGCTCAGCATTTCACCGGTTCGATCACGGACAGCAAATCCGTTCGGGGGATGACCAGTTGTGGATCCGCTAGGAATGGTTAAGGTTTTTATGAATAGAGTTTCAAATTTAATATTTAATGATTATATTAGAGTCCATTTGCGTGTAACCTTCTAATTGTAATTTTTAATTGTATTATTATTTTATAATAAAAACTTTTGTACAAAACAATTATTTGTATTATTGGGTAGAGGAATTAGTGTCGATACTAGATAGCATAACAGTTCTTCCTAATGATATTTAATTCTTATTTTGATACATTGTCTGTTATTTATTAGTTAATTCTTAATAAACAATTATTTTAAATTTCAATTTTAAATTTTAACTTGATATTAATTATATAAAATCTTATAACAATTAGTTTTTATTATACGTACGATTTTAGTACGCTTTATACAAATCTAGAATTAACAGAAATTAAAGATGCATTAGAAAATGTTATAACAACTAAAAGCATATCTAACAAAAATTAAACCATCACATTAATATAAATATTTGGATTACATTGAATTATTAGAATCCTTAAATATTTTAATAAATCAAAATTATTTAAAAGTAGGGACATCTATATTTAGACAAATAAAAGGTGTTGCAATGGGAGGTAGTAGTAAACCAATTATAGCTGACTTATTTTTAAGCTTTATAGAATATGAATTTGTTCATAACTGTTTAAAAAATAATTCTAAATTATATAAAGATATGAAATATATGTTTCGATCTATTAATGATATATGTGTATTTAACTCTAACAATTTTTATTCAATAAGCTAACAAATTTATCCAGGTAGTATCATTCTTAATAAAACCAATATTAATGATAAAGTAGGTATATATCTAGATATGAACATTAAATTAACATCAATTAAAACTACTTTTAATTTATATCGTAAAGATGACATATTTAAATTTACAAGAAACATATTTTTGCATGAGCATTCATGCATACCATATAATATAAAATATAATACATTAAATAATGAAATTTTAAGAATTGCAACAATTTGTAACGATATTGGTTTTCTTCAAAATCATTTGGCTGGGTCCATTTTTCACATTATGTGAAAAATTGTCCTTTTTTCACATAAATTTTTTACCCCTAAAATGAAAATAAATTTCACTAAAAAATAATAAAGAGCAATAGAGGAGGTGATAAAATAGCTTATGAAGGCTATTTCTACAATTACACAAAGACCGAGTTGGACAAGAAGCATTGGCGCTGCAATAAGCGAGGGTGTAACTCAATATTGAAGACGGATATTAGGAATGTATTGTGGGATGTAGTATGTGTTCATAACCATCTAAGCGATGAAGTTAAATATCATCGAACACTTCTCAAAGAAAAAATAAGGACCAGGGCTTTGAATTCAAACGAATCATCGAGGAATGTAGTCCTAAATGTTATAAAGGATAATCAAACTATAAAGGTTCCTCTAAATTTGAAGAAACTTAATAGCTATGTAACAGATGAAAGAAGGAAAAACAACTTTACAACAGTAGATTACGACATTCCTTTGGAGCTCCAAACTACTACAGATAATAAGAAGTTTTTATTTTTTGATAGTGGAGTTAAAGATAAGGATAGGGTCGTAATCTTTACAACTGAAGCGAACATCTCTCATCTTGAAATATCAAACATTCTACTTTGCGATGGAACATTTAAGACAGCCCCTTCAACTTGACTAATAGAAACTTGACTAATATAAATTTTATTTAATTTTTTTACCCCTGTTTTTCATATGTGAAAAAAGGACCATTTTTCACATAATGTGAAAAATGGTCCTAACGAAATCATTTAAATAATTTAATAGATGCATATTTTAAACTGGGTGACTATAAAAATACCATCAAACAGAAAATAGTAAAATATATAAATCAACACAATAATATTAAAAATAGATTTAAATCATTAGCGGAAAATGTTTGTGGATAGATAATAAATAATATACTTTGTGTCAGAACAAGATACTATATAATCAAATTTAATGAGTGAAAATACGTCCTTAACACGTATTTGGCCCCGCTGCTATGTTGGGTAGAGGAGTTATGGGCCGAAACCTGATAGCATAGCTGTTCCTTTTGATGACCTCTAATTCTTATTCTGATACAACGTCTGTTATTTATTAGTCAATTCATAAAAATGACGTTTATTTTAAATTTCAATTTTTTATTTTAACTTGATTTAAATTATAGAAAATCTATAAACAATTATTATAACAAACAGAAGCAAATGAGCTACAAGCTCGTGTCACTTATAAAACATGATAAAATAAAATAAAAAACATCAACAAAAAATTCAATCAAATAGTAGTTGCAAATTCCTTCTTTCGGCTTCGATGTCTTTCTTGATAGCATCACTAGATATACTACTAGAGATATCAAGGCACTTTAGTGCATACCACCCGTTAATTACCCTGGTTGCAAATCGATGGTGAACAAGAATTCTTGTAGTTGGCTTTACTAATTTCCACACATGCCCACGAGTTTCTCGTCTATCATTCACGGATAATAAGCTAGAGAAACCACCAAAGCCATCGAAAACAATTTTGACTGCAGTTGATAAATCAATGGTGATCTGCGATATTTCAATGTGCCGACACGTAGAGATGTCAAACGTTCAGCATATCTCAAATTGGAGAAATTCGGAATCATTCGTGACCCTTTACGTAACAAGTTCTCAATGTCACGGGATTCCTTTAAAGTCTGTGGATAAGTTACAGGTAAACCGTACTCAAGAATGGGAAGAATATAAGAGCAAAATAGTCGCTTGAACATTGATGGACTTATCCGATCGAAAGACTTGAAAAACATCCATAAAATACGATAGCCTCGATTACAAATATATTTAGTGTGGACATTAGTTTTTAAGCTACTGGTCATCATCACACCACGATCTTTGAATTCACCCACTCGGCCTATCTGTATCGAACCTATCTGATAAGATGAGTTTAGTGAAGAACCAATGGACATATGCGCACATTTAGAGTGGTTAACCCTCAAACCATTTTCCGCTGACCGTTTTTCTAGACATGTCAGATCATCTTGAAGGATCTTAATGTCCCTTCCGTCTCTAATAATTAATTATTAATTTTATTATTTAATTATTAAATTTTGATTTAGCATTATTGCTTTGTTTAGTTTATAATTATATTAAATACGTTGACTCAGTTAGCTGATTTGATTGTTTATGTCACGAATAAACTAGCTTAAATCACATGATTTCCTTACACGAGGAGGATTTCAGAACTTGCGCCACAACATCATAAGAGACATTCTAGCTCACGAACTAAACTCAGTGTGTCACAGTGTTAGGATAGAACCCAGTGTTGGATTTAGTCCGTGATGAAATGTGTTTCGTAAGTTTAACGACCAGTCGAGACAGGGAAGCGAGGCTTGACGTTGTGTGTACCGGTCAGTCAGATAATCGATTTCAGCGAACGTTTCTTGACGTTACAATATTCAACAATCATGCTGTTTCGTATCTTCTTCTGTCGACAATTCCTTCGCTTATCATGAGCAGCGAAAAACAGCGAAATACGCCGAAAGAATCGAGCTTATCAAGTACGGGTCTTTTATTCCATTCTTTTTAGCGGCCTCTAGTGGCCTTGGAGATCGCGCGCATAGAGTTTTGCAACATATTGCTTCACTTCAGTCCAAGCGATGACTTGGACTAAAGTCCTCACTGAAGTATTCACTTAAGTCTGCACTGAAGTCTTCACTCGGACTCACTTAAGTCTAAGTGAGGATTTTAAAAAAATCAATAATAATTATAATCTGCTGTTTTTCAATTATTATTAATGTTTCAACAGCACATAAAAGCATGGCTTAATTGACTGGTTCACTGCAGAAAAAAAGAAAATATAATAAAAGTATCACAAATACGGAAAAGCAGCTTTCCCCATGGCATCTCATCCGTAATTTCTTTTTGAATTCGTTGATATTGCTACTGTACACTGTTGACTCTCCAAGCCTATTCCACAGAGATACAACTCGCCGATCAAATTGGACAGCTCGTGATTTTCTTATCCTTTCACGTCGCAGGGTTAAACCATGGCCTCGGAGGATATTGGATGAGCGCAAATGAAGACAATCTCGAAGTGGATGATCCAAATCATTAAGAATTTGCCAGACCATACTCATATCGATGTACCGGCGGGTCCACGTGACAGTCTCAAGTCTAAGTGCTTTTAATCGATCAGGGCACGACAAAAATTTCAGTTGCGGTGCTATCTTGGTAGCTCTATGAAGTACCCTCTCTGAACTAATATGTTCTTTTGAATTTTGGGGATACACACACGGCGCAGCATATAGAAGACGGCTCAACACATGAGCAAAGATTAGCGGACGTAGGGCAAATTGATTGAGTGCAATGAAAGTGCGTCGAAGTTGACCGATTATCCCCAACGCATTTGAACAAGCATGTTCAGTATGTGTGACGGTACTCAAATCACTGTTTATCCACACTCCCAAGTCCCTATATTTGCTCACTCGTTCTATATCACTGCTTTGAAAGCTATAATTAACTAAAGATTGAGCATTTCCGCCACGAACACGTAAATGTTTGCATTTTGATATATTTACAATCAACCTATTGAGCAGAGCCCAATTTTCGACTTCATCGATATCCCGTTGCAGTTTAACTATATTATATTATATTATTACTACAGGTTATAGCCATATCATTGGGTGAACGAATTGCCCGCCAAATTTTCAAATCGTCCGCATATAAAAGCATCCGAGAATCAATAAATTCCGGGATATCGTTGATGTAGACACTAAATAACAATGGACCCAATACTGAACCTTGATACACCCCTATATTACATGGCCGCGAAGAAGAGTAAAAATTATCTACATGCACGCAATAACTACGATTGCTTAAAAACGATTCAATCCATCTAACAAGCAAAAATGGAATGCCACTTTTCTCTAGTTTATTTAGGAGGAATCTATGGTCTACTCTGTCAAATGCCTTAGAGAAATCGAAGAATATGATGTCAGTAGCAATGGATACGGCTTTATTAGCTGACCAATCAAGATGGGCTGCGAGTAGATTAGTAACTGTCGAATAACCCTTACGGAAACCATGTTGCTCAGAAGCTATTACATTATTCTCACTATAAAACTTGACCATATAACCATGTATAATTCGCTCTAACATTCTACAACATAAGCAAGTAATACTTACTGGTCTATAATTGTCTACTGAAGATCTATCACCCTTTTTGAAGATGGGGTGAATGATCGATTGTTTCCACTCTTTTGGAAGAGTCGTATCAATAATAGATTGTCGAAATATGTTACAAAGTGGTGTATATATTGAGTCTGCTATTCGACGAAGATATATTGAAGGTAACAAATCAGCACCTTTGGAGTTTGTCTCTTTAAGACGATGCAGTTCAGCTAAAATTTTCTTAGGAGTTATCAAATTAGCTATGTCTAAACTAGGATATTAAACACAAGCACCTCTTATCGTCTCACTGTTCTGGATAGGTTCAGAATACTCGTTTGTAGTCTCTTTGTACAAGTAAAAATGCCTTGAGAACATCTCAGCAAGGTCGTCTTCAATAAAGCTATCAAAATATTGGCCAATTGTTTTATTATCTTTCTTACTACTATTTACATATAGAAATAGAGCTTTGGGATCATGTCTACAACTCTGAGCTAGACCATTTTCAAATAAATAGCGCTTATGTCGCTTTAAAGAATTGAAGAAATTTCTCGCCTGCTTATAAACACCATATTCACAAAACCCACCCTTAAAGCATTTGAAACTGAAGTCACGAGCCTTCATCGCAGTAGCCAGCTCAGTATCAAACCAACGAGCGCTTTTCCGACTAGTCTTAGACTTCAAAGGTGAGAATTTTACCATTAGAGAATAAAGCGTCACGCGAAAATGATCCCAGGCCTGGTCAACTCCGACAACAGCCGGATCAGGCCAACTTACTCTATGCAGCTTTGATGTAATAACATCATAGTTCGCCCGAAAAACATTAATCTGACGTTTGTACCGAGCATGATGAAACACCCTCATTTGTATATTTAGCAAAACTTAAACTACACAATGATCAGACAAACCAACAGGAGAATCATATTGGATACTACTGATTAATTGACTGTTTGTCGATAGGCAAAGATCAAGAAGGGAAGAACTACAACTTGAAAAGCGAGTATGTACATCAACAAATTGAGCAAGACCACAATAAGCAAAACACTCCATAAGGTCACAAGATTCACTATCACAAGTAGGAAGAACCGTATTCGAAGTCCATTCAACATCTGGCATATTCAGATCCCCAATTATCACAGTATCACAATCTCCTCGCGTATACAACTCTATCTCTTCAATGAGTTTCTTAGATATTGCCTTAGGAGCACGATACACAAGATCCAGTATGATGGGTGAGCTGTTATCAAACTTCACCTGACACCACAAACTCTCAACTCTATCAATAGACGACTTACTCAAAACGCGTACCTTAACTTCGTCTCTCATAAAGAGAGCTACGCCACCACCCCTACCCCCTATCCGATCACTACGGAACAAAGAATAGCCTGGGATGGATACCTCAGCATCGGATACATCACAATTAAGCCAAGATTCTGTAATACCAACTATAATTGGATTAACAGACTCGATCCTAAACTTTAGCTCATCGACTTTCTGTAACAAGCTCCGAACATTACAATAAAATATACTATGACTTTTATTCACACCAGTGCGAGTAATAATATCATCTCTAGCAATCTGGCACACTTCAGATCCCAAATCAGCTAGGCACTTATATGCTGTAAGACCTTGCCAAAACCCTCCACATTCACGAGAGGCGATACATCTAGTGGGGACCAACTGATTCAAATGCGTCGCCTCACTACTTGAAAATTTTGCACACATAGATTGCTCTCACCAAGTGCAACACGAGATGCAAGTTCTTTCTTAGCTTGAGACAATTTCTCCCTTTGAAGAGCGTCAAGATCTTTTAAGAGACTAACATGGGATCCTTTTAAACGATATGAATTCCGAAGAATTAACTCAGCATGCGACTGCTCTCTAAATACGGCCTTGAGTAAACGCGGCCTATTACTAAGTGTATCACGCTTACCCAGTCGAAATAATGCAACGAGTTTAACACGTTTGACAATATCCACATTGCAAGAACCAAGTACCTGCGTCAATATAAATCTCACACTCTGGACGTCCTCGTTAAGACATACTTGTGCGTTCTCAAATAAAGATTCTCTTACATTGGCCAGAATAACAGATCTACATCGATCAGCAATGTGTTTCCTATTATTACCAATTTGCAATTCGAGACTGTCACGTGAAACTGCGGATAGTGTATGTTGACTTATCGTTGACGCTTGTTCCTTCTTTTTGAGTCCCATTATCAGACATATGACCATGATTCAAAACCTGACAATATGTATTTTCATCATTAGTAACATCAGGTAAATGCACTGGAACATCCATGGCTACAGTCTCACCTTCTACAGTTAAATCTATATTCATTGGATTATTTGCAAGACTTGAGGAGGGATATATAGAGTTAAGACTTGAGGAGGGATATATAGAGTTAAGACTTGAGGAGGGATATATAGAGTTAGAATAGCTTCCATCACTATGACTGGAATTTTCAACATTCTTAGTAGATTTGGAAATAAGAACTTCCTTACTTTGACCGGCACTTATGCTTTTTGGAATTGGTGGAGCTGATATGGGTCCAAGAGAATTACAACTAGACTAACCGACAACCAAGGGGGTAGATTCCGTCTTCAAATCATTTATCAAAGATGCGCAGCAGTACCCGCAGTAGAAAGATGCATTAGACAGAGCTGTTTTCTTTTCCCCGGGAACTGAAACACTTGTCCACACATGACAATCTTCACTTGAACACTGAACCTGATAATCCACGAACTTGGCAACATCACCTCGCTTTGTAGTCTTCCTCTGTTTGACCATTATATGTATGTATATTCAGACTTTATCAGAGTAAAGTCTCTTGTGTAGATTTCAATAAAGATTGTGTAGGTTCTTCTGGTATAGGTTTTTAGGTTTAGGTTCTTCCAATTTAGGTTCTTCTTTAGGTTTTTTAGTTTTTTTTAGGTTTGTGTATATTAATCTTGTAATTTGTGTAAGAGTTTTAATAACCAAGACTTATTTTAACGTGATAATATTCTGAATTATTTGTTTCCAACCTTGTTATACTTGTGTATGTTAATCTCTCAAACTTTTTTAGGTGATTGGAAATATAGTGATGGTTATGCTGCCGACTCCGCAAAACAAGCCGCGTTTCCTCGTTGCACCGCAGCGCTATTTCCCTGCATGAGAAATTATTTTATTTACATTAAAATAACTGGTTTTTCATTTTAACTATAAATTATTTTCAACAAGCCCCACTCATATTCTCAGCGGTGCTCTCGACATCATTGATGTTCACAACTGCTTCAATTGATATACCTCATTGTCAATTACTGATCGTGGTTTGTCTGATCATTTCCTTGTCACTCTTCATCTTACTCGTCCCCAATCTCATTTTACGCCTCCAACATTAGCTACCCTAAGTCGACCCTGGAAACTTCTCGATATCCTTATTCTCTGCGCAGCCTTACTCAATTATTTACTATTTTCACTTTCACTTAACTATCTTTCTCTCGATGAGCTCTGCATTCTGTTTGTTCTGAATTTACGACTATTCTTAATCACCTTCTGCCTAGTCGACCCCGACGTTTTCAGCGCTTGTGCCATGCTTCCTGGCTCGATTTCGACTGTAGTCGTTCTAAACGTCGATTCCGTAACTTTTTTCGTGTGTTTAATCGCTTTCTTAAACATTCTTCAAACTCACTTTCTTCAAATCTCGTGCTTCCAACCTTTTCTCCGCAGTTCCCATATCAATCTTATGCGTACTAAACGAATTCTCTTTTAGCAAAATCAACTAGAGTCCTTTTCCAATTCTAAATCTCATGCAAATATTAAACTCAATTCTTTCATGATCGCATACTCCTTGTAACATAAATCCTAATGAGTTTTTTCTTATCTGCAATCTAAGCTATCGAATTTACTTCCCCTCCTACCCATATGCCTCGTGTACCCTCTCTTATCTTTAAATACTTCCCTTCCATCGATATTCTATTTTATTCCCGTTTCGTCTAATGACGTTTATTGGGTTCTTCAGTCATTACCTAATAAAATCCCTTCTTCTGACCCAATTCGCACTCACTTGCTTAAAAATATATGTTTATGCAACTGTTTACGACATTTCTTAACCACACTTTTCAACTTGTCTATCCACAGTAGCCCATTTCCTTCCTACTGGAAATGCGCTAATGTTCGTCCTCTCGTCAAAAAGCAATCTCTTGACCCATTACTACCATCTTCGTATCGTCCTATCTCACTTCTCCCAACCCTCTCTAAACTCCTAGAGCGTCTCGTTCTCAAGCAAGTTAATGTATATCTTTTTCTCCAACTTATTTTCTCCCTTCCAAGCCCTTTTTCGCTCTAATCACTCTACTAAAAATTTTTGTCTTAAAGTTTATAATGACTTACTCATCTCGAGCGATCAAAAATTATGTAGTATCATAGTTTCTCTTTATCTCTCATCTGCTTTTGACATAGCCGATCATTCGATTATTCTTAATCGCATTCATCATGATTATGGTTTATCTTTACCAACAGTAGCTTTGTTTTCTTTATATTTATCAAACCGTACACGGCGCGTCTGTTCTAAAGCTTATTTTTCCCATCCTTCTTCCATCCGTCCAGTATTCCACAAGAATTCATATTAGGCCATTTGCTTTTCTCTCTTTTTCTCTGTGAATTGTATTCGATTTCATACATTTTTTCGATTTCATACATTTAACTTCCACGTTATGCAATATGCTGATGGCATTCTCATACATACACATGCGCATGCTTATCGTATACATGATCTTAGTGTTTCTGCTTTCAACTGTCTTGTCTCAATTTTCAATCATCTTTCTTCTCTTCGTCTTACTCTAAATCCTAATAAAACACAATAATGTGGATCCTGCCTTGATGTCTCGGCTTAGAACCTCCCCCGTAACATTAAATTCTACAATTCTTCCTATCGTTGACAATCTCGTTTTCCTAGGCTTTCATTTTGACAACCGACTTTCACTTAAACCTTTCGTTAGAGATAAAGTACGCTCATCTGCCTTAATTCTCCGCAAACTTCGTCAAATTCGGAGATTGATCGATTTCCCTTCTTGCATGGCTCTCACATCTCTCCTTTTCTCAAGACTTAATTATTGTCTTAGTCAATTTTACAACTCACATAAGTCCTCTCCTCCACTAAAACGCATCGTCATCGCAACCGCTCGAATTCTTCTCCGTCTTCGTCTTTTGATCATATACCCCACCATCTTGATTTTCTTTCGATTAGCCTACCATTTAATGTGTTCAAATTCGTCTTCTTTTCATTGTTTTCTGCCTAGTAACTTTTTATTCCCCTTTCTTTCTCAACCTTATTTTTCTCGATAATTATCGTCCGGTTTAATGTTCCTTTCGTGCAGCTCAGCTGACACGCATTTGCCACGTTAAATAAAGTATTATTATATTTAACAGATTAAATGACCTGCTCTGAAATTTATTTTGAAAAATTTGAGACCGGTAAAAAGTCTATAAATTCGCAGAAGTTTCGTGTAGTTTTTCAACGATTTTCGTGTATTTTTTTGGATTCTAAATTGACCATCCAAGTATTACATCATGTTGAAACGTTAATGCCCAGTCCCTGGACCCTGATGATCAACTGAGTACAATCTCGGCGCAGGATTATGTTGGTGTGTAGAAAGTGTTGCAAATGGTTTGTGACGATATTCGTAAGTAATTTGCAGGCACATGTTTAGGATTTAAGAATAGAGGAGTATAACAACCTTACATTTCACATATTAAATCTCCTGCGCCGGAAATTTATTTCGAAAATTTTTTAGATGGTAAAGAGTTTATAAGTTCACAGGAGTTTCGTGCAATTTTTTAGCGACTTGCTGGATTCTAAATAAATCATCCAAGTGTTACAGCATGTTGATCAGTGTCTGCGCCATGATGATCCACTGAGCACTATCGTCGGCGCATGATGTTGGTATATAGAGTGTCGCAACTGGTTCGTTTCGATATTCGTACACAAATTTGCAGACATGTATAGGATTGAAGCATAGAGCAGGATAACATCCTTATAATTATCTTTACAGATAATTATATAATCATACATGTCTAAGCGATTACATTACCTGAAAATGGAACAAACACTTCTCAATTGCTTCCTAACAACCATGATTTCTGTTTGCTAATCAGACGGTAAATCTACATTAAATAAGGAATGAGCTTATAAAAATTATTAAAGAATTTACATTCATTTAACCATTAAAATAATTAGATATTAAAAATAAATTTAAACTTTTAAGAGGAAACTTTTTAAAAATGGATAATAAATTTACTTTGTATTAGAATATGATACTTGAAAATCAAATTTTATCAGAGAAAATACGTCATTAACATGTATTTGGCCGCGCTGCGATGTTGGGTCGAGGAATATTGAGCGAAAATTGATTACATATCAGTTCATCCTGATGACCTCTCATCTTTATACTCATACATCGTATGTTATTTATTAATCAATTCATAAAATTGAAATTTATTTAAAATTGTTATAATAAATTTTTTATTTATAAATTTAAATTGTATAAAATCTTATATAATTGTTATTTATTACTTTTATTGGTCAAACCATTACATCTTGTAATGGTTTATTACAAGATGGTTTATTAAATAATGGTTTATTTTTCTTTTATTAGTCTAACCATTTATACTTGCTACGATTTATATGGGCAATGTTTAGTAATTCCACACAAATTTCAAAACAAAATTACTTAAAAATAAAATACTTAATAATTAAATTTCATCCGAAATACGTCATTACCAAGTATTTGGCCTCGTTGCTTTGTTGGTTGAAAAATATGGGCCGAAACCTGATAACACAGCAATTCTTCCTAATGACCGCTAATCCTTATTCTTATACATAGTAAAGAAATTTTAGTAAAAATGTTCTTGATACCAAACTACTTACATTTGAGATCTAAAATACATACAATATCTAGTTTACTGAGTTTACTGAGATATCTAGTTTACCAACTTCCGCGAACGAGTTACATTGGGACGAGAAGTACGAAACATAAAGTACATAACATACAATCATTGGACATCCACAATGAAGCCGACAATGACGAAAATAACGGTGACAAACAAGCGCAATCGCAGAAAGCAGCGTGTCCCTGACCAAACAGTGCAATTTTCTAAAAAACAGGTGGCTTGCGATCAAAAAGATTGACAATGCTGGAGCATCCTTGTTAACCCTATTGAATATCAGACAGTGAACAGTGGCCATTTCACGTGTGGGCTCTGCGCAACATATCAAACCAATGAACTCCGAGCACAAAGTGATGATTTCAGAAATCATATCACAAAGTTGATCTCATCCTCTTCAAAACCTCACCAATCGAATCACTTGCATTAAATAAATTCTGCCTCTCCTCAGAAGATACTTTATTTACACCTATCAATTAGTCGAAAGATACTAGCAAACGGGCTAGGTCGATTCGCATCTGGACAAGGGCAGTAAGCACTCACGCATGTGCGGTACAGTGACCGAAGAGGTTCACCAGAGCATCTCCATCAATAGCCTAGCATGCCAAAAATTGACCTTCACATGTGTCAAAGAATTCAGTGATGGAATTCGCCATTGCCGCTCTACGATCTCCGTGAAAATCAAAACTCACCCCGATTATTCTCTGGATACTCGTTTAGTCCAAAACGAGAAACTGCGTGATCAATCCGAATCGATGGATGGTTCTACTGCCAGTTTCTCAAATAGCACGCGTTCCATATAACCGGACTCACAATCAACTGTAAAAACATCTGGAAATCAAGTAGTGGCGACGAGTCGTTAGTTGGTTGCACTTGCTGTTGCTGATGGTCGCAAAGTGTCTGGAGATTTGTAGGCAAACAGTTGCAATGATCGGGAAGAGCAAAGTTCATCGCATATTCGTAAACCTCACAATTTTAGTTCATGTCACATTATGACTGGTAAACCAAAAAAGCGAATCAATCGGGTAAAGCGCGTAGCGCCTCGCGAAATCGATGCCTAATCCTTCAAAATGTGCCTGAGGCTCAATCATCATACACCACGCAGAGAATATTGGACGCGAATTTAGACCATGTACATTCCGTATTAACTCAGATATGCGCAGGCGAGAGCCGCGACTTTGTCGGACAAATTAAGGTGATTGGTCTATATCGTTTAAATAAGCGGTTGGATTTCCCGAGGTTGTTAAAAGTGGATTTGAAACTAATGAACATGCTGAATTCGTGATGTCTGTTTCGAACAAATTACGTGGTGATAAAGTTCGCATCCGTCCTGATTATTCGATGGAAGAAAGAAGCATGATGAGGGAAGCTAGGGTTGAGTTGAATCGTCGCATTTTGGAGGGAGAAGATAACCTAGTAATTTAGGATTTTTGAGTTGTCCTAAAAAAGCCGTTTGTGCGTTGGCGTCCACTCGTAACGAGGGCGATCTCATTTGCTTCGATTGTTTGATTCCGAATGCTGATGTGCATTCTCGGGGTTGCACGTCTCAACGTGCTCCTATCATCGGCTACACGAATATTCGTAGTTTAATTTCGAATCTTGATGACGTTAGAGTTTGGACGCATTCTATGCATACAGACGTGTTGGCTATTTCTGAGACGTGTTTACACGATGTCATTCTTGATAACGTAGTATCTATTTCAGGTTATCAATTATTACGTTCAGATAGATGCCCTCCTAAGAGGAGTGGTGGAGTAGCACTTTATGTTCAGGATAGGAACGTTATGA
Source organism: Pomphorhynchus laevis (assembly GCA_012934845.2). Taxonomy (NCBI): domain Eukaryota; kingdom Metazoa; phylum Acanthocephala; class Palaeacanthocephala; order Echinorhynchida; family Pomphorhynchidae; genus Pomphorhynchus; species Pomphorhynchus laevis. The sequence continues at coordinate 28,118 of WNNJ02000360.1, read as the reverse complement.
GCAATATAGTAAGATACTCAAATGGAGAAGGAACTTGTGAGTGCTTAATAGTTGATCTTGTTATATATGGCCTCCACGTTTCATTGGGTGTTCTTTATCAAACACCTAAATCAGCAATTTTAGATGATGAGCTGATGCATATTTTAACTAGAGCTTGTAGTAAGCGCGATCACTCGTTCATCTTAGTTGGTGATTTTAATCTACCAACCCTATTGTTTGATCAAGATGGCAACAGTATTATTGGTAACTGTTTCAGTGAGGATAAGAATCTATGGGAGTTCTTGTTATGTAATCAATTACTCATTCAGCATGCATCTGCTCCTACTAGATTTGGCACTAATAGCGTACGTTCTATACTTGATCTTGTATTTTCTCAAAGAGATGGTCAGATATGTGAACTATCTTATAATCCTCCAATATGAGGAAGTAATCAGTGTGTTTTGGTGTTTAAACTGACTATAGCTTCAGATATTCTTGCAATCGATGCCGAACTTTCCTTGACGAAGAGATCATGGCATCATGTTGATGTTGAGATGTTACAACAATTTGTGTTCTCGTGGAACTTTGAGTGTGGTGATGTTGGAAGCCAAGAACGTTGGTATTTCATTCGAGATTTACTAATTCGTATATCTGATTATTTTGCTTCTCGTAGATTAATACGTAAAACTGCTCATAAGAAGCCTCCGTGGTTTGACAGTGGTCTACGTGAAACTCTCAAAAGACGCAACACTTTGTTCAGAAAATGTAGGCACAAAGGTAATTTGATTGTTCAATTCAAACTTGCTCGCAATGCATACAAACGCCTCAGAATTAAGAAACGTATGGAGTATGAGGACCAAATTGTGCAATCTTTAAATAGCTCGCCCAAACGCTTTTGGTCATATGTTCGTCAAAGTACGCGTACTTATTGTGCAATCACTAGATTATCATCAAACGGTAAGTTGCTTGATTCCTCTTATGACGTTGCTAATGAGTTTGCAAATGCATTTGACCTACATAATCCCAGTTCGACCATAGAAGATAATGTTCAGTCAGTCAGTTTTCTAACATGTATTAGTGCTCAAATTGTATTCAATGTGGATGATCTGGCTTAAGGGTTATCACATTTGTCGTCTTCATCTTCTTCAGGTTCTGATCATATTCATCCGCATCTACTCAAAGTGTTGAGTCAACATTTGGATCCTTCGGTCACTAGCTTGTTTCATGCATCTCTGGATAGCATGAAGGTACCGTCTGAATGGAAGAGTGCGATAGTGGTGCCGGTATTAAAAAAGGGTGACCCGAGGATAGCAGACAACTATCGAGCTATAAGTCTTACAAGTCATTTGGGTAATGTACTGGAAAGGATCATCCACGAACATATATTCAGACACTTAAGCATATCAGGTCAGCATAGCTTTATGCAACATGGCTTCAGAAAAGAAAGTTCATGCCTTACCAACCTTTTGATTGCCCGCAAGGCCTGGATTGAATCCATGTCTTAAGGAAAGGCAGTTGAAGTTATTCTGTTCGACTTTAGTCGTGCGTTTGATCGTGTTCCCACAGTCTCTTCATTCAAACAGTGGCCAGCTATGGCATTAATAGCTCAGTTATAGGATGGATTAGAGATTTTCTATCTAACAGATCTTTCAGAGTACGAGTTGGTAGTACCCTATCCTCACCACATTTGATTACGTCTGAAGTTCCTCAGGGTTCTGTACTAAGACCTTTATTGTTTAACATGTTCATTAACAGTTTACTCACAAAACTTCATTGTCCGTGTTTAGCCTTTGCTGACGACATCAAAATCTGATGTGAGGTAATATCTGCAGATGAACATATCCGCTTACAGCGTGACATTGACAGGGTTTATACATGGAGTGCTAACAATGGGGTATTGTTAAACATTTCTAAGTGCTCACACATTCATCTCGGCAGGTCCAATGTGTCTTCCTTGTATAGTGTCGGGACATATAGTATCATTTCGACCAATCAGGTTCGTGATCTTGGCATACTTATGCAATCGTCACTTAATACTAGTATAGATACTGAAAAACGTTGCTGTTTAGCAAGGAAGATAATTTATCTAATTAAAACTTGTTTCTTGTCAATATCTCCTCAGTGTTTTGCTCGGCTATATAATGCGCTTGTTCATCCCCATATCGAATATGCTATCCAGGCATCATTCCCTTCTACAAGAGGTGAAATGAGGGATTTGGAGAAAATTCTACGTCGTGGCAGCAAGCTCGTTCGAGGATGTAAAATGATGGGTTATAGCGATCGTTTAACTTCGATAGGCATGATATCAGTGCAAGCCAGACTACTCGTTCTGGATCTGTTTGCGATGTGGTCTATAGTAAAGGGGGTAGATGGATACCCAAGGGGATGTGTTAAATTGAATGTCCGACAAAGTCGCAGGGGTCATTTTCTCGCCTTACGCGCAAGACAAATTGAAGGTCGACAATGGTATTTTCGATTGTCACGCAGAGTGAGAAAGTTGTGGAACGCATTGCCTCACGACATCATGAATGCGTCATCATTGAGCCAATTCAAAGCCATGGCCAACACTTGGATAAGACACGCTGATCAAGGCAACATTGGAAGTTCTTATCCTAGGTTTGGTCGAAATTGATATGTTTGTTTAATGTGTTGTTATGTACGATGAGCGGGCAAAACGGCCTTCTCGGTCAAAGCTCTGTATATAATCAAAATTTTTATTATTATAATAAAAAGTTTAAACCTAAAAAAGTTTGACCTAAAAAAATTTTTTGTTTTCTTATAAACATACAAGATGTATATACACATTTGAGATCTAAAGTAAATACAATAAAATAACATACACTGCTAACAAATAACTATTTACAATTGGCAAAGTTCAGCAAATTACACAAAGTAATTGACAATTACAATCTAAAGCAAATACACCGATAATATACACTAACGATTATCCAGGAGTGCGCAGCCTCTACGCATAAAAACTTTGTGAATTCGGATTGACCACAAGTATTCATCCAACATGGTGAGAGGTAAACCCTCTAGTGAGAGTATGTGTTGCCAATGTAATGGCCCCTCTGCTGTCTGTAAGGGATGCCGCTGCGCCAAGGCAAATAAATCGTGCGTAAACTGTCGCGCAGTTGGTTGCAAAAATAAACATACAAGACTTGTCCAAATAAACCACAATCTCAATGCAAACACCATTCCGACAAGAAGCGCATTGTTGACCGATTATCACATCCCTGCCATTCCCATCGCGGACACGTCCGGTAGCAATCACTCATGCAATAAAAATCAATAAATGAACTATATAACATAGTCATTCACTGGAGACCTAACCTGATCATTTTACCTCGATGTTCCGCTAGTAATGAGTTCATCAACATTTTAAGCAATTTTTACGATAGGGCAGCCGACGACGTCAAGCGTACTGAAGTCGAGCTACGAACTGCAACAATTTTTTCTCAGTGTGTACTGCAAAGAATTCCCTCCAGAAAAATCACTCTAATCCGTAAAACATTAGAACGCAGACTAGTATCCTGGAAGGCTAAAGATTTTGATGTAATTTTCGAAGAAGCACAACTTATTCAAGACAACCTAAAGTTGCGACGTCCAACGAAGCGACTAAGCTGGATATCACAATACCAAAATCTCATGACAAAAGGCCGCATTAGAGCAGGAACATCGATTCTGGAAGATAGCCTCGAGTCTGGTGTTCTACTCCCTGACCATATTATAAATGGTGTTTCTGTGCTATCTTTGCTCGAGGACCTGCATCCCGATGCAATTTCAGCTCCTCCTGATGTGCTGTTATCGTCCCCATTTCCGGGTTCCAAAATTCATCACCCCTGCCGCTTCTACGCCTTAGATGATACATCTATTATTAGATCAAGCAGACAAATCAAAGGTGCAGCAGGTCCGTCTGGGCTTGATGCGGCGTCTTGGTCACAAATGCTTGCAGATTTCGGCGCTGCCTCAAGCTCACTAGCCAAGGCCATAGCCAGGTTTGCTATTTTCGTTGCCACTGTGGAAATCCCACCTGGCGCTCTCGATCCTTTTACTGCATGTCGTCTAGTCGCACTCGAAAAAAAGTCCTAAAAAATTTTTGACCTAAAAAAAATTTTGGTTTCTTATAAACATACAATCTAAAGTAAATACAATCTACTTTCCAGCAGTCATCCCGAGATACAAGGGCTCTGACTAGTGTGCATATTGAGTTTAAACTATCTTGATACCCATTAACTACTTACAATCAAATTACACAAATTACAATTGAAATTCTTAGCTGCTAACTAACAAATACTTACATTACTTACACTGAGGGAGTGGCAATGCCTCGTGGCAAACCGTCTACAAGTAGACCATGCTGCTCTTGTAACACTGATGCAGCAAGATGCAAAGGTTGCCGGTGCGCAAAAGCAGGCTCAAACTGCATAAACTGCAGAGCTCCGAACTGTACTAGAAAGACGAAAACTGTATACAATGACCATGTTCATCAACCTAGAGCAAATACTACCGATAAAGTGCTAGAAATGCATAATGCAACAAACGTCGATTCTATCGCCGAAGTCTCGAGCGTGTGTGCCTTGTCACCAATCAATTATGCTACCAATCAGAATCTATTTTGGAGCACTGGTTTTACGGAGGTAATAAAATGGATCCCAAATCATTTTGCGCTTCCCAAATGTGGCGCCAGTCAGAAATTTATTGATCTTTTGAGTGAATGTTTCGAATATTTCAATCAGTCAAATGTATGCGCATACGATCCTCTAGTTCGATCTACTATGCTATGTCAACTGCTATTGCAGAGGCCGCCAACGCGGAAGGTTAACTTACTACGAAAAACCCTAGAAAGAAGATTAACATTACTCAAAGATTTGAAACTTGACGAACTTATGTCCGAAGCATCCTACCTACAGAAAATGAGAAAGGATAACATTGAAAATAAAAAGCTACCAGAATCTTTCGTGATCGAGAAAATAGTTAAATTGATTAAATCTGGAAAATACGGAAAGGCATCAAGGTTGCTAGACAAAGGACAACACTCAGGAGTTTTGGCTGCTGAAACAATAATTCAAGGCAAAACGGTACTCGAAAAATTAGAAGAACTCCACCCAAGAGCCTCTACGGTGAACGAAGAATACCTTCTGAAAGAAAATATGGCTGGTTGTGTGGATCATCACGACACAAGGTTTTTCGATATCACACCTGATGATATAATTAAAGCGTCCAAAAGTACCAAGGGATCTGCCGGGCCTTCGGGAGTATGTGCAGATGAGTGGCGTAAATTTCTAACAATACATGGATTAGCCTCAAAACGTCTTGCCGCAGCGATATGCGGATTTGTAATAAAGATTTCAAGCGAAAAGTTAAATCCAGTAGCGTTACAAGCGTTCACAGTCAGTCGCCTCATACCGCTGGAAAAGCATAATGTGATTAGACCCATTGGAGTAGGAGAAGTATTGAGACGGATTGCGGGACGTACTGTGTTGTCATTTATTGGAAAAGATGTTAGGAGTGTATGTGGTTTTACGCAACTTTGTGCAGGCCAAAGATGTGGAACAGAGATTGCTCAATCCGCGATCGTAGCGGGCGGAACTGACAGGAATAATCTGGAACTGACAGGAATAATCTGGAACTGACAGGAATAATCTGGAACTGACAGGAATAATCTGGAACTGACAGGAATAATCTGGAACTGACAGGAATAATCTGGAACTGACAGAAATAATCTGGAACTGACAGGAATAATTGTAAGAACTTTAATAATCAATACTTTTTTCATGTTATGCAATATGCTGATGACATTCTCATCTATGCTCACGCACCTGCTTATCGTATTTATGATCTTAGTGTTTCTGTTTCCAGCTGTCTTCTCTCAATTTCCAATCATCTTTCTTCCCTTCGCCTTTCTCTGAATCCTGATAAATCTAAAATTATGTGGATCCTACCTCGAAGCTTCGGCATAGAACCTCCTTCCGTATCACTAAATTGTACAATTCTTCGTATCGTTGATAATTTCGTTTTCCTAGGCTTTCATTTCGACAACCGACTTTCACTTAAACCTTTCGTTAGTGATAAAGTACGCTCATCTACCTTGATACTCCGCAATCTCCGTCAAGTTCGTAGATTGATCGATTTCCCTTCTTGTATGACTCTAATATCTTCTCTTCTTTTCTCAAGACTTGATTACTCTCTTAGTCTATTTTCCAACTCACCTAAATCCACTCTTCTTCCTTTACAACGCATCATCATCGTTGCCGTCCAAGTTCTCCTCCGTCTTCGTCGTTTTGATCATACATCCCACTATCTTGTTTCTCTTGATTGGCCTACCATTTATTGTCGTGTTCAAATTCGTCTTCTTATCATTGCTTTTCGTCTTATAACTTCTCATACCCCTTCATTTCTCAACCTTCCTTTTCTCGACAATTCTCGTACTGTGTATTGTGCTCTGCGTTCCCGTAATTCCCTTCTTTTACATGTCCCAATCTACTCTACCTCTTTTGGCTTCCGCTCGTTCGTTTGGCTGCTCCTCTCTTGTGGAATCAACTGTCTATTCATATCCGCCAATCAACATCTATGCCGTGCTTCAAACGCCAAATCCAATTCCATTTCAACAATTAACTAATTATCTGTGACTTTTGATGTTCTTTTTTTGTTTGTTAGTGGTCATGTAAGCGTGCATTTTGCACGCATTTGCCACGTTAAATAAATTATTGTATTATTATAATAATACATTATTTTTATTTATTTGGTTCCCTCAAACGGGCCTCTATACATTGTCTGTATATACATCGTCTGTTATTTATTATTCAATTCATAACAATTGACTTTTATTTTTATTTTAATTTTAATTTGATATACGTTATATAAAATATTCAACTAAAAATTATTTATTATTTATAATTATTTAATTATTTAATTATTTTATTTTTATTTATCACTATTTTAAATTTGTAATTTATTATTATTGTTTATTACAAGACTTTGACACATAAAAGAGTCATTATGTCTGATCACGATATTAAGAAAAGAAAAAAAGAAAGAAAAAAGGTAGTTTTAATATACTTAGTTACCCGATCTGATATATCTAATAAATACCACTTACGAATAAATATCATACATGAATGCTAGGCGAGAATGCATAGTAGTAAGAATAATATAATGTGATATTGCACTGGAATTGAAGTGATCAATGAATTATCAAAACGTAGACCTTAAGTTAAGAAAATAGTTCAACTTATATATCTTAGTGAAGAGGTGCATACTAGTTATAACAATACGCTGATTTGATGACTACGACAGAAGATTTCTTGTTACAATATGTGACGTAATCTGTTTTCAAAGGTCGTATGTGCACGACATAGAAGAGTACAGCGGTGAAATCAGTAAATTTTTACGCAATGAATGAACTTAACTAATAACAAAAATGCAAATTTGATTTTTCAATTTGATAAATTTAACTAAAAATAATCAAAATTTTATAGCTGATCTGATTTATTACAATATTTATTCACAATTTCGTGATAATACAACATGAATAATAGAACAATAATTCAAATTTTACATATTGTAAAATTATAAAATTTAGCAATCTTTATATATAAATAAATTATTATTTATTAAAATCAACAAATGAAACAGATTTTGTATTTTTAAAATTTTAATGGTTATTGAAAGTTCATTTAAATTTAATGATTATCAATTTTATAAAAATTGCAATTTTCAAATGTAAGACAAAAGTCTCATTAAATCTAAACGCTAATAAAAGCAGACAAGTAGAGTGATCGTCAGCCAACATTAAAAAGGACAGAAACGTGTAACGTAGGTATTTGATCAGTAGCTGATGAGGTTCACCAATACTAAAATGTAGCGTACTGTTGTCAGCGTATATACAGGATTAATGTAGCGTGCAGAATAAATAAATAGTCATCAAAATTTCAATAAAAATAAACATAAATAAGTGTATAAGATTTAATCCAATTTATTTTTATATCAAGTTAAAATTTAAAATTGAAATTGAAAATAGAAGTGTGGTATCCTATTGATCGCTATCTTGTTTATTTACGGCTTTATCTAGTACCTACTACTATTTGTAGATTCGTAAATAAAAGCCATTTTATTCTATTTGGTTATCACAATTTTATTCATGAATTATCTGTAATTGTGATTGATGGAATCTCTGTTCAAGCCGTTTACACTTAAACTGGCCACAGACTGTCCTGAGTCAGAACGCGAATGGCGCCACTGGCGATATCGCTTTGAAACTTTCATTAAACGTCTCAAAATCGATTCTGCAGATGATAAGCTTGATATTATGAAAATATCAATTTTATTATTATTCCTATATCACCCACACGTAGCCTACGCTGGCATGGTTCACTCGATCCAGTCGAAATGGATTCACATAATGCGCACATGCCGCTCAGTCGACAAAGTGTGGTCCGACCTCGAAGAATTTATCAAATCGCAATTGCTGCCTGTTCTGGCAACTTTCAAGCCGAACAAGGAGATGACGGATATTTTGTGCTCACCTCTTAAATTTGGAGGTATCGGGATAAACTCGCAGCTTTCGTTGCCACATTTAAACAAGCATCAGCGACAATGTTGGTTTCCTCATATGTCGATGAGGTGACTGGCGACAACCTTCGAGAAAAACAAAATGCAATCCTCCGCGAAATCACTCAATTCCGGTTCAATTCACACCAAGAACGCGCCTCAAAGATTATTAGCAAACTAGCCCCAGTCACCCAGAATTCCATTAAACATGCAGCACACCACGTGCGTCTTCTTGGCTAAGCGCCTTACTACTGCGACAAGAACAATTCTATTTGCCAGCAAACGAATTTCACGACGCACTTAATGCACGGTATGGCAGTATCGAGCCTGAGATTGAAACGTGTAATTGTTACTGTGGCTCGAAGATCAATCTTCCCCATGCACTATCATGCAAACATGGTGGTCTTCCGATTATTCGCCATGACGCGGTCCGGGACACTATAGCATCAGCGCTAAGCCAAGTTGCTAACAACGTTGGGATTGAACCGGAGTTATCGAACGTTCCCGAGAGCACCCGTTTTGAAAATCCAGCGACTACTACCAAACAATGTGCCCGTCTGGATATTGTCTGCTCCGGTTTACACGGATCTCGATTCGAGCGGACGTTCTTCGACGTCAATGTCTTTTCTTCTCATGCTCAATCGAACACAATACGCAGTCCTGACAACGCTTTCGATTATAACGAAAAAAGAAAAAATCCAAGTACCTCGAAAGAATCCGAAGGATAGAAAACAGCTCCTTTATCCCGCTCGTCTTTTCAACATCAGGGGGTTTCGGCAAAGAAGCTAGTATGCTAGTAAAGACTATTGCGACCGCTTTAGCTCAACAAGGACACATACGCTACAGTGATATAGCTATTAGACTAAAAAGAAAAATAAGTTTCGAAATTGCTCGGTCAATATCGGCCTGTCTCCGGAGTCCACGGTCAACACGAGGTACTCCCATGCGTAGTACATTCAAACACCCAGCCGACTCGTCTTCGTAGCTGTATCCAGGATCCAATTCAGCAGTTTATTGCTCGACATTTTTGGACCCATTTGCGGGTAACCTTGATTGTATGCTTTACTAAAACAAATTTTTCCGTTTAAAAAAATTATTCCTATATCATAACCTAAATATGTTGAAAGAGTAAACTAAATATGAACTAAATATGTTGAAAGAGTAGTAAAGATCGAGTGCTCTGCGTTTCACCCTCTCACGTTTTCGGCGCTAGGAAGCATAGGGCTTAGTGCAGACAGAGTACTACGACAGATCGCAAGACAACAAGCGGTTAAACACAATACACCCTATCACAAATGCATCACTAAACTTCGGAGCGACATATCATTCATCCTTGCAAAGTGTTTGTCCTTGGTGATTCGACGAGCATCAATAGAAAACTCAATAGTCAAGCGAATATATTCAATGATTCGCCAAACTAACATTAATGAAAATGTATAATAATAACAATTTTAATAAGGGCCCATTTGCGGGTAACCAAAATTGTATGTTATGTTGAAATGTTAAAATAATAAATAATAAATTTAAAAAAAATATTATAAAAAAATATCATAACCTAAAAAAAGTTTGGTTTCTAATAAACATACATTCTTACAAAACAGCCAACTGACGACATAACTATCGACGACAACCATCGACGACAACCATCAGTTGAAAAATTGATTGGTTGAAAAATTTGAGGTTGAAAAATGACAAAGGGAAAGCCTGATGTGGTTGTAAAATGCTGTACATGTAACGGTCCTGCAGCGCGTTGCAAAGGTTGTCGCTGTGCAAAGAGTAATAAACGATGTTTTAACTGCGCTGCCCCAAATTGTTGCAATAAAAATACATTGGTTGTTCAGAGTAATAGCGTGAGTTCCGAAGTTTTATACAATATAAATGGCACAGCGCCCAGTAGGGGAGGGCATGCTAACGAATTTGTGTTATGATCAGTTTATGAAGAAATTTCAAAATGGAAACCGAATCAATTTAATTTGCCGATGTGCAATGAAAGTAGGTTATTCATCAATGTCTTGACGCAGTTGATTAAGGAAGCCTGTTTGGATACGGATGATGGTAGTGCACTGCAAAAAGTCACAATAGTGAGTCAATGCATTCTTCAAAGATTAAAGTCCAGGAAGGTTAGTTTGATAAGACAGGCTATGAAAAGGCGTATCGAGAGGTGGAATTCCGATAATTGGAGTGAGCTTATAGCTGAAGCTCGTTATCTACAATCGACTAGAAAAAGCAGAGAGTGTATACAAGCTCAGATTGATTGGAAAGTAGCGTTTAGACGCTCTATGCAAAAGGGTGATACCAAAGCAGCAATAAAATCTTTGGAAGACGCTTCAGGTGGATCATATCTGAATCCTGATGATTTCATAGGATCTTCAACCGTACGACAGTTGCTGGAAAGCAAACATCCAGAAGGAGATCGCGTATATGTAGAAGGTGTGATGACTTGTCCGCATCCTAACTTACTGCCATTTCATCCAGTGATGTTTGACAAGATTGATGCTGAGAGTATTATTACAGAGGTCCGACGCACTTGCGGTTCCGCAGGGCGCTCTGGGGTAGATGCCTCTACATGGAAACAAATGCTAACTTCTTTTGATAGAGATTTAATGGCGTTGGCTGATGCATTGGCCGGTTTAACAAGAAGACTTGTATCGGGTATTGTACCAAAAGGTTCAACTTCAGCACTTGTAGCCTCCAGGTTAATCGCAGTTGCAAAGAATAACGGAATCCGACCAATAGGGGTGGGCGAGGTGGATCGTCGGATTATTTCAAAGGTAATTCTCAAAACAATTTCTATGCATATTCAGAGCGTCGCTGGTACTATGCAATTGTGCGCAGGACAAAGATGTGGAGCGGAATACATAGTACGTAGTTTACGATCATCTCTAATGGAAAAACGTGATTCTTGTATGCTTCTAATTGACGCAAAGAATGCATTCAACTGTGTAAATCGTAAGATGGCACTAGCAAACATGAAAAATGTATGTCCGCCTTTGCTTAATGTGTTAACGAACATGTATTCGGAGGATCCTATGATGATGATAGGAGACGATATAATATTGTCTCGCGAAGGGTTCACATAGGGTGATCCTCTGTCTATGGTTGCATTCGCGGCTTCTACAATTCCTTTAATATTGCGTTTGAAGGAGGCATTTCCGTCTGTCCAACAGATGTGGTATGCATATGATGTATCTTGCATTGGGGAGGCGGGTGTGCTTTATCAATATCTTGAAATGATGAAGGACATTGGTCCGTATTATGGTTTTTACATCAATACTCAGAAATGCCAGTTAATCTCTAGATCTAATAATGATATAGCAAGGTCAATATTTGCGGGTAGTGAAATTCTAGTTTCACACCTAGGCGCTGAAGTTCTTGGGTGTCCAATCGGATATGGCGACTATGAGCGGAAATGGGTGGAACATAAGGTTGATAAATGGAGTAAGATGGTTAGACGCTTATCGGAAATATCCGAAACATGTGCTCAACAGACTTATCTAGCTTTCATTTTTGCGTTACAACATAAATAGACATATGTTTTTCGTGCGTGCAAATGTGAAAAATCATGGTATCAAGTACTAGAATTGGAAATAAGGAAAAGCTTATTGCCGGGGTGTCGTGAATTAACTAACTTGTGTTTTAATGTTATTTGTTTTGTAGATGTTTTCAATAAAGCTACTTTAGCCTCACTTTGGATCTTAACAATTTATTGAAAACATTGTAATTTGCTAGAACAGTTATAAATTTTCTTTGAGGAAATACCCGCTATGAACGCATTTAGAATTGCCTGATCTCGGTGATCTTGTGCCGATACTTCTTCGAACTTACATTCTGAGGCTAGTTGCTTTAAACTATTAGTGTAATGTTGAATATCTTCTGCATCTTCTTGTTTACTCGCGAATAGTATATATCGAGCGTAAATGACATTGGTCGGTCGCTCAAACATCGATCGAAGCGTCTTGATAGCTTCTGCATAATCAGACAGTTGTTGAATTGACTTGAAAATTTGAGGAGAAACGTAATTACGCAGTAACGTTAATCGAATCTCACACGGAGCTCCGATGTGTTCGATAAACGCTTCGAATGTTGATAGCCAATGTTTCCAAATATCCGCTCCGTTTGCGTCTTCTGTGTCTATTGTAAGTTTACTTGGCTGCAGATATCGTGCATAATCAACGTTCGCCAATCCGTTTCCGACTGGGTCCATCTTGACAACAAATGCTCACACAAATGTTTTCAATAAATTGTTAAGAAAACAATTACTACAACTACCACTAAAGATGATATTGAAAGCAGCTATAACCCTGATACCAGCTACAGCGACGATAAAACTGTGAGTACGGACAACGATACTCAAAGAAAATTAGAGAACGTTTACTTGAAAACTGTACCTTAACACTAACAGACGCTTTTGAAATTGCAAAAGCTATGGAAAGTGCGGAAAAACGTTCAACGGTAATCGAAGGACCTTATTATCGACTAGCTCATGTTTCCGACAGCAGAAAGGAAGAGGCGGCAGATCAACTGGCACAAATGAATGATAGAGTAGTTGCAACAATCAAAAGTAATTGGAAGTGCTTTTTTTGTGGAAGTCAATCAAAGCATAGTCGAGAATCTTGTCCGGCAAAAAATTCAATTTGCCATAAATGTCAGAAGAAAAGACATTTTGCAAGAGCGTGTCGATCTTCACAATTCGGTCGTAATAAATACTCTGCGTGCATTTCTTCAATACTGTCTGACCGAAAAGCTGTAGACCAAATATCCATTTGCAACAAAAGAGTTGAGTGTTTGTTTGACACAGGGAGTTGTTATAGTTTTATTCGAACTGATATTGTGAGTAAGATGAAATTGCCTATCGTCAGAGATATACGCCCTATTACAATGGCCACTAATCGCTTCAAGACTTTAACTAAAGGCCATGTCACTACGTCCATCATCTACAAGTCCCAAATTTATAAAAACATTATATTTCATGTTCTGGACGACTTATGTACCGAAGCAATATTGGGGATGGATTTTATGAATTAGCATAAGAGTTTCAAACTAAAATTGAATGGTCCTAGAAACGAATTGGTAATTGCTGCTTTGCGACCTATAGATTTCAAGCCAGTTCGACCATTTTCACATCTAAATGAACATTGCATTCCTATTGCAACGAGGTCTCGCCGGTATAATCCAGCCGATCGTGATTTTATTCGATCGGAGGTTCAGAAGTTATTGAAAGATGAGATTATCGAACCTTGTATTTCACCATGGCGAGCTCAAGTGGTAGTTACGCGCTCGGAGAGACATAAACGCAGGCTTGTTATTGATTACTCACAAACGATAAATAAATATACATTGCTGGATGCCTATCCTCTGCCAAACTTACAAGATCTTGTGTATGAAATTAATAATTATACAAATGGTTTTCTACAATTGACTTACAGTCTGCTTATCATCAAGTTCCTCTACATCCAGACGATGGACTATATACTGCCTTTGAAGCAGACGGAAGATTATATTGCTTTGCGAGGTTGCCCTTTGGTTTGAAGAATGCAGTGTCATGCTTTCAGCGATGTATCGATCACATGATTGAAACAAATGAATTAAAAAGTACATTTGCCTATCTAGATAACATTACAATTTGCGGAATGACCAAACAAGAACACGACGAAAATCTGGGCAAATTCAACAGTGTCGCTACCAAGTGCGGGCTCACAATGAATACAACTAAATGTGAATTTAACAAGAAAGAAATAAAGCTTCTCGGCTACTTAATTTGTCAAGGAGTACTGAAACCAGATCCGGACAGATTGCAGGCTTTACATGAACTTCCCTCCCTACGATGTCAGATCCTTACAACGAAGTATTGGACTCTTTGCTTACTACTCGTCTTGGATACCAGAATTTTCACAACAGATTGAATTCTTGAGAAACGCTTCATTCCCTATGAACGCTGAATCAAAACTGTCATTTGAAAATCTTAAAGCAGATATTGCGAGTGCTTCTTTATACCACATCGATAACGCTCAAGCGCTAACAGTCGAGACAGACGCTTCTGAAACGTGCATTGCGGCTACACTGAACGGAGACGGTCGTCCGATTGCGTTTTTTTCAAGAAAACTTTCTGTAAGCGAGCAGAGATGGGCAGCAATCGAGAAAGAGGCTTTAGCCATAGTGGAATCCCTTATTAAGTGGCGACATTTTCTTATCGGAAGGCATTTTAAAATCATCACAGACCAAAGATCAGTTAGTTTTATATTCAATCAACTAAACGGAAGCAAGATAAAAAACGACAAAATACAACGTTGGAAAGCATAATTGGCCAATTACGATTTTGAAATATTCTACCGCCCGGGATCTTTGAATGGACCAGCAGATACCTTATCTAGAATATGTGCTACTTCCAATTTCGATAGAGGATTACGAGAACTTCACGAATCATTATGTCACCCCGGTGTACGACGGTTAACTCATTATGTCAGATCACGGAATCTTCCATTCTCAGTAAATGATGTGAAAAATATTTGTGAACGTTGTGAAGCTTGTAAATTTTCTAAGCCCTCGATTTTCAAATACCTGTACGGCTCATGTAATTAAAGCTACCCGCCCTTTTGAGCGATTATGCTTAGATTTCAAAGGACCATTACCGAGTAATTCAAGATCCCGTTTCCTCCTTGTTGTGATTGATGAGTATAGTCGGTTTCCTTTTGCCTACGCGTGCCCCGATATGTCTGCTAAAACTGTGTGTCATTGTTTGGACGAAATATTTGCTATTTTTGATATCCGACGAGAAAGGAAATGAAATTCTGCAGAGCAACGAAAGACCCGTGCGAAATAAAGCTACTCCCGCGTATCTACGAGATTATGTTTGGCGGAGGAGAATGTCGTGAATTAACTAACTTGTGTTTTAATGTTATTTGTTTTGTAGATGTTTTCAATAAAGCTACTTTAGCCTCACTTTGGATCTTAACACGGGGATACTGGGATGAGTGAAATTACGGAGGACATAAGGCAATTAGTTGAACTTCCTACATCTAGCGGAGGCATGGGGATTTAAAATCCTTGCGAGCTGGTAATCCAGGAATGGAATTGGTCTAAAAAAATGTGTTTACCTTTATTAAATGGATACGTAGGACAAGAATTACTTGAGAAACAAATACTGGTAAATATCGGAATTCGGGGTGAAAAGAAGATTTTTAACGATTTAAAACACAGTAAGATTATTGCAGAACTAGATAATTACACAAAAAATGCCTTAATTCATGCATCAGAAAAAGGCGCATCAACCTGGCTATCTTCAAGGATTAGCGAAGATAGGCAGTATTGTCTAAATTATCATCAGTTTTATGATGGGCTTGCCGCTGGATATGGATGGCAATTAAAAGACGCTCCGGCAAAATGTGTTTGTGGAGAACTTAACAACGTATCACACACACTATCTTGCAAAACAGGGGGATTTACAGTTGTTCGACATAATGTGATGCGCGACATTATAGCAGGTATGTTATCTGCAACATGTAAGGCTATTGAAATTGAGCCGGTCCTACTTCCTGTTGAGTCTTCTTACAAATTTGATAGAATAACAACGTGTAAGGATATGAATGCACGCCTTGATGTTGCATGCAGTGGTTTATACGGGGATTCGACAGAGCGGTCTTTTCTAGACATTTGCGTTTATAACGTTCATGCTCCATCGTATGCCAATCGAAGCCCTCATAGTTTGTTTGAGTATCATCACAACAGAAAGCAGGCCAAATATTTAGAGCGAGTATCTAGAGTCGATCGTGCTTCATTTATTCCGGTTATTTTTTCATCGTCTGGCGGAATCAGTAGAGAGTCACATGCATTGCTTAAGAGAATAGCGTCAATACAGGCCTTAAGAGGGGACAATAACTACAGTGATTGTATCGCTACGTTACGTCGAAAGATCGGGTTTGGTCTAATAAAATCAAATTCTTGGTGTTTTCGATGCCGTCGTCAGAGGTCTGAAGAGATATAGTTAGAATTTATTTATAATGAGGTCAAACTTTTTGTCTAATATTATTAGTATTAGTATTAGTATTATTAATCCAGGTCATAGCCATAAGGCTGTTTTGACCGCTCACATAAAAAACAAATAAATACAAGAAAAAAATCAAAAAAATCGTTCAGTATATATATCAGAACCATGGGTACTGCAGCAACCACCATTCGTTCTCATTTCGAATCCAGTTCTTTATATTGGATTTAAATTCATTGATTGTATGCACCGCAACGACATCAACTGGAAGATGATTCCAAATATTCACCGCTCGATGAGACAGTCGGAAATGACGAGGGTATTTTCCGTGCTCATGTACTACTAGTACTTTCGAGTGCCCTCTACGTCCATCCCGTTCATTGAGTTCAACTCTATTTGCTGGAAAATTTTCATCTTTATTAACTAGTCGATACATAGCTAGAAGGTCGAAAAGAAGGAACCTTTCACGCACTGTCGGCATATTCAAACTTTTTATTCGTGCTTCATAGGGAAGATATCGTACCTGAGGACATAATTTCGTAAACCGACGAAGTATGCGCTCTAATTGATCAAGTTCTGTACGCGTACACGGAAAGACTACTGGCGACACATATTCTAATATCGGTCTTATAAGAGCATTATATAAACGCACAACACAAACGGGAGATAAATCTTTAAAGCAATTTTTGACAATATAGGTCATTCTTCTTGCTGCGTTACAAATCCTATCAGTGTTAGTACGTGTTTTCAGATTGTTTTGAACAATTATACCAAGATCCAGAATGGACTGCGTGGAAACAACAAACTCATCGCCAATAAAATATTCTTGACTCACATTGCTATGACCTAATCTCATATGTGCACACTTTTTAATATTCAATGTAATTCCAGTGTTTAAAGACCATCGATAAACAATGTTTAGGATATTTTGAAAGTCATTTCGATCCTTGTTGGTTTTAATCAATTTCCATACCTTTACATCGTCGGCAAAAGCTAAAACACTACAATCCTCAATTAAATCTAGTAGCTGATTTATAAATATGTTAAACAACAAGGGTCCTAAGACTGATCCCTGTGGTACTCCTGAGGTTATAGGACGATAAGACGATAGGGATTGACCTACACGAACAGCAAAGGATCTATCTTTAAGAAAATCTTGAATCCAGCTTATAATGGAGCGATTGACTTTATAAGACTCAAGGGTGGAAATTAGCATTTTGTGGGGCACCCTATCAAAAGCCCGACTAAAGTCAAGAAATATTACGTCGATACAGTACCCGTTAGCAACATGTCCAACCCAATCTTCACGAGCATGTAATAAGTTTGTAAGACATGAACGCCGAGGGCGAAATCCATGCTGTGCATTATTGAGAATTCTTAGCGAACTCAAATGATCATATATGCGTCTGTTTAGTATGCGCTCAATCACTTTGCATACAACACTAGTTAGACTTATTGCCCTATAGTTATTCGGATCATCTTTTTCACCATTTTTATAAATTGGTACTACAATCGCTTTTTTCCAGGCAGCAGGTAACTTCGAAATGCGCAAGCTCAGCTCAAATATGGAGGCTAATGGCTCAGCCAGAACAGGAGCAAGTAACTTAAGAAGTTGGGGGTGAATATCATCGGGGCCTGCCGCTGATGATCTAGATAACCTAGCCAATTCAACAAAAACCTCATGTGCTGTTATCGTTAAAACTGGAGAACCAATTTCTACCTGTTGTGATGCTGCATCTCCACATATGCTAGAGAAAGCATCTGGTGTCAGCTCAAAAGCGGATGCAAACAATTCTGCCATGCTGTCTGGCGATGTCACTCGAGTGTTACCGTCTCTTAAAGATGAAATTGCTGGTAGCAGAGCTCTGGATCCTTTCACATAAGCCCAAAATTTTTTTGGTTCTGTATCAATTTGTAAAGCTAATTGATCTTCAAAACTTTGCCTTTTTGTAATCTTAAGGCGATTGACGAAATTTCGGAACATTGTATACCGCTTTTTAAAATTATTCTGATGACGGCTTAGTTCAAATAGACGATTCCCATGTTTGAGAGCATATCGCAATTCAGTGTCAAACCAAGGAGGGTATTTAGCTTTACTTTTTGGTAATCTACGGAGTGGTGCAAACTTATCTGCAAGAGCTACTAAACCTGATTCAATAACATGCCACCTTACCTCAATGTCTTCACTAGCACAGTTGAATGATGTTCTTAGTGCCGCCTCTCGTAATGAGTCTTCATCAATTTGTTGCCAAGATCTTTTCGACACTATCAAATTTTCCAGTTTTGGGATCATACACCTAGAAAAATAATTGAATAAGATCATGCAATGATCGCTCAATCCAATAGGACTCTGATAGCTCATATTACCCACACTTGTAATTAATTTGGAAAATACCAAATCTAGACAAGATTCCTGGTTTTGCGCGAATCTGGTGGGCGACTGCACATGTTGCTCTAACATGAGATCATTTGTAAGAAAATTCCACAAATCCGCATCTGACTTGGAAGAACTACTATCCAAAACATAATTCCCGATGTGACCAGCTGAGGGTATATTAAAATCGCCAACTAGTAGATATTCTTCAAGCTCAGAACATTGACTAATTAGTGTAGAGAATTCATGACTCAATACGGATGATTGCGGCGACCTGTAGCACACGGCAATACCTAAGGGACCTCCGAAGTGTGAAACAATGACTGAGAGAAACTCACACGTGCCCAGTTCATTTTTAAAATTACGAGTGGAAGTAATGTTTAAGGGTGTCGATATATATAGCGCAACACCTCCACCCTTCCGAGACTCTTTATCAGCTCTCACAAATCAAATAGTCAAATCAAATATTTGACTATTTGATTTGTCTTGTGTTCAATGTAATTTTGTGTAATAAAAAAAATTATAGAAAATTTATATTTATATTATTAAGAAAATTTATAACTGTTCTAGCAAATTACACAAATTACATTCTATACATCTATACATTCAATACATTCTATACAATAACATACAATTAATATACACAACAACTACTTACAACTACTTACAATCACACACAAACTATCTAACAATTATTATGCCAAAAGGAAAACCTGCTTCCTTTGCAAAATGTTGTTCATGTAATGGACCTAATGCCAGATGTAAAGGCTGTAAATGTGCAAGATCAAATGAGAGTTGTATTAATTGTCAATCACCTCTGTGTTCGGATAAAGTACAATCCAGTATATTTCAAAAAATACGACAACCTCTGACTCGTACAGCTTGCATAGAACAATATACTTCAAGTGAATCACAAGATCTTGCCTTGATTTCAAGTCCATCAAATTCCGATAGACAAACAACATTTCAAAAATGATCGACGACACATTCTACCAAGTGATTCATTGGATTCCGAATCTGTACTCATTATTAAAGTGCAACGTTAGTAATAATTTTGTTGACAAGTTAGCTGAATTATTCTCCTTAGCTGTATGTGATATATCTAACATGGCCTTACACCTCAAGACAGTAACTGTATTCTGTCAATTGATTTTACAAGCGACGCCAAAATCAAAAGCCAAAGTTATTCGATGTAATGTAGCCCGTAGGTTGATTCTTTGGCAAGAAAATAAGAATGATGACTTACTTCACGAGTCGTCCATTCTGCAGGAGGAAAAAAGATTTAAGCATGCAAAACCAAGAAATGAATTAAAATGGATAAGTCGTTTCCAAAATCTACTAAGTAACGGAAAAACTAACACTGCCATGAAATTACTGGAAGATCTACAAGAATATGGAAAAATTTTACATGTACATGACGAGATTGGTGGGACTAATGTCATGAAAAAACTTGTTGAATTACATCCTGTGAGTAAGGCCGCCGACGAATCGGTTCTTCTCTCAACACCTCTGACCGGAATCGGTTTGGTACCTACATTGCGATTTCTAGATATATCTGAAACTGACATCAAAACAGCAAGTAGAAAAACTCAGGGATCAGCGGGACCATCAGGTGTTGATGCTTTGCAATGGCGCTCGATGTTAAATTCATTTGGAAAAAGTTCAAGTAAACTTGCTTCCTCCATTGCCCAATTTACAATTATCATCGCAACTCAGCCACTAGATAAAAATGCCCTTAAGGCACTTAAGGTAAGCCGCTTGATAACACTGGATAAAAATCCGGGTATTAGACCGATAGGCATCGGAGAAACATTACGTCGTATAATCGGCAAGACAATTGCAGAAAGAATAAAGGGTGATTCACAATCTGTTGTGGGTA
Organism: Pomphorhynchus laevis; assembly: GCA_012934845.2. Taxonomy (NCBI): domain Eukaryota; kingdom Metazoa; phylum Acanthocephala; class Palaeacanthocephala; order Echinorhynchida; family Pomphorhynchidae; genus Pomphorhynchus; species Pomphorhynchus laevis. The sequence goes on along the minus strand of WNNJ02000360.1, from coordinate 7,352 downwards.
ATGAACAGTTATGTTCAGGACAAAGGTGCTGGATTGAATTTGCAATTCATTCCATCAGAAAGATGTACAACGAACATCTTTCTGATGTTGCAAATAACATCAGAAAAAACAGAAGTTGCAAATAACTTCTGATGGATTGAAGATTTTGGGAGCCGCAATTGGTACGGAATCATTTATGACTCAGTTTATGACACGAAAGATAGATACGTGGACCAAAAGCCTTCGAAATTTGATCTTAGTAGCAAATGAAAATCCTTATCTGGCATACATAGTTTTTACACAATCCTTTCAATTTAAATGGCGATTTATTCAACGAACATGCCCAGTAGAAAAACAAACGTATATACCAAAATTATATATTTTTTATAAATATATAAAAATTTTATATATTTTTTTATATAAAAAAATATATATTAATTAATATTATATTATTACATTATATTAATATTATATTATTATAATATTACATTATTAATATTAATAATATTAATTAATATATATTAATTGTGATGTATCCTTGTTTTCCAAGGAGGGTTCACGCAAGGTGAACCCTCCTTGGAAAACATTAAATCCTTGTCGACTGAAAGAGTTGCTGGATTACCATACACATTACGCAGCACTGTTGCTAGTGAAGGACAAACATACTCTATATTTGCTAGAGCCAATTTACGGTTCACACAGTTAAAGGCATTTCGAGCATCTAGCTGCAACAAACACATGTCACTGTTTTCCATGTAAACCTGTCGAATGGAATGTATCACAGCCTCGACCCCGCATCTTTGTCCAGCGCACAATTGTTCGCATTTCGACACGATCTGTAAGTCTTTACTTATCAACTTTGCCAGAACTTTTCCAACTATTCTGCGTGATACCTCACCAATCCCTATCGGCCTGATGCCGGGGTCCTTGTTCAATGGAATCAAACGGCTTGCTGTAAATGCTGTAAGAGAGTCTGGGTTGATATTAACGGTTGCCACTAGATACGAAAAATCAGCAAGACTGGAAGCTAGTCGAGAAGATGATATTCCGAAAGAACTTAGCATTGTGCGCCATATTTGCGCATCCATTCCTGAAGGTCCTAAAAGCTCGAACAAGTTTTGTTCCTTCAATAATTTTAGTCTGCGTTCAATATTTTTGCGTCTTGTACTCACTCGACGAGATTCCGTTCTTTGCAAAATTAGCTGACACTTCACCGTAGATGATTTAAGACTTAATTCTATCTGTGTTTGATCATCAACGCATAAACGATAAAATGACGCTAAATTGTCGATGAACATGAATCAATCGACATGTTGGAAACATGTCGATTGAAACATGTCGATTCTACAGATATAATCGATGATTTAGGGGTATCTACGCTTAATACGCTCGATATGAGCGCTCACGTAAATAAAGTTTCAGCCAATTGCTGTCGTACTATTGGCATCATTAAGCGATCTTTTGGATCACTAGAGGCATGTAGCTTTTAGAATAATATACAAGGCCCTCATCGAATCTCGAAGGCTATACGCATCACCCGCAGCGTATCCACATCTGTGCAAGAACATTGTGGCTTACGAATCAATTCTCCGGTCGGCTACTCGTCTTGTTCCCACTGTCAAAGACCTGCCGTTTGACCAGAAGTAAGAAATCCTAGGTGTTTCAACGGTTTGTGAAAGTTTGGTAAAAGCTGATCTTATGCTGGTATGAAGGGCAATTTTATCGCCGACACATCCCCTCAACTTCATGTTTTGCCTACGCAACTCCGAGAAATTACGTGGACATCGACTAACGCTCAAACATCGTAGAAAAGTCCATCGACACTATCAGGATATCAGAGATCGAGTAATAAACAGTTGGAACAGACTCCCGTCATCTGCAATTGAATGCCGGAACATCCGAGAATTTCGGCGTGTGCTGAACAGTGTTTCGCTCTCATAGGAAGTCGAACCTGATTTGCATTTTTTTGTTTTACTGACATTGTACTTTTTTTACATTGAGATCCAGCCGAACGAGCTATCGCTCATCGGCTGTTGTATACTAATAATTTTTTTTAACGAAAAAACGAATTTATTTGACAAAGACACTGCAAAATCATAACAAAAGTAACAATGAAAAAAATTTATCTGAGACACCATGAGCTAGCCCGCACGAGAGCTATTCCAATGGAACGTCTGAATCGGCTAATCACGTTACTGTAACGGCACTCTCTTCTCACCACTACGTCTTTTGCTAAGCGTTTTACCAACTGTTCTGCCTCATCCCCTAATCCACCTTGTATTGACAAAATAACTGGTGTAAAAGCTGCTCTTTCGATCTTGGATATCCGTTCGGAGTACTTGGCCTTTTTTCGATTCTCGTTATAACTGAACGCTGATCGTGGAGTCATTGTGGCATAGGAACGAGCATGTGTATTGAATACAGAAATGTCCAGGTAGAACCGCTCAGATGGGACGCCAAACAACCCCGAACACAAGCCGTCAAGACGTGCATTGCAATCTAGTGTAGTGGAAGAAGAATCGAATTGAATAGTTGGATCAACGGGAGAAAGCAGTGGCTCAGTTGTAGTTGATGAACACACCTCTGAAGTTAATTTGGCGAAAATGTCTCTGATCACATTGTGCCTTACTATTGATTTCCCTCCGCATTTGCAAGATAATGAATGAACAACACTAAGAACTTCCCCACATACACATTTGCCTGAAGTATTTAAAATTTGCCACCCATATCTGACAGAGAGACCATCGGAAAATTCTTGATTGCTTAAGCAAAACTTAGGATCATCACTAGGGCGAGCAGATAGCCAGGTCAACGCGCCCTTTCGAGCTGCATGCTTTAAAATTACCTGTTTGCGGTCGTCCACTGAATTTAACAGGGGCGAAAATTTTTCGGCAGTCCGGAGATTCTTTAGTTTTCTAATTTCAACTATTGACTGTTTCTGGATGGTATCAATGTCGCCTCCGAGACCTAACTCAAATAAGAGCTTACATAGCAAAGAAGAATATTCCCATTCAGATTTGGTATTCTCATATGGATTTGATATCCCCAAACCTCCCATTGAGAAAGGCAGACTTGCTACATCGCGCCAACACTTCTGTAAAGTAAAACCAGTTATTTTGGGGATTATTTTATTCTGTATGAAATCTTCGAGTGAAGAAAACCATTCACATTCACACTTACATGTTCTTTGTACATGAGTCCACTTATTTTGTACTGCTGCTGAAAATGCTAAGAACGCTAACTGCCGTTAATCGCTAGAGACTTCACATAACCTATCGAGCAATTTTAACCAGCGAGTTACTTGTGTTATTACCCAATCTTTTTCGAACGAACCAAAACATATCGGAGCTCCTAAAAGTTCTAAACCATTAGATACGACATGAACCCCTAAGCTGGCAAGTGAATCACATTCAAGGATAATGTTGGCGTTAACCAGAGCTGTACACTTGTTGACATTAACATGAAATCCGTATTCCGGTCCTATAGATTGCAACGATTTAAAAAAATCATAAACATTCCCCGGTGAACCAACACATGATAGATCGTCTGCATACCAACGCTGTTTTATTTGAGGATGCAAAGCGCCTAATCTATGTATTAATGGTATCGTTGCTGCCGCAAATGCAACCATTGCCAAAGGGTCGCCTTGCGTGAAACCCTCCATTGATAACAGATAATCATCGTCAATGGCTAAGATTGGATCTAAACTATACGTATTCTGCAGGAATCGTGCTAAAGCATGGCATATCTTTTATATATTGAAAAGAGCTAATTTTCTTATTAATTCTATTAAAAGCATTATGTGCATCAATTAAAAGTAAACATGACGAGGTCGAATTAGCAAAGGTTTCACGCATATCTCGCACAACGAATTCGACACCTCCCTTTTGACCTGCACAAAGTTGTGAATTACCCGCAATTGACTTAATGAAAGGAGAAATGACATTTAAAATCGTTTTAGCCATTATGCGCCTATATGCCTCACCTATTCCGATCGGTCGTACACCAGGATTTTTATCAAGGGCAATGAGCCGACTAGCGATTAACGCTTCTGTTGAATGTTTTGGAACTCTATTACTAGCAATTCGCCTTGTCAGGTCTGCCAACGTAGAGGCCAACTGTAATGAATCCCTATCAAATGAGGTTAGCATTTGCCGCCATGATAAAGCATTAACACCCGAAGGACCCGCAGCGCCTGTAGTGCGCTTAGCACTAAGTTGGATTGCAGCTGCATCTATCGTATCGAAAAAAGAGGGATGAAAGTTATCACATTCCATGTCGATCTCCGATAATAAGGCGTCCTCACTAATTACAGCTGCATGTGGATGCTTCGCTTCAAGAATAGACTTAACCGATTCGTTGCCGATATAATCATTTGGACTCAAAGTTTTATTGACAGAACCGTTTTCCAGGATTCTTACTGCAGAAGTAAGATTACCTGACATTAATGATTTCACGAACAGCGACTTCCAATTGCGCTTAGAATCGTATCGTGACTGGGATACCTTTAAACGTGATTGAATACATTTACCCTCCCTTACTAATTCATCAAAATTTTGGCTTTGCCAAAGAGACAGGCGACGCGACATCAATTGACGTACATATTTGATTTTCGAAGAACCTACTTTTTGTAAAACGCACTGACAAATAATTGTCACCTTCATAAGCGACGAGCCTTCGACGTCATCTTCGCGACAAGCAGTTTCAAACAATTTGTTTAGTTCATTTAAAAACATTCGGCTTTCGTTACACCTCGGTAAGTAAAAGAGATTAGGACGCCAAGTGATTACCTCTTTGAATGATTGATGGATAAGAGTGTTTGGGAATCTATTCGAGGCAGCATCGAGGGTGTGAACCGCGTTATCCGCTATATTCATGCTTGCAAATTGGGATACGAGTTGGTTTTCGCAATTTGCTGCAGAACAGTTAGTGCACGGCTTATTTGATTTTACACATTTGCATTGACGACATCGTGCTGAATGTCCATTGCACGAACATCATTTTGGCTCGGCTGGAATTCCTTTGGGCATCGTGATTGTATTGGTGAAATAAAGTTGTTGACTATTGTAATGATACTTACCTTTTGACTTGTTATTCTAGATGTATTAGAATAAAGCCTTTTCTTCTCTGCTTGAATTTACTCGGTACAATTTATTCTAATACACTGTTACCATGGACAAGATCTTGAAGCCAAACATCTTGGAATTGCACTCTGATGACACGAATGCCGAGCGCACCTGGAGACATTGGCTCATACGTTTCAAGACATTCATTTCGTCCTTAAAGTCACCGTCCGATAGTGACAAATTTCACATTTTAACGAACCTGGTTTCAGCGGAGGTTTACGACCTTTTTCGAGAAACGGAAACTTACGAAGACGCGTTATCGACGTTATCTACTACGTACGTCAAATCGAAAATGGATTTGTTTCTGCGACATCAATTGCGTAATCAGCGCCAATCGTCCAACCAAACAATCGATCAATTCATAAGGCATATCGAATCTCTGGGTCGTGAATGTTTATTCGAGGCTGTAACAGCCAAAGAGACAGGCGACGCGACATCAATTGACGAACATATTTGATTTTCGAAGAACCTACTTTTTGTAAAACGCACTGACAAATAATTGTCACCTTCATAAGCGACGAGCCTTCGACGTCTTCTTCGCGACAAGCAGTTTCAAACAATTTGTTTAGTTTATTTAAAAACATTCGGCTTTCGTTACACTTCGGTAAGTAAAAGAGATTAGGACGCCAAGTGATTACCTCTGAATGATTGATGGATAAGAGTGTTTGGGAATCTATTCAAGGCAGCATCGAGGGTGTGAACCGCGTTATCCGCTATATTCATGCTTGCAAAGTGGGATACGAGTTGGTTTTCGCAATTTGCTGCAGAACAGTTAGTGCACGGCTTATTTGATTTTACACATTTGCATTGACGACATCGTGCTGAATGTCCATTGCACGAACATCATTTTGGCTCGGCTGGAATTCCTTTGGGCATCGTGATTGTATTGGTGAAATAAAGTTGTTGACTATTGTAATGATACTTACCTTTTGACTTGTTATTCTAGATGTATTAGAATAAAGCCTTTTCTTCTCTGCTTGAATTTACTCGGTACAATTTATTCTAATACACTGTTACCATGGACAAGATCTTGAAGCCAAACATCTTGGAATTGCACTCTGATGACACGAATGCCGAGCGCACCTGGAGACATTGGCTCATACGTTTCAAGACATTCATTTCGTCCTTAAAGTCACCGTCCGATAGTGACAAGCAGTTCACCTTCATAAGCGACGAGCCTTCGACGTCTTCTTCGCGACAAGCAGTTTCAAACAATTTGTTTAGTTTATTTAAAAACATTCGGCTTTCGTTACACTTCGGTAAGTAAAAGAGATTAGGACGCCAAGTGATTACCTCTGAATGATTGATGGATAAGAGTGTTTGGGAATCTATTCAAGGCAGCATCGAGGGTGTGAACCGCGTTATCCGCTATATTCATGCTTCCAAAGTGGGATACGACTTGGTTTTCGCAATTTGCTGCAGAACAGTAAGTGCACGGCTTATTTGATTTTACACATTTGCATTGACGACATCGTGCTGAATGTCCATTACACGAACAGCATTTTGGTAACAATATATATTTTTTTAATAATAATTCATTTATTTAAATTGTATGAAATTGGTTCCCGTAAATCAACCGCAACCCTGACTCTTCGTTCGAGTTCAACGAAAACAGGAAGACGTCCAAATACGGAGAAAGAATCACCACAGTGGAACACAGCTCGTTCGTACCAGTCATATTCTCTTCTTCTGGCGGACTTGGAAATCAAGCCAGAATGCTGATAAAGAAAATCGCAAACGCGAAGTCCGCTCGAAGCACAGTCAGATACGCTGAAACTATGATCAACAAAAACGTCGACTGGCGTTCGCAGTCGTCAGATCCGCATCAGCCTGTCTTCGAGCCCCCACAAGCTCCCGCGGACACCCTCAGATCAGTCACCACCTCGCACCCACCAACGCAGAAGAGAGAGTATGCCTTCAAGATTTTGTCTGTCAACCTTTGAATTTGTTATAACTTAGTAACTTATACACATGTAAATCGATAATAATATTATTTATAATAATAAATTAATAATTTATTAATAATTATTAATAGTATAATATTTTTTTTAATAATTACTAATAATTTTTTTTATATAGTATAATAATTTTTTTAACAATAATTCATTTACTTAAATTGTACAAAATTAACTCCCGCAAATGGGCCTTCAGTTCAAACGTAAAAATCCTTAATTTAATTGTTGTAGTTTCATCTTAATGACCACCTTATGCCTCCAATCAAGCGTCCGATGTCGGCTTGATATATAT